>VYZM01003143.1:205990-375401 GCA_013398915.1 Dromas ardeola | reverse complement strand
TTTTTTTTGGTTTTAAGTTCTAAGCTGGTTTTGGAGATCCCTGCAGTAAAGCAGGCTGCTTTAGTGGGGAGCAGCTTCCCCAGCGTGTCCTTTTCTCTCTCCCTGCCTGCTGTCTCTGCTGTTGCTGCTGCTGACAGAAACGTGTTAGGAAAGCAGAAAGAGAAAATGCCAGCCATCCTGGTAGCCTCCAAAATGAAATCGGGACTACCTAAACCCGTCCACAGCGCTGCTCCAATCCTGCATGTCCCGACGGCCAGGACCATCCCACAGCCCTGTTACCTGAAGTTTGGGAGCAAGGTGGAGGTGACGAAGCCATTCTATTCTAGCCAGATTCCTCTCAAATCTCCTAATGGGCAAGAAAACGCAGGAGATGGACTCCCACCAAGGAAGAGTAGCTCGGTAGAAAATGGATTTGACACTCAGGTTAGAAGGCAGCAAATGTTGGGGAGGTTGGGGAGGTGTATGCCAGGATTTATTTCTATATTGAATGTGTGCAGCAGGTTTTCTGAGGTGGAGAGCAGTGGTGTGAACAGCAGTGAGAGAAGGGGTGTGTGTGTGTGTATGTGTAATAACATCTGTCCACAGTGGTGGGATGTTTTCTATTCCGCATAGCGGCATGTGTTACCGAGGGGTGGCTTTGTAATTTGGACGGCATGGTGGAGCTGATGGTGGGGTGGTGAGGGATGGGGCTGCGTGTGCTGGTTGCCTGTGGTGCCTTCTCTGATGCCTTTGCTTGAACTTGGGGGATTTATGGAAGGGAGATGGCAGAGATGTTGTTTATGGGGTGTGTTCTTTGTGTTCTTTCTGTAGGTGCTAATTGCAATGGCTGGGTTGTGTGCCTGGGATGGGGAAAGATTGCTGGTTGTCATGAATGTGTTTTGTGTTTGGTCAGGTACTGTATTGGAGCGTTAGTCGTGTGAATGTTCTTTATTTGTAGTTGTGTGGGGAGCGAATGGGAGGCAGTGCTTGATGTTAAATTACAATATGCATGTCATTTTCAGTACAGCTAAATTAAATAGATTATATAGGAAATGAATACTCAAGTGGAATTGTCTGCTCTAATGCTATATGTGCATGACATCAGAGATGCAGCTCATTATCACTATGCATTCCCTTTAATGTGTATCAGCTTTCTAACATATTTTTATACATGCTGCTTCCTGCATAGGGAGGAAAAATGTACGTTCTTCATCTCGCTTGATTTTTGACAGCATGGTAACGTTCCCAGCATGGCTGGGGCTGCCTGTGCTGCTGGTGCCCCAGCGTGCTCAGCAGCAGTGTAAGCAGATAGTACGCGTTAGCGTACTACGGGGCGAGCAAAGCAGATGGGCTGCTGCAGCACGCAGAATTGATTAACGTTGTATCGAGATTGCTGTACAGCAGCCTGATGTATTTTGGCCAAAGCCATGTACATTACAAGCTGCTTCTACCAATTTCTGAGCCCAGTAGAAGGTGATACCGTTATACTGGTATACTGGGATAGGGAAATGATGATAGATACTTGTCTTTTTTTTTTTTTTTTCCTTTTCCGTCTTTAATGAATAACGGGTCATCCCTACCATCTAGATTTTGAAATCTATGGCCTCGTAACCCTATTCTCTTAAGACAAGTGTGACTACTGTCTGGGCGTGTTTGGCCCCGTGCCCTGAATTTGAGGATATGCTGTGCTTTGGTTGCTGGCAGACAGGGTGACGTATCGGGCTGCTCAAGCCAGACAAATATGACTGTAGCGGTTCCTGAGGGACTGGGAGCAGGAAAAGGAGACAGACGAGTATTGGTGGCAGGGTGCTCGCAGCAGACAGAGCGCCCTGTGCATCTCATCTTGTTCTTAAGAGAGAAAAAAGTACTCTTATTTTAATTTTTTTTCCCCCTTGTGCTTAGAGCCTGTCCTTGTGATTGTGAAATGTCAGCAAAATCTCATTAAATGCTGCTTTTTCTCTCAGACGCGCCTTGGTTTCTGCATAGAAATTTACATTCCTGCAAAAGTGATTGTTATTCATAAATACTTTCTCATCTTGTAATAGATCAAAATCAGAGATCCTGCCAGTGGTAGCCGTTTGCAGCAGAAAGGGGAATACTATGGTGGTTTTAACCCTTACACAGATGTGGAACAAGCCCCTTTTTTTTATAGCCTGATGATGAAAGGGTCTTCATGCTAACTTGTTATATTACAACAGCGAGTGATTTTGGCCAAAGGAATTCCAGCTAAATTTTGAGTTTTGAATGACTTCAAGCACTGTGAGAAATCCTAAGCTTTGTCGTTCTGAGTAACCTCATTTGGGGAGCAGTCTTAGCAGATGACCAGCACCTTTTAAGGTGCGAATCAGTGAGGTTTGTTTTACTATCCATTATCTTGAATAAACACAGTCTTTTTTTGTTATTCTTATTGATCCAGCTTTGATCCCTCTGCCCACACAAGCATGCAGGTTTTTGCCATTCAAGGTAGTCGCTTGGAACATGGGTCTATATCTAAAGGGAGATTTTTCCCGTTCGGTTGTATCAAGGGCACCGTTCTTTTCTTTTTCTACTGTCCTTCCCTCCCAAGGGAGGAGGACCAGGATGGACGGACAGTTGCCAGATGGCATGTCAGCATGGAAAACCTTCAGCTACATTCAGGTATAGAAGCGCTTTCTGATAATAAGCCTTAGTCTTAAACACTGCACTAGGACTAAATATCTCAAGAATCATAGACGGTTGACATATGAGGGTTGTCACTTGCTTCTCTGGGTATTTCATCTGAAGTACCACTGTGGCCCTCACCATTTTGCTGTCCAGGCACCTGGCATCTCCTGTGAGGGAGGCAAGGTATATTCTTATAATGGCATTTAGAGTTTAGATCCACAAGTTGGACCAATACCAAATGTTTTGGCACCTTCTTGGTGCCAAGATCTTTTGTAGATCTTGGTCCCCGCATGGGGTTTGCAGCCCACGGGGAAGGACATAATATCCTCCTGTGTGGGTGTGGGGAGAAGTAAAGATAGACTGTGACACTTGGATCAAAAACCAAAGAGAAGAAATAAAAAGGACTGAAATCTATTTAACTTGTGCGGTATTCCTTGCTGAGGCTGAACTTGGAATTTGCAGCCCCAAACTCTCTCTTGGAGTTCGAGGCATAAGCTATTTCTATCAAAACCCGAGGTGATATCAGGACACTTCCAACACAGGTGGCAGAGAAGCATTGCTTTTGTACAACTGCTTACTGGTTAGAGCATTGGCTCAGAGGGTGGGATATCAGAGTTCAGTTTCTATTTCAACACGAGGGAATTCAAACTCCTATCATATCTCTGGAGGGTTTCATAATCAACAAGCCACAGGATGTTCTGGGAGTATTTTAGGGAGTTGCTCTTAATCCTGTTGAAGTTGGTCCTCTTTGCACTACATAATACAAAATTCAGTTGCATGTACAGAATAAGGACAGAGAGCAACTTGACCTTATGTTTAGGACATCTGCTAACAGGGAAAGAAATTATGGGAGGGATGAAACAAATAAATGGGATACCTTTAATTTTTCTCTCTTATCATGGTGTACATATACTTCCACTTTGAATTTCTATATGCCTTTTCCCCTGCACGTAGTTTACTGATTATTCGGGAGAAGAGGCTGTGTCTAGTGTGTAGACCGGAAGTCACAATTAATAGACCACGTTCTAATGCTGTTTGAGCATTTTTCAAGCCACTTGCACACCAGCCCTAACTTCATGAGCTTTTTTTGGTGCCAGGTGTTGCTTATCTTGAGCCTGATTCTTCAGAGACCATGGGCACTGCAGGTGGTATTCATTAAAGTACTAATTTTTTTTAAAACTGCTGAAAATCAAGGTGTCCCACTTGAGAAATGTGGTATCAGTAAAAACTTCTCAATATTTTGTTTGGTTTTTTTGTTCTTCTTGATATGGTTTTACATGGGTAAGCTGGATTTTATAGCAACTGGAAGTTTTGTGCCTTAAGGCCATATAAGGGCAACGTGTTATTTAAAATGCTGTGGAATTTATAAAAAGCATTCTTCAGAGTGTTTCAGAGGCCCTTTCCAAAGAAAGGTCTGAGGGTTTTAGCATCAAGCCCATTGTAAATGCTAGTCGGAAATCTTAGGTTGATGAATCACGGCAGTATCATTCCTGTTTTATTGTTACTGATACACACACTCCATTCATTTTTCCATATTAAATTCCCTGTGTTGTGCACAACGGTATCCTACTGTTGCACTGGTGCTTATTTTGTCTAATTTGAAAACACCGCCAAAAAATTGTACCCATATTTAGAGAGCAT
This sequence comes from Dromas ardeola, assembly GCA_013398915.1. Classification (NCBI taxonomy): domain Eukaryota; kingdom Metazoa; phylum Chordata; class Aves; order Charadriiformes; family Dromadidae; genus Dromas; species Dromas ardeola. Next base: position 371,138 of record VYZM01003143.1, on the reverse strand, counting down.
TGTTTTGGAAATATTTAACTTTGTTACCAGAGAAACTTCCGTCAAGTAGATAGCAAGATAGTGATCTCTCATATACAAAATGGTATTTATTAGTTATTCTGAAAAAGCCATATGTATTTGGCTACTAAATTTGCATTAGTTATTTAAGACAGAAGTCATTGCCAGTTAGAAGTCCGTGGGCATGGTAAAATTGTTCGTGCAGGATGCGAGAAGGAAGAAACGGGTCCAGGAATAGAGTCTGTTGCCATGTTATTGTGAAAGCCACCGAAGGAGATCAGGGCTTTAATTAGTGTATTTATTGCTGCTATGTTGTATTCTCTAGCTTCTTAATTTTCATTCGCTGGAGAACCTAAAAAATAATTGCTCTTTGTATCTTAAGTAACTGTAGCAGTCCTAAAAGCACCTGGACCTTAGTAAGTCATTGATCCCACCCTTCCGCTAGAACACTTAAAACACTTCAAGTTGTCAGGCATCTGTGTGACCTGGTATTAAAATATGTGTATTCGGCAATTACCTATAACTGTCCTTAATGTTGGGCAGGGAGGGGTAAGGGTGGGATTTGTTGTTTCTTTGCAAAAGTCTTCGCAATATTCATTTGCTGGATGGTGGACGTGGAAGGCAGGTGCTCAGTAGGTGTTATCATGTCCACTCTTACTTTTCTCTTTCTCTAATTCTTTTAACTTTTTCTCTCAGGACTTCTAGAACTCTTATAACTCTTCATGCTATCTACTAAATTATTTTCAGTTTGCCTAGACCGTTTTTAAGAATTCATTTCAAATCTGGATAGATATCGATGTCTGCAGTGAAACCACCTTGCTCAGCTAGATTTTTCTTCACATTGCTTTCCCAATTTGTGAAGATCATGTTGAATTGGGCGTTCTAGGTCTGGGGCATTCCAGATCTCCCCATTTTCTAGTCTTACACTAGATGTTTCCTCTAGTGATTTAGTTCTTCTTTCGCAATTTGTGAAGATCGTCTGCATCTGGGGTGTGCTAGATCTGGGGTGTGCTCCAAAAACATCGACATTAAAAACGCCCCTGTTTTTTTCTCATTAGCCGTTCTGTATTCCAAGTCAATGACAATGGTATGGAATGGAATTGGTAGAGAATCTCCACTACAGATCCCTGCAAAAAATTTATTGGCTAGCCATTCCTAGGTTGATAGCACACTACTGACAAATTTCAGGGAGTTTTTCAGTCAGTTGTGCACTGCTTTGGAGTACTCTAGCTGCCCACAAATAGTTTACTTAGTAGGTTGCTCCATTATTTTTCCACGCTTCAAATTTAGGCTCGCGTCAACTGTTTGATGAGCCCCGTGTGGCTTGGAATCTGTTGGCTATTGGTTAGCCTCCTCTGCCTCGCCATCCCCGTTCCCGTGCCATTAGCAATCCAAACGAATCCATACAGTTCAAATATTAGTAATTACTTTTCTATATTTTAATTAACTTGATCAGAAGCCACTTATGCCTCCATATCACTGTCTTGCTAATGTGGCGCTTCATAGAGAGAAAGTGTAATAAAGCATATTGCAGAGAAATTATGCTTTCCTTTCTCACATGCACTAGCCATTATTATGCACCATGCTGAGCTTCGCAGGTTTACTGCGGAACCGTCCTGCAGGAGGGATAGGAATCAAGCAAACCTTTGTCTGGACCCAGTTTGAAGTCAGATGTACATCGACTGGTTTCAGTGCCATTATGTGAACTGCTTCAGTGGTGTAAAATTTGGTCTCACTACCGCTGCTGAGCTAATTATAAAAGAAATTATGAGGTATGTGGTCAGCAATACCGGTAACTTAACCACAAAAGATAGCTTTTTGCAATGTTGGAAGACACCAAATAAGGTCACGTTTAGGATGTGTACAAAGGTGAAATTTTACTGAAGAGTTGGGAAAATCTAAGAAAAAACCGTAGGTTCAGGCTATCAAAATATATAACCACAAAAATAATTTTAAATGAGTATTAACGAACTTGCTTATATAATTGTAGTTATGTACTTAAGTACACTCCTATGAAAAAAACCTTGCTGTATATTGCTTTCAGATGGATTGGGTTCTTTTGACACACTGTAAGCAATCTGAGGCTGTTAAGTAGCCAAATACTACTTCTACTTATGATTACAACCGTTTTGATAGTATGTTTGTAGATACATACCAGTAAATACTAAATTGTTCGGGAGTCGTTCCGAAGGAAATGTTACCAGATAGAACACAAGAAAACAATTCGGAAGTTGTTTTATTGTGATTATTAACATGGAGTTTTCAGTGATCTGTCTTTTAATATAAAGAGCTAGCCTTTTTTAATGCCCTGCATTTGAACAAAAGATGTGAAGTTGCACTATAAGGAGGTTCTTTCATCACTGGGCTTTCATTTAGAGTATGCGAAGGGTCACGTGGGTTGAAACTTCCATTCAGTTTTTAATTGTAATACTTAATGAGTGAAAATGGTTTTTTACTCTGATTTCAGTTTAATTGTGACAGTTCTTGAGTAATAGAGCATTTGGTCATCGTACGATGTTCCTTCCCATGTTCAGTACCCTCACTGTCGAATTGCCCGAGATGGGATTTCCAGAGATATTTATTGTTGAGCTAATAATGCTGCTGTTGAATTCACTCAAGTTTGTACAGTCCGTGGTTAGGTTTTTTTAAACACTCATTTAATATGACCTTTTTTCCTCCTTCCAATTTTTTTTTTATGCTCTTTCTCTGATCCCTGCTAATGGGTAATATCTAAGAGGCTTCCAAATTATAATATACTTAACGTAAAAGCTCTCCTTAGAGGTAGCGATATTGTTCTCATTTTATAAACGAATGGCTAAGGCACAAAGAAACTTACCCAAGGTCATAAAGTCTGCAATGCTACAGAAAATTACTAGCTAGTCCCCTGACTATTAGATTATCTTTCTCCTTTGCTGCTACTTGTTAATCAGTTCAAAATGCTTATGCATATGGTGTCCATGTGTTCTCCCTCCGTCCTTGAAACTGTTAGCTCAATCCAGAAAATGACATTTCTTCACCGAACACTCTCACTTTCTTTGTCCCTGTTTTAGCAAGTAATTTTTATCACCTTCTGCTCTGGCACTTGATGTACAGCAGCGCCCAAGCAGGACACTTTGGTCCAGCTGTCCCTGAACCAGAAAAGGGTTAATTATTATGTTGTTTTTCTTGCTGGCTTTCTCCCTGCCTCCCTTTGCCTCCCTGGCTGCACTGCTGAATGTCTTTGACAGCTTTTAGAGTTTTGCTTCTTACTTTTCCTAGATTGTTTGTCCATCCTGTCTTCCACAGAACTTCTCTTTCTTGATGTATTTGTTGTACTTCAGTTCTGTTGAACCGTCATTCTCTGCTGGAGCCTTGTTTGAACTGCAACTGGCTTCAACAGAGAAACAGCAAGTTTTTCTGCCTGTCCAACTGCTAGCTGAGATATCTGTTTTTCCAATGTTCAAATACAGATCAAACAATTTTAATTTGAAAAGCAAGTGTGATGTGAGGAAACTGAAAGCCAAAAGCATCTGTGTGTATCATAGACCTAGCACAGGCACCACTTCAGCTGTCCAAGTGTTCTTATGGCCGAACACCACGCTGGCATGCTTGAGGGAGCTCATCATAAAGTAACGTTCTCTGGTCTGCTGCAAAATAGTCTCATCAAAAATCACGCTGTACGAAATATGAAACCTCTCCTGAAGGAATCTCCTGGAGATGCAGAGAGGTACCAAGGATATTAGTAGAGGAGAACAACAGATACTACTTTTAAAAATTCCTGGCAGTAAATCTGAGCTTTAGTTCTCAAAAAGGAAAAAAAAAAAAAAGGAAGAAAAAAATACCAAATTACAAAGAAGGGGTCTGGTAAACAAAACATGAACCTTTCCCAAGTTTCAAGTACCTGAGAAGTATGAAAAAGAAAGAAAAATATAAGACACCACCTGTGCTCTTTTTTTTCTATCCAGAGGGTATCAGAAAAGAAAGCCTTTATTTTATTGAGATAGGAAGGGTGGATTCAGCTCTTGGTTTTGGAAATTCAGGGCTGGTTTTGGCTATTTTTTATTTCCTTTGAAGAGTCCTTTGAGAAACATTGCCTACTCTGTAATTTCAGTTTCTAGATTCTCTCACCACTAGGTTTAAATCTCTGTTTAATTTGTAGAATATTTTAATGCTTTTAGCCTGCAAGTCCCTTTTTCTTACTGCAGCGGAAGTAATTACGGAGGGATTTAAATAATAATTATTTTGTGTAAACTTCCCACACTTGCAGCTCAAGAATATATATTTTAAGTGCTGTTTAAGAAGATACAGTTTTGAATAAAGTGCTAGTTGGGCCTTTAATGGAAGGATGTGTTTTCTGTTCTTCCATTTTTCCCACTTGCTTTCTGTTTATTTAAGCTTTGGGGCTAAACTTTCTCCTTTTATTCTGGTATAAATCAAGAGATGCTCTTAAAATTTAACGCATTATTTTTTTTTTTCCTTGCAGGGAAGTGTAGAATCTCAACCAAACTCAGATTCATTCTCCTGAGAAGTTTACCTGGCTAAAAATACCCTGCTTGAATATTATTTTTAGAAACATCTATATTTGAAGTATATAAATGGTCAGATTTTATGTGTATTATTAGACATGAACTGTTGGTACATTTTGTAACAGGAAGCTGCTGGTTTTCCATTCACCAAGAACTGGAATTCAAGTCAAACACTTGGCACTTACTTGTATGCCTCTAATTTTATCTGTAAATTGTTCTTTCTGAAATAGTTTGTGGAAACATTCTCAGTTTCTTCAGTTTTGCAAAGCATAGGCATGGAAATAACTGCTAAAACTTAAAACAAATAAACCCTTTATTAAAATAAATAATTGAGAAAACAGGTCACTTCTTATTTTTAAACAGTTTGAGATCTGAAGTTTTACTCTGATTCCACCTTTTTTTTCCTCTTGAAAGTATTTTTAGGTGTGTTATCCTTGGGTTATTTTTCATTTTACTTTGGGGTTATTTTAGAATTGGAAGCAATGTGTGGGAAAACAATACATGAAAGGAAAAAATATCAAACTTCTGGATTTTCAAAATACACTGTTACCAGGACTTTTGCCCCTGTGCATGTTCAGTTTTGGACTGTAATATCATCATATTTTGACAATGTCTTGTTTACTCCCATGGCCTATTCTTAAATTTTACCCTGTGTCTATCCCTTGTCTTGGTTGTTTCCTTAAGTCCTCTCCCTATTCTCATCTTGCGTGGCTTTTTTCTCTACGTCTGTGGCTAGAAGTTGCCATATTCTCTCTTTCATAATTGGAAAGAGTCCCTAAATCTACTTATGTTACCTGTCCTGTCACTAATATTGGTCCATTTCTTCTGTCTTCTCCTTTACATAATGACCACCATGGTATAACCCAAAAGTGTGTAGTGGTGGGTTCATGTTTACAGTGTAGACTTCAGAATTGCAGACACTAGCAAGGCTGTATTGGTGGAACTAGCAGTTGTAAAGAGAGTCCCTGGACTACTTCCCGATAGTAGTTGTTGAGGTTTTATTTTATACAAGCAAGAAGGAAAACTTAGGGACTGTAGAGACCAAGGAACTAGGGATTGGCAGGTATTGGTTTGGTAGTGATAGTGCTATGCTTGACAAGAAAACATGGTCAGTCATGGGCATGAATTCTTGGGCAATAAGTTGGTGGATTCATTGGCTTTTTCTTTGAAAGTGGAAGTTGGTCTATTCATAAAAGTACTAAATATTATTAGTCCTTCCTTCAGGCTCTGGGAGCTGGCAGGAGTGAAGGCCAAGGTACTTGGCTTGCTGCTCCCTCCATGCCTTGGGTGGGGGAAGGACAGGTTCTTAGACACGATGGTCCCAGATGCGTAGGGGCCTGGCCTGTAAAACCTTCTTGGAGAAACCCAGAGATGTTTGTCTCACCTGCCTGACAACAAAGTTGCCTAGTTGTACACATCCAGGCTTTCTCATGTTATATAAACAACAACAACAAAAACCAAACAAAACCCCCCACAAAAAAAACCCAAAACAACCCTTGACAGGCTGATTTACATGGCTGTAGAAGTAGCTGTTCTCAGTGCTGGGATCTTGTTTTGGTTGTGCTTTCCCCAAATGGAAGGACTCAACTAACTTCCTTGATCATTTCCATGTTCCTCTCTGTTCCATGTTCCTGTCTCTGAAGACACCCATAGTTTGGGATGACCAAACCCATGGTTTTGGGAGAAGTGGAAGAGGTTTATGAGAGGCTGGAATTGTAATTCCTTTTGTATCCAGCACATTGCAGTGTATTTGATGTCTGTGACAGAGCTCTTTAGAGGCCGTTCTTCGAGCTAAAGCGATTTTGATCTTCAAACAAAAGGGATTTTGAGTGTGGTGGTCTCATTGCCGCAACATGTGAGGATCTGTAATATTTTCTAGCGTCTCAGCCTCCTTGTAAACCGTTTGATGGATCTGCCATTTGGACAACTGAGGGAGATTCTCAGTTGTAAAGATTGTTGTAATAATACCTTTCTGTTCCGTATGATGAGGTAAATCTTCGCTGATAGGATCACCAGTCTTCTACTGAAAGTGCTGACCAGGAATTATTTTTATATTGTATTTTTCTGCCATGTATTAGTTCGATGTACTTGCCCATTGGTAGAACAAAATGAATACCCTGGTGGCATTTCATGTCGTTAATCCAGCTTGTATGCTGACATTTTATGGCGAATATGGACACTGAGACTTTGTTACACTTGTATGTCTTGAAACGAATATTTAGAAGCGGGTTCCTTTTTCTTTAGCCATGTCTACTTGAACCACGTCCACTGTTACAAACTTCAGGTAACTTTAGTACCGATAAGCTAAATACTGGTTTTGTACAAGTATTTTTAGACGACTGTAACAGCTGCCTTTCCACGTCATATCTATTTTGGCTGTTTCTCAGATTATGACATTAATTACCAGGAAGTCATTTCTAATCAACTTGTAGAAGCGGGTCTAGCAAATTTGCTTCCTCTGGCAGATAGACACCTGTCGGGCACAGTAGTGCGAGATCAAGCAGATACAAAGATTCACGTCATGTCTTTTGGTGTCAGAAATCCTCCTTAGCCAACGTAGCATGAGGCGAAGTTGTATTTTCTTAGCGAACTGTAATCACGTGTGTCAGAAGTTAAAGGCCTGGAACAGATGTAGAGGACACATTTGCATCCACCAAGATCAGTGTGCAGCTTTGAATATAGCTGGTGGAAAAAATAATGAATGGATTAGTCTGGTAGGACAAATTTGATTCAGTTGTAAATTATTCTTCATTTCAAAGAGTCTTACGGATATTTAAGTCTTCAAAACTAATTTTAAAAATGCCACGCGTGTTTCAAGATCGAACGTGCATTGGCCGTTTGAAGCAATAGCTCGGAAATAGGTTTCTTTTTTCTTGCTCGGTAACGACGGGTCAGTCAGCTTCTCAGGATGGCCATACCATTCCGGACTTGTCTGTGCCTTAACTGGGACGGATTATTTTGGGAAGGAGTATTTTCAGCATTGCTACATGTTACTCCTCCGAGATGGGCTCTGGAGCACACGGGAGTCCAATCCTCCGGGGTAATGTGCCAAACGAGCACTGCCAAGGAAAGCTGGCAAAAAGGTGCCTGTCCTCTAGCGTGGAGCTGGAAAGGGGAGGCAGCAGCGTCGTATTTATCCCTACCCAACCTCGCCAGGGGAATTCTAATGAATTTGCTTTGATTTACAAAACAAAACCACTTTCTGCTTTTCAAGAGGGAAGAGCAGCGGTTGCCTAGGATCCTGTTTCCAAGCAGTCAGATACAAACTTCCCTCACTGCAGCAATGGAGATTTGCCTTTCGGTCGCCTGTAAGAGGTCGCCTTTCAGCATTTTACCTAGTAGGGTTTGGACCACGTGGAGTGATTTGCTTTATAGGATTTAATACTTAGACTCCAAACCGGTGAAAGGAAATCTAGTTGTCATAAGGAGCAGAAATATTTGGAAGAGGATCTGTTTATGAATGAAAATGTCATGCACTTAAAATTTAATGATGGAAGCATCTTCTGCAAGTGAGACTAAGCCAGGATTTCCTCTTTTTCCTGTGGCCACTTCTCACTGTGGTGCCAGGCCATGGGAAACACTGTGAATACTGGGACAAATTTGGAGGTGCAGTGCCTTTCTGTGAGATGTTTGCACTTGGGATCCACTGGCCGAGGGAGGCGGAGGGAAGCACAGAGAGACCCCAGGCTCTGGGGGAGACCCCAGGCCATGAAGGGGAGCCAGGTCTACCTGCTGTGTCCTGTCCTTGCCGCCATCTCCCCAAGCCTCGGGTGTTGGGCGGTCAGTAAAGGTCCTATGGTGGGCTTTCAGCTGCCTCTGCCACAGGTTGCTTTTGGGATGCTAGAGAAGATGTTTCTAGAAGATGTTGTGGGTGTATTACGGCTTAAAGGCATTATGGTGGGGAGACTGGGAAGACCAGCCCTGTTGGAGGAGACGTGAGTTGTGGTGGCTTTTGGGATCCTGGAGAAAATGTTACTCTTGTGGGTGTATTATGGCTTAAAGTCATTACGGTGGGGAGACTTGGAAGACCAGCCCTGTGACGTGAGTTGTGGTGCATACGCAGTTTTGGGCCCTGGGCTGTAACGCCCGTGGGTCATACCCACCAGTGGTTTGGTTTATCAGGTCGGATAGCAAGGCAGCGGTATCTTATTTTTAACACAAGAATCAATCCCAGCTTCCCCTTGTTGAGCAGGTTACCCGCTGCAGCAGGCACTTGAGAAAAAAAAGGAGAAAAAAAAGAAGGGAAAACAGAAAAGAGGGGGAAAAAAGGCGTATGAAAGAACCTGAAATCGTAAAGCTGGTCTGCAGATCTCCTAGGCTACTTGATAGCAGATCCTTCACTGTCCTATACACAATTTCAGATTTGTGCTGAAACTTAATCTCTTGGCCACAACCATGTGAACTAGATAAGTCCTCTCTATTGCCTCTTGAGCTCCCTGAAATTCATCAGAAAATGGGGTTTGCATTGAAGAAGCACAAATTTTTATCTATTGCCTTCATAGCCTGAGAAATGTCCGTTGGTGTGAGACATTACGGTGGGGACTGGTGCCACCCTCGGCTCCCCGTAGGCTGCTGTGTCAGCATTTCTGAGCCGATGGCCCGCCAGATCCACTCAGTGTTTATTATGCAGCATTAAGCAAAGAGAGATTTGAAAGTTCAGTGTTCTGCTGGCAAATCATTTAATTTTAGATAATTTTGCGGTGCTTCTTAGCAGCTTATATAAATGGATTTTCAACAACTAAAAGCCTCGGGCTTTCCATGCACGTGTGAACAATACCTGTGGTGGAAGGAGTCTCTTGTAAACCGTCTTGAGAATAGCTGCAGCATCACTCAGTGCTGTTACCCTCTCTCCTCCTTTCTTCCCCGACAGCAGCTGAAATGGCAGGGCTTGGTTTGGCCAGTACTTTGCGTCATTTATGGCGATGCTGTTAAATGCCGGGCTGAAATGGATGGTAGCTCAGCTTAATTTGCATGATTTAAAATGCCAGCTCGGTTTAATGTAGAGCAGCTGGTATATACTTAACTCCTTCAGGAGAAAACTTTAATACCAGCAGATCGCATTATCCAAGGCTCCACTGCGTTTATTTATTTATTTATTCTGTCTCTTTGCTGCTTCCCAGAACATTTGTAGAGATCATTTGCACGTTGCTGGGGAAGGGCTTTGCTCTCTATTGATGTTTTTGTATCTCGCAGGGTTCACAAAGGAACAAATTGGTCCCACCGTGTGACAAATACTTGTTGCAATTTCCTGAGCATCCACTTACACTGACCTTAGCAGATAGGACTCTAAATTAAGATGTGACATGATGAAGGATGGTGAGATTAGTTGGAAGAGGGACAGGTGTAGAGGCCTGGATTACGTGGATTACTGCATACTCAATTTCTTAGGGTGAAATTTCAAGGTCGAAAATGGCTAATTCCACAATTATGGAATTAGAACGTGCCGTGCTGTCCCTCTGGGTGCTGTGCCAGCAGCCAGAGTCACCTTGCAAGGGAAGGAAGAGTTGGAGGATCAAAGAATTCCTTTGCTCCCCTGAAATAATCAGCACAGCCTCAGTGAGAGGATGGAGGGAGCATAATCTTTTAATACCAACCCTTCTCAAAATTGACCTTGTCACAGGGCAGATTCAGCTTCTCGCGGAGGAACAGATGCGTGATAAAGTCACTCTTACTGCGTCAGAAATGCTGGCGCAGGATCTCATCCTCTGCCAAAATTCTCTTGTCGTTCCGTTGGCGATGGGACTCTTGTGCTGCAGAGCTCTGAAAGTGCCTTTGGATGAGCTATGAGATATTGTGCGATGAAGATGGACTTTACGAAGTCAGGGCTTTCTTAAGGCAGTGGCGATTGAGCTTTCTCTTCCTCTGGAAAATTTTTATTCTCTCGAGTCACGACTTGAGCTGAGGTTTCTCATGGAACAACAGTTTCAAATGGTCGGTTCGGAAGACCGTCATTAGTTTCAAGCACAACTCGTTAAACTACAGAGAGAACATATCTGTTAGGTTCTTTTGACATGCGTAAATCCTTCAATATTGCATGGGAAGTTTAAGCCCTTCTATTACCCTTTATAAACCTTTGTGTTAGAAGATGCCATGTAGTTATTCAATTGACATCAGTGCTGTATTTGGTGTACAGAACATGAAAGTCACGTCGGTACAACAGAAAGGCCAGCTCCCCCCTAATGAAAACTGATTATTGTCGTCTTTGTTGTGAAAGGGAAACCGCTAAGAAGATGACGTCCTATAATCTTCTTCCATGAATGTAGACAAGATAAATTGCCCTCAGTGATGAAATACTTCATTATTTCACCTCGTGTTGTCCATGGGCAGGATCATCAGCATGCTTGCATGCTGTGGAAGATTACAGCCCTGTGTTATATAGTCAAATTATTTATGGTGTAGTGTATTTATACCATAACTCAGTTGAACATCTGCATGGTTTTGATGTATAATATGCAAATTATTTCAGCCATTTGAGGAAAAGGATTGCCAATGGTTACTCTTAAAAGCAGTCAATTTAGCTAAGCAATGTGTATCCATCCTTTAAATAGGTAGAAACCATTTTGTGAGACAGTTCAGAAGGTGCTGCTGTAGCTGAGGTAGAATAGCGTGGATTAGTAATTGGTTGTCGGGCACCAGGTCAAAACTTCAAACAAATAATACTATTTGTGTTTACCAAGTCTGACTCTAGGCTTCTGGAACGGGAGCAAATTAGCCAACTTTTCATTTACGGTGTGTGTTAGAGCTGACTGAGAGTTAGTGAATCCTCATCAGCCATGTCACTTGGGTGTTTGCAGTATTGTTTGTTTTCTTTTTATAACTAAGGGACAAGTTTATTTCTTTTAATGCTTTTCCATTGATTAATACAAACTTTGCAGGGATCCAGGCTGGACCTCTAACGCTTAGTATTTCATTCCTTACTATTTTCCACCACAGATATTTTTAACTCGCTGTTTTTAGGACTTTTCCAACTGGTCAAAAGGTTAGGAAAGCCAGTTCCACCAGACTGGACATGCTGTGAAAAAGCTGGAAAGAGTGGTAAGACTAGTTTTTACGGCACCTTCATTTTGAGCTGTGCATTCCTGCCAAGAAGGGGTTTCGGTCCTCAAAGGGCAGGGAGGATGCACTGGTGAGCGTGGGAGCCCTGAAGACATGCGGGCCACCAGCCTGGCTTCAGAGAAGCCACCTCATTACTGCCTGCTGCGGTTTGTCAGCAGCAGCTCCCTTATCTCACAGGTGTTCTGTGGAGATAAATCCATTACAATTCCAAGCAGCTCAGGTAAAGTGATACCCGGAGCTGTGAAATTACCTTAAATAGCTAACTGTGTAACTCTTAAGCCTTCATGTGTGATCTGCTTTTTCCTTATCATTGATTTTTTTCGCTCAAGGTAATACTTGAATCAAAGCAGGAGATACGTGATTTGAAACCCTTTCCACTAATGATTCATAGATTTTAATAAAATTTGTGAAAGATACAAGGCACATCATTACCTCTTTGTTAGGAGGAGGTTCTCAACTATAAACAGGTATCATTACTTTTTTGGCTGTGCCCTCTGAAAACAGTGATTTATCCTTTAATGCTGAAAAGAATTTCAAGAGAAGATAAGAATCGAAGAGCTGCATACGCTATTTCAAACTATAACGAGGAGTTTGCGGGCTGTGGGTTACCATCTGCACTCCACTTTGATGCCATCTGCCCACAAGGAGAAAATCACCAGCGGAGAAAATAGTAGGATGTCCTGCAATTGGGAAGCCACATAACCACCAGTTACACATGAAGACCTTGTGAGATTTGTAATGAAACCCCAGCCTTTGATAGTACTGCTCTGAAAAGGAAGAGAGGAGTGTAAGGAAAAAAAAGGCCGTTGAGATTTTGGAGGACTGGAAAAGGGGATTTTAAGCCCCATGAATTGCATGATTGACCGCGTTAGTAGAAGCGAGGAATCTGCAGAGTGTTAATTCGTAGCATGTAACACAGTCAACTGAGAACTATCTGTGAAGGCTGAAATTATGCTAATTTATGCAGTTCACATTGCTACTGCAGTTTAAAAATAGCTTCGTTTCTAGAGAACCAGAGCTACCGTATTGCTCTGTGCGGCAGGTTGACTTTGTGTTTAGCTTTGCAAATTTTACCAGTTTGAACGCAGAGCCAAACCCTACTTATGTGGTCTTTGTATGCGGAGGTCCGGCTGGTTACACCGCATTGCATCGCTTCCATTCAGGAGGCTGAAAGGAAAACGTGGGTCCTCTAGCTGAGAAACGGCACGGAGGTATTAGCGGATGCTGTGAATAGCTGCAGTGTTAGGCCTGAGGCTGAATAGTTCAGATTAAAGCGTGTTTTGGGTTTCTCAGTGTCTGGTTTTGTTTTGCAGAGCTTGACACCCTGTCGCTCAGGCATGGGGTGCTTTGGAGTACCTTCCAGAGGTATTTGACTCGTCTTCTGCCACTCTACGCATCATGGTTTTCAGTGCTTATGGGATGTAAGGGACAAAAAGAGAGGGGAAAAAAACTCTCAGTGTATTAGTTACGATTAAAACCAATTTTCGAGTTGTCACATTGGAACTGAATTTCCAATGAGTGTGGGTGAAAGTGTGAAATAACAAGCATATTGCAGCCGGAGTCAGTGGGTAATTTCATATTCTGATTTCTTATTTTAAATTCTGAAGGAACTAGACTATATCTTGCAGTTAAAGTCATAATTTAGCTTTATGAATAAAATTGCAGACAATGCTGGAGCTGGTTTTAAAGACCAGAGCAACTCGGGACAAAAAGTCTTGGTACATAACTTGCATTTGAACAGCTGTTCCTCTGACAAAAAGGTGACAATGGGTTTTGCCCACCAGAAGACAATCTTTCCAATGGCTTTATGTCTGCATAGATGAATCCTCTGCATCCTAGGGATGAATGGGCTCAGTTTTGGAAGTCTACAGTGATGGGTGGAAGCCAAGAAAATATAATTCTTTTTCCTCCTTTTCTTCCGCCATCTTCTGGTGTCTCCAGTCACATTTCCTTTCCTAGGCTTGGGATAAGACTTTTGATAAAGTGTTAATGCCCGAGCCCTTCCCCATTTTGTGGACATCCCTTAACGTTTTGCAGCTGGCTGCTTCTCCTTCCCTCCCAGTCAGCTAACTCAGCTCCTCCAGATTACACTGGGTGGGACTGGCAGCTGTTGCTTATCAGCCTTAAGAAGCTGCCCATGGGAGCTGGGTTCCTCCCTGCTGCTTCCCAGTGCATCTCCACAGCAGGGAAGGTCCGAGTAGAGCATGAGCTTGTGCTGGAAGAAGTGGGAGGCTTCAGGTAGGTGTTCCTTCCAGAGGGGGACCAAGGTCTGGGTTCTCTTCTAGATCATTGCGCTGTATAGAGCTGGTAGGGCTTTGTGGTTTATCACGTGCATCTAAATCGGTTAATATCTGGTAGGTGAAGCAACACACAGGAGAGGGATGGTCTGTGTCAGATAGCCAATTTAAAATGATCAGTTGTTCATGTTTTGTTAAAACCCTTTCCCAAATTCAACTCAGGAATGACTGCCAACCTCTGATGGGGACCCACAGCTGGTGTGGAAAGAGATGTGGGTGTTAATCCAGCTCATTTAACAGAATCATCTTAGTAGAGAACAGTGGTTACAATGCAAATTATCCAGGGTCTGCTTTAGGATTGTATAAAATGTCTCTTGACGGGTCAGCAGCCTGGCTGGCAGGGAGAGGGTGCCCTGCTGGGAGTTACTGGTCAATTCAGCACTCGGGATCAGCCTCAAAGTCAGTCTGAAAAGCAGACGTAGATCAACGATTTTTGCCTTCCTTATTGTAATTACAAATATTGGTGAGGTCAGATCAGAGGTGTAACTTTATATATGAATTAACCTAGGAAAAATCCTTCTGCAACTCAGTTGAAAAAAACCCGCAGATTTGTTTACTAAACTGCTCAAGAAGTTTAGAAACTGGAGTCCTGGCGTACTGGTTGAGGCCAGATTGGCTTTTTGATTTACAGCAGCATAATCCAGTGTGATGCCTGCAATTACACTTGTGTTTGCGGTGGGAATTAATTTCCACACACCGAGCCACCCCTGCCTCTTGATCAAACTTCAACAAAATAATTGGTAAAATAAGACCATTGGGTCCTAACTCATTTATATAGAAAACTCATTGAAAGCTGAGGAATATGAGCACCCTTTTCGACCTAGCTTTCTGTCCAAGCGCAGGACTGGTGTATTTCTATCGCTCTCAGGTCATCAAAAAGCATCTTCTTTTCTGCTTTTCCAGATCTCGTGTGGTTTTGGGCATAAATGCAGTGTTTGGATAGTGAATTAGGAGTGTGTTGTGTGCTATTATGTGTGAGTATATACATCGTTTCATATGGAAGGTCCATGAAGTTATAAAAGAGAAGTAATGGTGTCCTGTGGTAGCAGAAAATAATTGTGGCCTACAGGTAATGGGAGATTCAGGGCAATATCGTTCCCTCTTTGAGCCAAAATACACCGAAGGGGGGTTAGTTTGCGGAAGTAAGTGAACGTAATGGCTCGCCTGCATGAGGCAGGCACGGTTTCCGCACAGAAAGAGCGGGATTTGCAAGGTTGCAAGGGATCATTCCCGGATTCTGGGGAGCTACTTACGTTTGACTCAATCTTTGGACTGCCTAATTAAACAGGAATAGCTGTGGCGGCTCTTTTTATTACCTACGGTTAGTCTGATACTGAATTTAACTGCTAGCAAATGTAAAAAAGCTCGGGATAGGGCTGAGGGAAAGGAAAAAGGGGAATTAGTAAAGCAGTTGCTACAGCTGGGTCGCCGTTGGCCGGGTTGGCTGGGCTGCTGTTGCCACCTGGTGGTGGTGAACTGAACCAAACAAGCCCTCATTTCCCTTCAGTGTCCTCAGATTCCATGGAATTAGGTAGCTATTGGGTATCAATTAGAATTATTATGGATACACACAGGTAATTTTTTCAATGAATAATTAAATCCACTGTATTTTATGGCCATCATTTGTTTCTGAGCATAGACACTGTTGTAAAAAAAAAAAAAAAAAATAATTGAGGCAGCGATAGGCCAGCTTAATTGATCCTCAAACTGAATTGTATCGGGTTCAGTACTGGTGCTTACCTTCATCAAGCAGCTGGTTTCCTTTGGATTGCTGGACACAAGTACTGGTCTGGCTGGAAACCCATAAAATAAGTATGATTTTGTGAATCCAGAACCTGGCTTTCCTGGTAGAGGGTGACGGGACAGAAATCGAGCGGGAGGTGACGTGATGTCCTCCCAGCCTCACAGCGTCTCCGCCAGAAACACACTGGGATTTGGTGGCATATGGAAGCAGAGTTAATGAATATCTCTGAATTGCTTCAGCATGGTCCAGCCACTGCATTACCAGTGCAAATTTGATTTCCGTAAGTGATTAGTGTCTTATCTTGCTGAAATTAGTGAATCATTATCAAATTATGACTTTTTTGCACTTAACATTAAGTGACTTAATTGTCCTTTCATTATATAGAGTTTTATTGCGATCCTTTTAGTAGGAGAATACAAATTAAGTCATAGTTACAAAGAAAAAAAGGAGAGCCCTGTTCACCCCCCGTGACAAAACCACACTCTGTAGCTTAATCTGTAGATTCTCTGTCTCTACAAAACATCTGCATCTGCTGGAGAATTCCAGAGTAATGTTTTCCAGTGAAGTAGTGGCGTAGGTTATTTGCTGTGAATCTTTCAGGCAGCACTTAAGAGCTAAGGTCATCTTTGTCGTGTATGGAAATTGGATCTGACCTGTGGTAGGGGTCTGACCTAAATGTCTCTTTCCCTCTGTTGGAGCTGCCACATGCAATGCTACAAAAAATCCCTATTGCACGGAAAGATGTAAATCTATTAAAGTCGCAAGCTTCTCCTCAGGATTTTGGCTGAGAAATTCAATACGTTGTTAAGATCTTTCAGAAAGAAAGCAAATCATTTTAATAGGGGGGAAAAAAACCCTAATTTGAAGCAGCTATACTGTCCTCGTATCGTCTTTGGGTTTCCAAAGAAGGATCCCAGGACTCTTCGTGTTTCAGAGGCATCAGGTCCCGAAATGCTGTCAGAATGGAGAGTACCAGCTGAATGGCCCGCGGCACCCAGCAGCACTGGCCAAATCTCCGCTGGCCGCACACCAGATACAAGGACTTGGACTTAATGTATAGGCTCCTAAGACGGTTATATGGGCCACTTGGAGTGATTTTGACTTTTCTCCTCCCATTAGCAAAGTCCTTTCCCCATTTGTTTTTGCCAACGTAGTTCGTAAGGCTGAGTCAGCTGATTTTATGGGACCCGAAATCCATCTCAATGGCTCGCCTCGTGTACAAAGTCACTTGCCTTGTAAACGGCAAGCGCAGATTTCCCTCGGCTCTTTCAAGGAGCCTCCCCGCTGTTATTTTCAGCTGCAGGAGACCATTCTGGCTAGAAAGCGCAGTCATTTTGGAACTTGCTGTTCTGTATGGTTACTACTAAGGCTTATTTGATTTCTGGGCTTATTAGCAGTAATCATAGTTTCGCCTAGAAGCAGTTAAACCAGCAGGAAGCAGAACAGTCTTTTTGTCTGTCAGTTGTTAACAATTTCAGTTATTAATATTCCCTGAAATGGAAGCCAGACCTTATTTCTCATGTGCAATGGGTTGGGTTGGTTTTTTTTCCCCCCTTCTGGTTCATATGTGCCTAATCCCTGTAGTACTTGGAAAATGAATTGAATCACAGGGGTCCAACGTACGCTGCTTACAGTGATTCTGGATTGTAACGTGCAGCAAAAATGGACTAAAGCAAATATATTGAATTTGAGGTGGCTTTTCTTTAGCAAAGGTTTTGTTTGTAACTAAACATTTCTAGTCTTTTATGTGGTTCTGCTAGCACACCAGCGAAGAGCATCCTCCTTCCCAGCCCTCCCGTGGACACCTCACTCTCCTTCATCCCTGGAAGTATTTAAAAGACGGGTAGGCATAGTGCTTAGAGATACAGTGTGGTGATGGTTTTTGTCAGAGTTACGTTGATGGTTGGACTAGATGATCCGAAAGGTCCCTTCCAACCTGGGCGATTCTGTGATTCTGCTCCCGCTGGATGCAGCAGCCAAAAGGTGGTGGCACGAAGGTGGCTGCTGGAGCTGGGTGCAGCATGGGTTTTTAGGTGGCTGCCACTGCCCCTGTGAGCGTGTGGCTTCTCGGTTGAAAGACAGGCAGTGAGTGGGGTATGGGCACCCCCGGGGCAAGAGAGAGTCGTCCTGGTGCTCTTAGGCCGTGCTTGGAACGTGCTGAAAGCCCAAGAAGAAGTGTTTAGCAGAGCTGTCTGTCAGTAACAGGTAAAAGTACATTGAAATGAACTTATTTAAGGCCACTTTTGTTGAGCTTGCCCTTTAGATTTAAAACCACTCGATGAAACCTTCTTAAGGGAACAATATCTGACCGGAATGTTTCATACATAGACTGGAGGTAGCATGATGACAAAGCCTTGGCTCCCTAGCCAATGTAATCTTATCTGCGTGTTTCAGTTTAACCAAAGAGGACCTAAACTTTTTATCGTCCAGGAATGCTCTGTGTCTATGGGAGAAGTACAATGCATTTCCAAACCAGAAGAGCAGAACATGCCGTTTTTGGAAGGCATCCTGAGGCACATGTCCCTCTTTTCCTAGCTCTCTTCCCTACTCCTCTCCTGCCAGTTCTTGGACTTTGATGAACCCAAACTCAAGGTTTCCAAAACCTTGGTAGGGCTGCGGTGCAGTTTGCTTCCCACATATCTGTGGGTTTGGGAAAGCTGTGCTGTATCCTGCCGGAGAAGGTCTCTACACTGGTGGTTTGTGTCTCGGAGCAAGGGTCGGTGGAACGCTGCTTCTTTTGGGCTAAGTACTTGGAGCGCTAACCAAGCAACATTAATAATACTTATCTGCAGAGGAAAACTAATAATAGTTCATTCTCAGGTTTATTTATTTTTACTAGTCATACTGGTGAAGTGCTGTAGCAGTAGCAGCAGCGAGTCTTCCTATTTTTTGTTGGTCCATGATTTGAACTCCATGTAGCTAGACTAAGGGTTGGGTACTAATCTGGTTTTTGGAGACTGGTTGCCTGCCCTTAGCTTGTGCAAAAGCAGCCCGCTAGCTTACAGCATGATGAAAGGTGCACGTTAATGTGGTTTACCTCACCTCTGTGAGATATGAATGCACAAATATGAATTACTTGTGCTCAGTTTGGTAACTGACTCACTGTGTCTTGTGAATAGGCTACTTGGCATCTTCCCACCAGGACTTTCAGGGTGACAAGTCTGGTGTTTCACCAACCTCTAGCCTTTGTCCCAAGCAGAAAAGATGTTCCTCTTGCTTTGATGCAAAGAAATACAGAGGAAAAACCTTTTCTCAGGCATAAACAGGATAAAGGGTAAGGGATAAAAGCAGGCACAAAATACGTATTTCAAACCTCACCCTTAAAATCAGACTTAGGACCAGCTTAGTATTGTCTAATATTTTAGGCACCGTTATACAGCACTGGAGAAGTTATCAGCTGCATTTTATTTCTGCCTTGTTACTTATTATTTATTTCTTATTTATTTCTGCCTTGGTCACTTATGAAAATCTGGTCGCTGTGAGTCACAGGCTCAAGGTCACAAGCACACAGTGCTTTGTGAAGGTCTTTCTGGGCAGGTTGATACTCCCCTCTGAAGTAAACCTGAAAGGAAAATATGTTTGCAGCCCTTCTGGCAATAAAGATAGCTTTCAGTGTCGACTGCTGCAGTTGTCTTTTTACTGGAATGAGAAATGTACAATTCAGGACATACCCCACAGGACTGGGTAAAATACTCGATTTGTTTTGTTCCGCAGGTGACCTTTTCAAAGAGAGAGGTACAAAATGTAAATGCCGACTTGGACATGATGAGGGGCTAAGGGAGTTTACAAAGTAAACCAAGCAAACAAATAATGAGTCTGGCTTATACCTCATTACTGGCCTGATTCTGTACCGTCACTATAATGGGTTTATTGACAAGAATTGTAGCAGAGAAGAGGAATGTGTCTAAGCCCTTTACGAGGGTATATTTTTATCAGCAACATTGAGTAAATGATGAGTGGCACTGCTAAAATCAATGTAAACCCTGTCTTAATAATGTCAGACTTGGGCAGCTGATTTCAGTGGGAATATTCCTGTTAGGCAGCCAGATTTCATTGGGGTTATTTTCATTTAGACAATTGTGTTGAGACCCCTCAAAGTTCTTGGGCGTGATGTCAACAGAAAAAATAAAAAAAAGGAGCACAAAGATAATGTTGAGATCCCTTCAAAAAGCTATGTGTTGCCTTCAATTTGGGAGCTAAAGCTTTTTATATATTTTCAATATCAGAACAGGGAAATAACCTATTAAAAGTCAATTCATCAATCACATGAAGCCACTGCCTGTTGGAAATACAAAACTGCCGATGAGACATTGGAACAAATTTCATGCCATGATTTGTATTCTGCTTACTGGCTTCCTTGCATACAGTTTTATCCTTGTTACGGTCTATTCAAGAGTGCCCACCAGTAGAAACAGGCTTGAGGAGCGGAGAACCTGAGCTCATCTCGTGATTTCTATGGAGAGTTTATGGGTATCTCTGCTTAGTCTTTTGGGAAGGTGAAAGATTGGAGTTGTATGGAAAGCAAAGCTTGGTTGGCTGAAAAATTTTGGAAAAAACCCCACTGAGTCAGAGAAACATCCTCTACCTGAGGCAGGCAGAGGTCACTACAGAAATTAGGTCCAACTTGGGCTTTGAATCTGTGGGCACGGCTCTTGTTTTGCCAAGTCTTTCACTGGCATAACACGGTGTATAGACACGGTTGCTCAGGGTGGACCTTGAGATCTGTTTCTTCCTTCCTCTTACAATAAATACCACTGCAGCATACAGAGCTTACCGATGAATGAGCCTAGGGTTTATTATTCATCTAACTTATAACATAACTTTAAAAAAAGAACGTTGTGGTTGCAACTAGCACGTTTTAGGCTATTCAAAGCATAGTTTGACACTGTTTTGAAATCTGTTCAATAGCTTAAACGTAGTATTAGAATCTCCTCCTCAGCGCATGGCCTGACATCAGTGAAAGGAATGCTTAATAAAAATAAGGAATGTTTAATTTTATGTAATAAACCAGGTCTGATTCTTTTCTGCCTTGCTGCAGCTTATGTGGTTGCTAGTTACCCAAATTGAATATGAAGGTCAAATGTTAAGTTACATGGTCAAACTTCAAGGCAAAGAAGAGTCAGATCCAATATATTTTAATTGGATTTTATTTTCTTTTTTTAAATTATCATATTAAGGTACATTCAGAGCAGACCAGTAATAATTTTAGTACGAAGGTATATAGCTAATTAGACACCCAGGTGATGTGAAAAGGTGCAGTTAGGGGGAGGGCGGAAATTGCTTTGTATTCTAATACGACTTTATAACTAAAAACCTATTAACTGCTTAAGTGAACTCCGTACAAAATGCTGATGTTATGTTTTTGGAGAGGCATCTCAATTTGGTGTCGATAAATAAGTTATCTTAGTAAATGATAATTACTTCGTTCAAATCAGACCAGGCTGCAAATCGTAGTCTTGATTTGGCCAATGTGGGGAGCGGATTAAAGTAATTAGCACTTTCTCTGCCACTGTCATGTCAATATAGAACGACTCGTTTTAGAGTCATTTGAAGTAGGCTGAAAACACAGTAATAAAACTCCTTTTGGAGCACCCATGGGCTCAGGATGTGCTCTGTTGACAAGTCCAATATAGAGTGGACTCAGCAAAATGCTCCTGGTTGTTTACAATGGGGCATGCTCTAGCTTCTTTCTGTTAATTCACTTTATCATGTTTTGAGATACATAAAAATAACGATGCCAGTAAGCCATGGGCGTAATCCTTAATGATGATAATATATGAGAAAATAAGGTGATATTTAAAACCTATATTCATAGCTCTGTGCTGTTTTAATAATCCACCAAAAACATAAACCAAGTTGATTAACTTTTACAGTAGAATTTTCGTGTTTATTTTCAAGCAAGCGATAATCCCTTTAGAAGACCAGAAGCATCAACTTCAGTGACTAGAAAAGCTTTGCTGAGATAGAAGTTGTTTTCAGGACCCCTACCTAGGCAGCTTATAATTTGTTTACCCTTTAGGGAAATCGCCCCCTTTTCAAGCAGTAGGAATATGTTGAGATTTGGATGTGTGTATCCAGCATCATGAAGGAGAATTTGCGTTTCTATTTGATATAGCCTAGAGCATTCTTTCCTGATAAATATTATCATCTTCATTTCTTTCTTTGCCATTAGCATTTCTGCGTCTGTCCTCAGTACTGTTCCTTGCACCTACGCAATCCAGCCTACAGAGACAGAGCAGCTAAGGAACATCTTTAATTGATTTATAGTCCGCTGCAAACTCTTTTGAGCTTGCAGCTATCTCCATGATTTCTTAATTGGCAAGATTGAGGATATGGCAGTACGTACGCAGGATGAAAATGGAGACAGAAGTTGAAAGCAAGTGGCAAGGATGAATTTCAAATACTCCCCAAAAAAAGAGAGAAGTGTGGGAATTGTTAAACGAAATTTGTTTTCCAGTCGTTGGACTTCATCTATGATGTATCAAAAAAAAAAAAAAAATCTCAAAAAAGGAACTTGAGGAGTCGGGGAAGATGTGGTAAGTACTGATTCCTTGCTGCTTCTACAATTATCAAACTGCCGCTCTGCGTGAGCAGTAGTACAGCAGGGAAAATTCCAGCTGCCCAGAAGCGCGGTGAGCCAAGGGGATGCTGGCAGAGGACGTGAGAGAAAAACAGCTGGAAGGGAGACATGAAAGAGCAGAAGTAGCCCAGACAACTCGAGAGAGAAGTTTTTCCTTTAATGGGCTCATCTTTTAAGATGTTGAAATATTATAGAACTATAATGTGTTCCACTACACCTTGAAACTTTAAGTTACTGCACATCTTGTATGCGGCTTTCACACTGCTTTTATCTTTAGAGTTCAAGAGATTACCAAAGGAAACATGCATTGTGCTCTGTCATGAAGGCTCTAGTTACTCAGTTCCTCGTATCTTTGTTTTGTAATGTCAAATTAGCACTCTTCTGACTGCAGCCTGCCATACCACCGTGTCATGCACCACTAATACTTCTCTGTGTAAAGAGAAAGAATTGCTTCATTCAATTCTGAATACTCTGGAAGAAGCACTCAATTCTGAATACTCTGGAAGGAAGAAGAAATCGTTTCTGCTATGTGTGATCGTACCAAGTAATTGTGTTTTTCACAAGAGTATTCCCTGTATTAAAAACACCACGTGTTTCTCGGTTTCTCACTATAGCCTAATTTCTTAGCACGAGCCAAAGGTTCACTGAGGGTACAGAGAGCTTATGGGAACTCTTTTAAATCCTGTTTGGCTGGGCTGCGGAGCGAAGTGTGAATTTATTGAGGAGAGAGAGGAGGGCCATAGCATCCTTGTTGCCAATTTAAGCATCCCTAGCACAGGACCAGGGTTTTTCCGCTGTTTTCCATGTGTCCAGTTATTTATGACGTGTGGGCTTTTGAAACCCCCTGTTGTTGTGCAGCAGCTGGGAATGTGCCTTTCTCTAGTTACAAGCCCACACCGAGAGCTCTCCCTTACTGTGTCACTTGACATTTTGGATAAGGGTTAAGATCTACCCCAGCTTTGCCATCCTTGGCAGTGTTGGTCCTTGACCAGCACTCTTCCAGAGTAAGAAGAAGTATTTTTTATTAAAATATAGACTGCTTTTTGTAGCCTATGCTTATATCTCCAAATTGCTGTCTTCGGGGGACTGATTATGGCTAATGACTGAAACAGAGATGATGCATCCCTGAAGACCTGTCATGTGTCCCTTAGAGGCTGGGGAAGGGGGTGAACGGAGGGCAATTCTGTGGGGCTAGCAGCAGCCCTGCCCTATCTCTCGTTTGAGCAGGGGAGGCGAGGGGAACTGCCCAAGGCTGCCCATGCTGATGGCAGCTGCTGACTCTGAGCTGCGCAATGAGGAAAGCAAGGCAATTTTGAAAGCTTTCAAAGATAATGTTCTAATAAACAACCAAAAATTAATGTAGCGGTCCTATTCGTCCATGAACGTTGTTCTATGCTATTGTCAACAAGCTTGGAACAAGCCTGGGCTTGTTGAGCCTTACTTGTTTAGTGTTGAAGGTGCAGATTCTGAAGGCAGTGGTGGAAACTTAAGCGTGAGGAGTACAGCCCCATCAGGAATACTTCTTTGAAATCAAATTAGGTGGGCAGACTGTGATTATGGCGCTTCCATTAATAGTAAATTGACTACAACATTTACAGGCAAACTACGGATTCAACTCTAAATGCAGCCTTTTAGTTAGAACAAGTCACTATATATATTCCTAGATATATATGCAGACATAATTCAGAATATACATTTTTGCTCAAATCTACCATATAGGCCCTTTTGTTCAAAGAATTTTATGCTCTTGAGTTAGCGACTGCTTGATATCATAGAATGTGTTGGGTTGGAAGGGACCTTTAAAGGCCATCTAGTCCAACCCCCCTGCAGTGAGCAGGGACATCTTCAACTAGATCAGGTTGCTCAGAGCCTCATCAAGCCTGGCCTTGAATGTCTCCAGGGATGGGGCCTCCACCACCTCTCTGGGCAACCTGTTGCAGTGTTTCACATGGAGAGTATAAAGGGAAAGATTTTGGCAAGAGGAACTAGTGGATGCCAGTTATCATCAAGTGTTCCAGGTAGCTAATCAAGGCTTGGAGTCACAGCTATTTTTTAATTAAATCTTAGTGTGCATTCTTTCATGGGACAGGTTTCTGAAGTTTCAGTGAGGGATCCTTTGTTAGTACCGAGCAGCTTTATCTACAGACTGTAATTTAAACACTTTTTCATACTGTTGTATATCTGCTTAAGAAGGATTGCTCAGTTAGAATTAACTTATTGTTGGTGTTCAGGGCACTTGGCAAAATCTCAGCAAAACCAGAGCAAATAAACCTCGTCTGGCTGTATTTTAATCTTTCTATTAAAATAACCTGAATCAAGAATTAGTCTCAAGTACAGCGAGTCAATCTATTTTTGTTTGATACCATTAGTAAGGTTTTTTCCCCCTATGGAAATGTTTACCAATAGTTTTTAGGCTTCAAAGGGGGATGCTTTCATACAAATTTTATTGAGTGTTATCTCCTGGGGAAAAAAAAAGCTGGATTGAAGAAGTCAGTAAATGACTTTCTAGGCACTGTAGCACTTCATGGTATGTATAGCCATTGATTGTATATAGAATGATCTGTTATGGATGTGACTGTGCATAAAGCAGATGGTAGCTCTGTCTATGCAGCTGGACAAGATTCTCTTCACAAATTCTGTCGGTATCTTTAAGAATACCTTTTTTTTCTTTTCCTCTGCCCTCACTGATCTGAGAAGGAAAGCAAAGGCTTCATTGCGTTTGTGAAATGGGAAGAAGCTTAAATAACGTTGTGCTTCACTAGTACTATGATTTCCCACTCGTCGTCTTCAGAGTAGATGATAGTTGTGTCTTTTCATCATCTTTTATAAATATAGTTTCACTGATGAATTTGAGTTCTGTATCTCTTCTAGTTCAAGTGGCCGCGCAAAATATTTGAACTTTTTTTAATCCTAAGTAATCCATCCTTTTATAGCCAGGTCTCTGGCCTTTGGGGGCGACCACAGAGAGTTGCCAAAGGAGGAGGAGAGCTCCGTGACCTCTTTCTTTTGGCCAGTAGAATAGGCTGGATGTATGGATGTGTATGGCGCATTATGGCTCATGAAAACACATGGAAATTATGAGATCTAAACATCTTTGCATTATATTGCCTGTAGAACAATGTCTTTGGGAGAAGGTGCCTGTCAATGCCATTCCTCAGCATCCTGTTCCTTCAATTGTTGAAACCTCACCAAATCTCTAAAACTTGGTAATTATTCTGTGCTTTTACATGTTGGGAAACTGGGTGCAGGACATTAACAGGTCACAGAGCTGGGAGCGTGAGCTGGGATTACGTTCAGAAAGTCATAATCCAAACATAACGCTGCCCTAAGATTTTTGGAGTTGGATCCGTAAAAGGTTTCCTTGGCAAAGCTGACCCCTGGATTATTGTTGCCCTTCAGACCTTTATGAGATGCGTTGCTAATAATTTTATTTTTCAGTTGCTGTGCTTCTCTAGCAGTGTTGTGTCATGGCAAAAACTAGCAAGAAAGATACCCTTTTTCATTTCTCATTTCTTTTGTTTTTCCTTTGGCTGTAGTGAGGAAACAAATACCTGCCTTGATTAAAGGGAATAAACTGTAAAGGCTGAACAGTGAGTGGCCTTGGGGATTTGCTAACGTTTGTAGAACAACGTAACGTGTTGGGTGATATTAGTGCCCGAGTAAGAGGTTTTCTCCTTTGCTCTCATACACCTGACCACAGTGGGTAAAACTGAAATGCTCGCTGGGATTTAAGTGCGTGAGTGATGTTACAGACAGAGTGTATCCTGTGAACAAAATACCCCGTCTGGAAACTCCTACAAGTAGACAAATGCTGTTGTAAACCATGTCTTCACTTGTGCCCTTGGGTAGCGAGCAGAAGAGGGGAACGTGGACAGCCAGGGCCGTGAGGGCGAGGATGGTTGGAAGGGGCTCCATTTGGTCACTGACACGTTTGTGGTGGCTGTGGCACTCGGCTCCCTTGCACCGCTGTGGGAAGTTACGGCTCTCCATCACTGGGCAGCCTAGTTGATAATGTCAGCATTGCTTAACCAGGGGTTATTCAGCGTACTGTTTTTTTGTTACTTTATTTAGCAGCTTTTTCCATCACATTGTGTACTGAATCATAGAATCATCTAGGTTGGAAGGGACCTTTAAGGTCATCAAGTCCAACCATTAACCTAATGCTGCCAAAACCACCACTAAACCATGTCCCTAAGCGCCATGTCTACCTGTCTTTTAAATACCTCCAGGGATGGTGGTCCCACCTGTTCCAATGTTTGACAACCCTTTCAGTGAAGAAATTTTTCCTAATATCCATCCTAAACCTCCCCTGGCGCAACTTGACGCCATTTTCTCTTGTCCTTTTGCTTGTTACTTGGGAGAAGAGACTGACCCCCACTTCGCTACAACCTCCTTTCAGGTAGTTGTGGAGAGTGATAAATCAAGATATTATTTAAAAAAAAAAAAAAAAAAAAAAAAAAAAAACAAACAACCACAAAATCCACCCATTTCTTGGTGCACTAGTGAGTTGTTGAGTACAATCGGGCTGGAACTTGGGATGGAGCACGAGAAGCTTTCGACTACTACTATGTTCCTTTTAATCCTTGAAAGCTGCTGGGTGTTACGTTGGGTTGCTGGCAGGAGCCAGGTGATAGCGTAGATTCTAGCAGCCTTTACGTTGCTTCAACTTGTGTTGGTACATGCATGGGAGGAAGAGAAGCCAAAGTGCGTTAAAAACATTTAGTGATCCGGCCCTAATAGTGTGAAACTTTCAAGCAGACATCAAAAGCTAACTAAATTAGTGATGCCTAATTTTTAAAATACTTCACCTTGTATGTTTGGGGGTCGGATTTATTCCAGAGTTTGTTAAAGGAGTACAGAGGAGTGCGTCCTTTTGTTTGGCTTCCCTTCTGTGCAAGAGTTACTGTTGTAGCAGCGCTTTCTTCATAACCCTCCTATTCCTCCTGAGGCTTAAAATGTATGTTGAAAGATATTTTCCTATCAGAGATTGGGCTGCAAGGTAGGTTATTGCATTGCGTGTTCCCTCTCAGAAGCGATCTCAGTCATAACCGATCGTGGGGTCGCTGGTTTCTCCTGCCAGTAAGACTTCTTGCTGTAACGCCATTTTTGCTTACACCTCCTTGAGTCTTTCTGAAACCGCTGAACTACAAATATGTGTAAAGGTAGTCAGGAACACGTCTGTAGCTAACTGATACGCTTCCGTGGGGAATTTAGAATTAGCCTTTGATGATAAAAGTGAGACGATAATAAAGGTGGTAATTCACTCTGACTTCCTCCATAAAACAGTCCACATGACTTCTCCTGAATTACTTTCATTTTTTAATTAGTTCATGTTATGATCTCGTGTTTGCCCTTACTCTTCTCTGACAACTGAAATAGAGCTTTTTGAATCTGTTCCTGTAATGCATATTTTCCAGTCCGTAAGTCGTTCTTGTGGCTCTTCTCTGAAGCCTCTCCAAAGGTTAATAAACCTGTTGAACTGTTGCATACAAACCAGCATTAAAACCAGCAGGTGATAAAGCCTATTCTTATTTGATAACCACCTGTTCTTCTGTACAAGAATTGCATCGCCCCTATAACCACAGCACAAGCCCCGGCATCCTGATGGCGCATCATGTCAGCGATGCTCTTTCCAGATCCCCAAGTCTTTCAGGGTCACTGAATTCATGGAGAGGCCTTGGCTCTGTGACATTCTTAGTTTCTCATTGTTACAAGATTGTATTTGCTGTACTGAAACACGTTTTTATGGCTCTAATCAGCATATACGAGCTTCTTTAACTTTGATCTTGCCTTTTTTTTTTTATCATTTACTTCTTCCATTACTGATGTGCCACCTGCGAATGCTGTAGCTGTTTCGTGGCCCCTTCTAGGGCTTGCTCAGAAAATTAGGGCTGAAAACAATTCCTCTGAAACAGTCAAGCTGCTTATTTTCTTAATGATAATTTCCCATTTGTCATGTATTTTCAAATGAGTTAGCTCATTTTCAGTCCAGCTGACGTGTGCCAGGTTGATGTATTATTATTATTATGGTTTTCAATGTGTCAGGAGACATGAAGGCAAAGAGCCTTCTCTCAGAATCACATCTGCGTTATCGCTTTCATAAGCTTCTGTAAACTCAGCAGAAAATACCGGTTTAACAAGGCACGTTTTCCAGAAAGGGATGCTCATTTGCCAGTAATACTACTATCTGCATCAGCTGTTGATTAATTGAGTTTCTGTCCCTCGTTTTGTGCCTCTGTCTGGGACGGGTGGGAGGCTGATAGGCCTGTGACTATCAAGGCCATCTCATTCTCGGTCTTTGAACGCTGGTACCCAGCACGAGCTGTCCTTCTGTCCTCCAGAACCTCCCGACAACTGCTGAAAATCGAGATTAACCATTTGGGTAGCTCCTTCATTGGGTCCCCTAACACTGCTCAATACAAGGTATATTATCTGCTGGCTTGAAATTCAGAGGCTGCTGTTCAACACTGTTTTGAGAGCTTTTTTTGAATGAAATTTATTGTTTATTATCTGTTATGATCTAGTCTCCCCTTCTCTCCCACATCCTGCACAGCAAAATATTGTTATTGACAACTTCAAGATTTTTAAGCAGTATTTTAATTTTGTAGATATTTCCATTTTGTAAAGCATGAAAGGAAAACCTAAGCAGTTCTTGGCATTTAGTAAAAATAAATAAAAAATCCAGCTTTCAGTGAATAGAAAATTTGAGTACTTTTGACCAAAATGCATTGAAGTGCAGTAATAAAATTTTTTAATAATATGCTCCCTTTTCCAACTATAAGCCATAACAAAGTGTTATGTGGTTAAAAAGCAAAAGTAGGGGCTAAGTACAAGAGCGTGACTTTGCTTAATGATTGCGGAGCAAGCTGTTAGCACACACATTTTTCATAGGCAAACAATGGATTATTAGTGAACGGATTTCCCCAAGCTTTCTTTATAGTAAGTGTTGCACAGACAATGACTGTATGCACCGAGTTCATTCATAATGTCTCCAACACCTGTTTCCTCCTGTTTTCCCAACAGTTTTATTTGGAAAGTGTTGGGAACTGGAATGATGTCTCATTAGAGTGCGGGGTATGCTGGGGACACACGTGTTTCTCTGTCATTGAAGACTTGCTAGTGAATAACAAGCGTATTGTTTAGCACTTTAATAGGGATGTTTAGATGCCCATTAGAGCCGTAAATAATGTCCTTTTCTGGAGGTTCAACTTAATATCGTCTCCATGTCATCACGTATGTGTTGTCAAAGTTCATAATAAAGTTTTCTAGAGAGCTCTAATTGCTTTATGGTTAAAGAATTCAAATACAAACAAATATCCCGTCCTTGTTCTCTTTTGAAATTGGGCATTGTACGTGAAAGGCATCTCCCAGATCTCTCGGCAAAGCCGGGGCGCAGCAATCAGGGAAGAACTCCCGCCGCGATGCTGCCAGGGGGCAAGAGGTCACGCACGGGTTTTACCAACTTCAATCCCAATCTTATCTCTTCCACTCTGTCAAAGGACCCTAAAAGAGAGATAGGAGGATGAAAGGCAGCTCCAAAGTCTTTGTTTTTAATGGAAGAAATAAATACCGGTTACACCTGGCAACCCTATCAGAACTCTGGGGCTCTTCATCCCAAATCAAGGATTTGCAATCAAGGATTTGGCTTAGGAAAATCCATTAAATAAAAGCCTCTAAAAGCAACACAGATTTTTTAATTAAGGATATTAGTTAATTTTAAAAGTGATTGGGAAGCACAGAACTTACACTTTAACCTCAGGAGCTTTGCTTCATTAATATTTCAGACTGATTACGTGCGAGCGTCTCTGTCCGTGTTCAGCACGCTCAGTTGGGGCATAAGGGACAAAATGAGAAAATACTCCGAATCTGAGCCACACTTCAGTTAATGTAAAAACAGACAGCAAAGTGTATTCAAAGAAATGAGACCCGTTGGCTGAAGAGTAATTAAATCATGTGTCCTTCCATCCATATCTGGTCTTTTAATCTACCTGTTTCTAGCTGGGCCCCTCTTTGGGGAGCGAGTTTGGCTCTACCCTGTTCCCCGGGCACAAAAGCAGCATGAAAAGGTCCCAAAGATGGAGTTTTCTCCTCCGATGGTAGACAAGAACCTGCCATTTTCCGAGACGTCTCCTTTGCTTCTCGCAATCCCTGGTTTCGGCAACAGGTTGAGGGTTGAATGAAAACATTTGGCAGCTCAAACTGGGAGAGCAGATCATCAACAACCTTTTAAGAGGCTTAGGAGATGGCTGAGGCTACCCCGACTTGTGCTCTGGGTTGTCTTGGCCCTTTCTATGGGCCGTAATCCTGCACGTGTAAAGCTCCTTGTGCCTCAGCTCCCTTGTTTTTTCGTCTGAAGTTGGTGTGTTTTTTGGAAGCGGAGCGATCTTTGAGTCATGATATTTAGCCAGGTGCCAGCACATCGGTGGGAAGGCCTTGTGATGTTTCCACTGTGTCAGCAGCGGGGAAGGGACAAATTTGAGCTCAGCGAGGAGCGTGCACTACAGGCACTGGCAGCTCCACCGAGGTGCTGGTAGGATGCTCTTACAAAATCCTTTTGGCATCACAGCCAGGCTTCTCCCTCTGAGTGCCTGCATGCATTCATTCATTCATGGGGCTGTCAGCAGGTTATTGTGTCTGCCCATGACCCTCCTGAAGACCATACATCTTACGTTCAAGCCCTCGAACGGGCTATGACCTTCTCCTCTTTTGAATGTTGGAGGGATGACCTTTCAGCAGGGTACTTGCTTATGTAGAGGGCTGGCTGGGAAGATTTGGCTGTGCTAGGGCTTTGGTCCGCGATGGCATGAAGTGGAAGAACAAGAGTTCTTTATTCTCGGGAAGGGATTCAAATTTTACTTCTGTGGTTCAAATGTAACCTGTGTGTATAAAGTCTTAAATGCTTTCAACATGCAGCTCTTCCTTTATGTATTCAGGCTACCAAAAGTGGTAGGGGAATTCTTTTGATAATGAAGGAATATGATTACTGTCTGTTTCAATAATTATTCCTTCTCTCTTATCACTTAATAATAATTAGAACAGGGTAACGGTTACAGACGTAACGAATGAAATCCAAGTCACAGAAGCATAACTGTCAGGGAAAAGACTTCATTAAGGAGAGGTATGCATTTTTTCTTATGGAAATGTGTGTATGCAGAATTTCAAATGCTTATTTATTAATTTACTGTATTATTTTTTCAGCAACATACTAATGGCTACATGAAACAGCCTACCCAGTAAAATGGTACAACAGGGGAAATTTTAGATGAAGTGATCAGTTTGGGTACAATTTGTTCTGCTTTGGTTTTTTTTTTAATGTCTTAGCTGTACCGTGAGAACAAATTTGGTGTACTTACTCCTTTTGGCCCCAGAAGACACCTGTGGGCCTTAAGAAGGGCCATTACAAGTACAGGGTCATGGATTCAAGTTTTGCAGGCATAAACCGCATCCTGAAAAAGCAACTCAAGCACTTCAGCTAAGAAGCAGCCAGTTTAAGGGGTGGTCTGGGGAATTGCTTCAAATGCTTTTTTTCTTCCGTAGTTCCCTATCATTCATTTGTGGCCTGGCAAAACCAAGCCACCAAAGAAACCACCCCCCAAACCCAGGCTTGGAGAGCGCTGGATGGGGATGCACCTGGGGTGGATGGAGCTGCTGCTGGAGCCGATGTGGTCTGTTGTCCCCCCGCCATGGGCCTCTTTATCAGAATCTTCTCCAGAGCAGAAGGGTGAGGAGCAACAGCCAAGTGCGTGGCGTGAGGCTCCTTTCCCGCTGGTGATTTCATAGGACGTTGGGCAAGATCAAACATGAATCTTCCCACAGTTCAGGATCTTGTCTGGACTGTTACGCAAGGCAAGGTGCTTCAGGGGAACAGATGAGAGGTTTCAGAAGGAGGCAAGAGAGAAGCTGTGGAATAGTCTGGCATTTAAATAGATCTTTAATAGCCGTATCTTAAATACAACGTGGCAAAGTGATATTTCTCTATTTCTCTATTTATTTAAACACAGCCATTCTGGATATTCTACATACTGCTACTCATCTCTTGAAATGCAAAGTTTATGTTCCTGAAGCTGATCTATGATGTTACACATGTTGAATCATTTTTGAGGCATTATATTATTCTCTGTTTTCCCCTTTCCCTTTTTTTCTAAGAGAAAAATCTCGTCCTTTCCCATCCAGCAGACTTCCATATAAATGCAAGCCTAAGCGAAAGCAGCCTAGATTGCACTAAAGAAATAAAACAAGGCAGCTTTAGAAGCAGAGCTCTTAACTGCTTGTCAGACTCGGGAGAAACCCCCTGTAATTTACTGTTTTGCTCTAAAACCTGCCCGGGTACCCTTAGGCATCTTCTTAAACCTCGGCTCATTTGGAACTCTGTCCGTTTCTATCTTCAAAGATTTCTTTGCGAAGAAATATTTCACCCTTTCACCCTCACTGCCTGGCTATGTCCCTATTTCCTTGCTTTTTTTATAAAAAAAAAAACAAAAAAAAAAAAAAAAAAAAAAAAAAAAAAAAAAAAAAAAAACAAACAAAAAACAACAAAAAAACAATCCCTGCCTGTTTTCTTGCTCGGTCCAGCCGGAGCGGAGGGACCCCCCCCCCCTCCTGGAAGGGGTTAAAGGCGATGCTCCGCCGTGGGAGGGAGGGAAGGGAGGAGGGAGCGCTCCCGGCTCCTGCCGTCCCGCAGCTGGGACAACCCGGGGCCGTCCTGCCGTCACCTTCCCGGCCCCTCTCCCCCCACCCCGAGCGATGTAGCTCGTCCGAGGAGAGCAGCCCGAGGATGAGCGGCCACCGGCGAGGTGGCCCCCGGGCTGGTAGGGGTTGGTAGCCCCGGCAGGTGCCCGGCGGGGGAGGATGAGCGTGATGCTGTGGCGGTGGGAACAGAACAACACCACCATGAAGCTGGTAAGGGTTTCGGAACAAAATCCTTGGGGTGCCTGGTCGGTACCGATTGATGAGAAAGGCGTTTGCACGGCGCTTGGTTTGCCCTGCACGTTTCTCGTTAGCAAACAGGAGCTTTTGTGTGAATGAGGAACGTAAATACCTAATAAACAGGGAAATAGGTGGGCTGGAAGGGCTGATGCTGCAACGATGTTCTCTCCCAAGTGGGAAGCTGTTTTGCAATAGAGTTGCAGCCCGATCTGTTGTTACTCATTAGTTCATCTTTTGGACTGCTTTAGTTTGTTTTGCGTGTTGTTTCGTCTCTGTAGTTAAGCTCGTTTAAAAGTAAGAATAAAAACATAGATTCTGTGAATAGCTCTCCTCTCACCTTCTTTCATTTATTGTGTCTCTCACTTCTTCTTGGAAACAGTTTTTTCTCAGTTTTGCTAGAATAATTTTGTCAGCTGGGAGCGTTTTGGGAGGTTGTTTGCTAAACAGTTTGTTTTTAAATTCTCTCTCCGCTCCCCCTCCCCTTTTTATTTTTTATTTCCCAGAAAAATGAAAAAAAACCCAAACCTACTGTTCCCTGTAAGTAGAAAGTGTGTGGCTGCTTCATTCCTCCAGCATAAATGAGATCAAGAAACCCACGTATCTGCCTGTCTATTTGAATTACTGTCTATACCAAGATTTAAACTCTGGTCAAAACTTAGAGAGCCTTTCTATTAACAGCTTTTTTTATTAAAGCTATTTGATGTAGAGAGTATCAAGGCCACGGCTGGCTGAGATAGCTTTTAATTTATTTGCTCTGTCTCTCTGGCAGATTATTTTAAACAAAGAAAATTACATTTCTATGCAGTTTTTATATGAAAGGTTTCTTTTCCTGAGAAGTTTGTAATCAAACCCAGGATTTTCTACAGATCTAATCCTTCAGCCTTTATATGTGAAAACTCTGTTGAAATCCATGTGGGAGTCAAAGGTACCCGGTACCTCTTCATAGCCGGCTCTGCGATCCCAGAAATTTATAGTGCGTCTAGTAACTTAACAATCTTTGTTTTTGCATGCTTTCCTTGCGAGGAATGAGGTGATAAACACGTGCTATTTAAGGAATATTCCGTTCTAGATAAAAAAAACCCAGCTCTTCACGTGGGGTCAGATAGTTTCGGATATTTCGTGCATGAGTAGCCACTGGAATAATGGATTTGTGAGCTGGCTTCGTGTGGGGGTTGCCCAAGCTTGGGTCTAGCTGAAGCCAAGTATTTTGGAAAGGGAGGTTAAAGTGAGCCCTCCTTCCCTTTTCATGTGCAAAGATCTCTTTAGGAAGCAGGGAGAGCTATGTACACAGGTGTATTAAAACCTTTGCATATACATTGGCTTTTAAACCAGCCGCCAATGGACTCTGCAGGCAGAATAAGCACCTGTTAAGAACTGAGCCTATGAAATCAAGCAGAGAAAAGCAGATGTGAGCTGGGAAATGAAACGGCTGCCCAACAAAATCTAACCAAGCAATGCCAAAATTGCTAGAAAAGCGCTGGGTTTATCAGCTTCTTCGGCAGATGGAGAAAAGTATAAAAACCTTCACCCCGTGCCTTGCTCCCAACTCCCTCTCCCTGTAACGCGGCGGACATTTGTTGCCCCCTGAAATTAGAGAATTACAGAGATTTTTCTTGTGGGGCTGGCTGCTGCGTGGCGGTGGGGTGCTGGGGCAGGGAGAGCCGGGGGGGGACCCTCAGTCTGGGGGGGCCTGGCAAGGCTCTGCCTAAGGAGCTCTTTGTGCAGAGCTCTTCCATAGGCCTTGGCTGGTCTGTAGTGATGAAGTGAATCAAAGAAAGTCAGCTGCTTCATCATAATTTAAAAAAAAAATAGAATCCTCAGCCGAGTATCAGAGTAAATAGACCAAATAATGCTCAATGGAAGTGTCTTAGGCATCCGAAAATACAAAAAAAAAAAAAAAAAAAAAAAAAATTTTTTAATTGGCAACGACTGAAAAGAGGAACTGAATACCAGAATAAAATCCTTAAAATAAATAACCAGAAATCTTGGAGGAAATAAGATGAAATGAGACATCCTCAGCTGTTTGTCTTGGTGCTTAGCTGCAAACGAAAATTTGCCTTTTGTAACAATCAGTGAAGCTCTACTTTTCAGTTCTTTCTGTGGCCATGAAGTCCTACGCAACAGAAATTTATTGAATACGCAGTTTCTTAGAGTTGTCCCTCTTTCTTTGGCATAACTTTTCAAAGGATTTCAAAGTACTTCACCAGCAGTTCACAGAGGCTTAAAATAATTTCCACTGTATCCCTGCGAGTGAGAAAGCCGTCATGACGCCCTACCTTACTGCTGAAAGGCAACCACGGGCTCTGTCAACATTTTGGAGCGGGCAGCGGGGCTTTGGCAATCGCTGAGGGCGGGAACAGAATCAACATCGCGCTGGGTTGGACTCGGGGATGGCGGGTGTTGGTGTTATCGGTGGAGCTGGTGAGGACTTAAAGGGCCCGAAGGATGCCCGCAAAGCACGGTGCCATGTTGATTCCCTCTACTTTCTCTCTCTCCTCCTCCCTTTGGTCCAGTGAAGTTTCTGTGGAAGAAAGAAAGAGAAAATGCTTGTCAGCATTTGTTTAGGGGGAGCTGGTTATGGCTAGTATACCAAAAATAACCCAAATACATAGTGTTGAGAGTTTTGGGTCGTGACGGCCAGAATCACTTTGTGGTCAAAAGCATGAGATTCAGAGTGTGGAAGCTTAGGGTTTTTTTCTGATTTGTAACATAGGGCTTTTTAGGTGGTCAGGGGTAAATCCCACAGACTCCTCAAGTATCCTGCAAGTTTGTAAAAATTGGGATGTAAGAGTGCAGTGCAAAAACAGGTGTCTAACTCTGCTTGAAATTCAGTCTTGGTAGCTAGCTCCTCTTCCAAAATACTGCCGTTGACTAATTTTGGGGGTCGGTAGCCTAATTTCTATCAAATGCCACTATGCAACCCATTTAGTGCTCATTTCAACTGGGTGTTTGCTTTTGTTTTACGAAAAATATGTCGGGGGGATTCAGACATTTAGGGCACATCTTTGTTACTTGAAGCCAAGAGGACTCAGACTACTTGGGAGTACAGTTTTAGGGGACTAGCAAGTCTACTACAGTCTACTCTTTATTTTGGGGGGGTTGGTTTGCATAATACACAACGGTACTGCAGCACGTATAGGAGTGATTTTCAGTCTTACTCTAGAGCGATGCCATTCGTTTAGTACACTTGGCTTGAGGGTTGACGGTTTAGCTGTTGATGCTTGTGTTAGACTTTCCACCACTTCACGGCTTTTCTGTTAGGCACTTACCATGCCACTCTCTAACACTTGAGGAAATAAGTTTAAATACTTGGAAACAATTTGTTTCAGAAATATTTGAAAACCGTTGCTGTATTGGATATAGTGTTGTACACTGAGTTGAGGGTAAACCAACCAGACATAAGGTCGTCTGTGAACCGTGTCCCCTTCACAGCCATCATTTCATTTTAGACATTTTATCTGGTAATTTAGCTTGGGAACCAAGCTGATGACGTCTTCTGAAAGACAGACGTAGAAGGCAAATAGTGCTTTTGTTAAGGAAAAGAAGTGTAACCAAGATCTGCAGCTTACTGTCAGATATGATATGATAAGATATTATAAGATATGCTTACAAATACTGAAAGGGTGGGTGTCAGGAGGATGGGGCCAGGCTCTTTTCAGTGGTGCCCAGGGACAGGACAAGAGGTAATGGGCACAAACTTGAGTATAGGAAGTTCCACCTAAACACGAGGAAGAACTTCTTTACTTTGAGGGTTGCAGAGCACTGGCACAGGCTGCCCAGAGAGGTGGTGGAGTCTCCGTCTCTGGAGACATTCAAAACCCGCCTGGACGCGTTCCTGTGCAACCTGCTCTAAGGTGACCCTGCTCTGGCAGGGGGTTGGACTAGATGATCTCCAGAGGTCCCTTCCAACCCTATGATTCTGTGATTCTGTGATCCCCACAGAGTCCTTACGAGTAACTTGTAACTGTCCCAACTCTTTTTATAAATAGCATCACAAAATAATTTAGGTTGGAAGGGACCTAGGCTTTGCTTAAAGTAGACCTCGCTTCAAAGAAAAATAAGGTTGCTGTGGGCCAGTTGATCTTGCCAAGCTCCAAAAACGCATGGTTTCTTTTCCAGTGTTTCAATACTTCCTTTGGGAGAATTTTTTGCCTTAAATCTACCCAGAATTTCTTCTGATACAACCTGTGATGCTTGCTTGTCTCTTGCTCTGGATGTCTTCTCCAACCAGAGGCCCCTGCCTTAACCTCTTGTGCTCCAGTGGCTGAACGCACTCAGTTCCCTCCCTTGCGCGCATTGCTTCTAACCCAGTGAGAACTGGCATCTAGTTCCTGAAACATTCCAGACTTGATTGTGGGAAACTTTAAAAATGTTAGATTTTATGTTAATCATCTGCTCGGGAGGGTGGGAGAAACCCCGACAAAATGTTTGTACAAATCTGTTTGTCATCTTGAATGACCTGCGTAATACAAGGTTGCTTTTGTTGCTGGATATATTTCCTGGGCGACCATGGCAGGCTTCTTGCCAGTCTTTCTGGAGTGTATTGGTGTTATTCCTGGACATTCAGAGGAGTGGCCGGATGGTAACTAAGGTACCTTTTGGCTGCGTAGCCTGTGCCTTCTTTCTAAGGTATTGCCAGCTCTCAGGAGAAAAAAGATTGTATTTGGGTAGCTCCTCTTCACGGTGACTGACTGGTGCAAGGCTGTTGATGTACCTAGTTTGATGCCAGAGTTCCTTACTCCTGGGCTTTTAAAAACAAATGTTTATTTCTGATTTTCTTTCTGTTTTACATTGGAGACTAGCAGAACAAAATTTCAACATACGGTGTAAAACCTTCCACTTTTTTTTTGTTTTGTTTTGTTTAACTGTTATGAGTCAGCTACACACCTTACGCAAACAGCTTTTTTATGTAATCAAAACAAGGATCTTTCCCACTCACTGTTTTATGGCTTTGAGAATTTGCAAGGGATAATATATTGTTTTTGTGATGATTGAAGGTTGTTGTAAAAAACACGTGATCCTTTTTCTTTATGCAAGGCTTAAATTGTCATGGCTTTGAGCAACCCCCGCCTTGTAGCATGTGTGTACAACTGTGAAATCTGAGAACGTTCCAGCCTTTTACAAGATTTTCCTTAGTACTCTATCAGTAGGAACGTGGTAACTAACCTATCGGGATACAACTGGCAGTAGATAACCTTTCCAGGGTGGGGTTTTTTTTGTGTTTGGGGTTTTTTTTTGAGCCTGCAAGCAACTAATGAATGAAAATGGCATGTATGTCTTCTCAAGAGGAAACATTCTGGGTCTGACACAGAGTACTAAGTGATCCCAGGATAAGCCCGTATTAAAAGTTTTGTTTCTTTAGAGGGAATAAAAGAAACTTGATTGAAGATCCACATGAGCGTCAGCAGGAGCTAGCATTTTATTGTGAAATGTAGCATAAACAACAGTGTTACAAAAACAGTTTTCAGATGCACAAACATTTGAGCTTGTTAGAATTTTAATGAATGTAGTTAACGTAGTTCATTTGTAACTTTTTTTTATTTTAGGAAGTGAGTAGCTTTTGTCTTTTCTCAGTTGGGATTAGGTTTATGGATGTACAGAGCTAGAGAAAACTGAACAGAAGGATGCTCAGCTTTCCCTGCTCACCTCTCTTCTGTCAGTTTATGAAACTTGAATGGTACTTACTATTGAGCCGGTAGAATTCTGTTTTGATTTTTTTTTTTTTCTCTCACCGTAATTCTTTTCTGTTTAGATTTTAACATGTTGAATAACATGAGGGAAAAGAAATGTGCATGTCTTTCATAAACACTTTATAAATAGACACCTGTAACTTATGAATAGGACCAGATTTTCATTTTCATAGCAGCCAACAGGCTCTTGGTGTGGAGGTACCTGAGCGTACATCCAGCCAGAATCTCATCCTTATTGCCAAGATAACGCTGGGAGGACTATTTGCACTTGCGTTTGCTCAAGCATGAGGGCTGAGGGATAGGGAGGTTTCAAGCAAGGATGCGTTTACCATCCTTGCACCAGAAAAGACCCCGAGCTGCAGGGAGTGGGAGACTTGCTCCTGCTGAGATCCTGCTCTGGTGGTCGGGAGGCGCAGGAAGGAGTTGAGCCACGTCTTCGTCCCATACCCCTGTGGCTGGTGGGAAATGCTGCTCTGTATGGGCTAGGTAAGAAGGAATGATGTCTCCTGCTCATACAGTGTAGCTCAGCACCACCCGGAATGTGTGCCGGGAGGTGAATGGTGCCAACTAGACCAGTACCTGAGTTTTGCAGAAGTTAATGGGCCATAAATTGGGTAAACCACTGGATTTAAAAAAAAAATGTTCTTATAAAAAAAAAAAAAAAAGAGTTGTTCTTGTAAAATTGTGAGCTAATTCAGAATTTCCCTGTGAAGAGAGTGTTAAAAGATTTATCATTACGTATAAAATTTCTGGCCAGGTTTACACATAGCTTCCCCGTCTATTAAATATTTCCCTTTAATGCTCTTATCTCAATGTGCCTTCTGGACTAATGTGTAGCATACAGCAAAGAAAACATACTTATTTGGAAGAAACACTTCATTCTGGAAGAGATTTTTCAAGTGCTTAACTTAAAAACTGCAACAGAAGAATTGACTGGGATGATAAGAGGTTTGAAAAGTTATGATTTGATAGACCTATTTTTGCTAGCTGGCTCAGCCATGCTTTTCATTAAGTAAGGGGAGAAATCGCTGCGGTTCCCTAAGCTTTTGCCATCTATATTAGTGACTTATAAGCTGTTTATTTGAATCGTCATAGCATTATCTTGCAGCTGATAATTGACTTGATGTTGGAATCGGATCACAGCCTATTACAGAGCTTTTCCAAGCTGAAAAGTTTGGAACCTCGGCCAGTCGTTAGGTGTCTAGATCGAAAGCTTAGTCGCTGGCACTCTACAAAGGTTAAAATAAAGAGCAAAGTACAATTATATGTTTCGTAGGATAGGGTATTTCTAAAGACACTATTGCATATAATCACACATTTCCCAGCCTTCCATTTAATCACAGTTCTTATAAAGTTCTTTTGACACCGAAGCCTGTGGGCATACAGTGTGTTAAAAGGACACATGCATCTTTTTCCTCAGTCAAGACAGGACAACACAACTGTGAACTGAAGCGTCATAAGGCTGTGAAAAAGATAAATTTTATTCTTAAGAGGTACCAGAAAAGGTACTTCCAGTAGAGATAAGGAAGTGTGAATGCAGTGAAACTACAAGGAGGCAGGAGAAACCTTGTACAGAATATTATACACAGTTATGGTATCATTTATGAAAGATCAGTTCAAAGGGAACAAGGGCTGTTGGGTTGACCAAGAGAAAGAAAAATCTCTTTCCGTGACACTCGTAACCAGGAAAACAAGGATAATGTGGGCATATGAGTATTCTCTGTAAAGACATCAAAATACAGCATCGTGTTTCTAATCAACGCGGGCAGGTGCTGAAACCTGCCTGCCAGCAGTGTGCCCAGGTGGCCAAGAAAGCCAATGGCATCCTGGCTTGTATTAGAAATAGTGTGACCAGCAGAAGTAGGGAGGTGATTGTCCCCCTGTACTCAGCACTGGTGAGGCCACACCTTGAGTATGGGGTCCAGTTTTGGGCACCCCAATACAAGAGAGATGGCGAAGGGCTGCAGCGAGTGCAGAGGAGGGCAACGAAGCTGGTGAAGGGCCTGGAGAATAAATCTTATGAAGAGCGATTGAGGGAGCTGGGACTGTTTAGTTTGAGGAAGAGGAGGCTGAGGGGAGACCTCCTCACTCCCTACAACTGCTTGAAAGGACATTGTAGAGAGGTTGGTGCTGGTCCCTTCTCAGAGGGAATTAGCGATAGAACAAGAGGGAATGGCTTCAAGCTGCAACAGGGTAGGTTTAGACCAGACATTAGGAAAAAATTCTTCCCAGAAGGAGTGGTCAGACAGTGGAATAGGCTGCCCAGGGAGGTGGTGGAGTCACCATCCCTGAATGTGTTTAAGAGTCGTTTAGATGTGGTGTTGGGGGATATGGTGTAGGGGAGAACTTTGTAGAGGGGGGCTGATGGTTGGACTCGATGATCCCAAGGGTCTTTTCCAACCTGAGTGATTCTATGAAACAGGTTCTCTGAAAGAGGTAAACTTCAGCATACCTTTTAGGAGAGACTTAGATCAGTTTATGACAGCAGTTGTATCATATAGTTAGTTAAATTGCTAGATAGAGGTACTTTCCAGGCTGTGTTCCTGTTTAACTCCAGGAGCTCTGTATTCGGTAACTGGAATGTATGTGTGTGCGTACTGGGACTGTGTGTGAGTGTACTGGGACCGGCTGGGATAGAGTTAATTTTCTTCATAGCAACCCAGAGCTGCTGGCCAGGGTCAACCCCCTACAGTCCATATTTGTTCTGTACAATATACAGATACTTTTATTATATCAATGTTAAATATCTAAAATAGTATTAAGCAGAGCTCTTTAAGTAAGGAGCTGACGTCATTAGCAAAATCAAAGACACTAGGAAACAGTTTTAATAACATGTAAATGCTTTAATGTGCGCATTCAGTTTTTTATATCTCAATGTAAGTAAACACCATATTGTAACTGTTCCATTACAAGGTGTACGTGGCACATTTCAGTGCAGATATTAAAAACATATGCTTATATAAGGAACTTCAGAAGTGCAAATCTAAATATGTATGGAGGTGCTATATGTTGCTTGTTTTAGGCTTTCTGAAATATTCCAGAATTATCTGTAATTGTCTGCCTTAATTTAGAATTCAGATGTAGAACTATAAGCCTCATTTAATTCCGTTCTGTGATTATGGCAGTAAACAGCCTGGGAAAAGATTTGAGGTAGACTGCGCTCAAAAAGTATTCCTGTTCTGGTACAGGATGCCTTTTGGGAGCACAACTTGATTTTACTTTATTTACTCTTGTCCCTCACAGGATACTGAGGGAAGATTAAAAATCACGTACACCGTTCTAAAAACCTTATTATTTCTTTTGCTCCTGATGGCATGTGGTTTTATGCTAACTCATCTTTATTGTAGAGCACAGAGGGATGGATGCAGATGGTGGGTATTTAATAGCATGTATGATGGAGGAATTTTTTTTTTTATCAATATCTGACTTTACTGTTGGGATGTACTGATTAACGGAACGTTATCACCATGTTCGTGGATATAAAAATCTTAAAACTAATTGGCTTGCATCCTCCTAGTCTTCGTGGAAGGCTGCCCCAAAATGTTCCTCCAGCCTCATCTGCTTTGACATACACGCAGCCTATTCATATGGGACTGCGGGGTTTTTGCCAGCGCGTCTGTTAGCTGTTCTGCTCCTCTTCCCCGGTGTTCCTAGAACATCTTGCTCTGTGAAGTTTAAATAAACCAAATTCTTAAGAGTTTTCAAGACAGTTTCTTGATTTCCCAAGTCCTTTTCTGTACCATTTCTAGTCTGAATTCCTTCTCCTTGGACACAGGTGATGAGAACTGTACGAATTGACTTCACCTGTATTTTTCAGGTGAAGTCTTACCAGGGCATTGGACAAAGCCTTTAATACATCTTAATTTTCATAAAAATTTTGCATGTGAGGAAGCATTCAATCTCTCAACCAACCAGTACTTGCATTCTTTTTTTTAATTAGCAGGTTATTCATGATTAGGGTCATTTTGGTAGGACTGTGACTGCTCAGATGTTTTCTGTGCTGCCTTTCTGTCTGAAAAGTCTTACTTCAAATATTCTCCATTCCCTTTCAATAAGCTGCTTATATGTCATAATGGATCTGCTTTTTCGTTTTGAAATGTGCACAGTATTATTTGACAAGCGTAAATTCCTTATAGATTATCTGGGCAGTTACTAGATTTTTACTATAATGATCCTAATCTTGTTGTCCAAGGAAAATGACCCTATGTTACTTTTGTTAAATATTTCTTCAGGGTAATTACTGTGAAAGGGAAGGAGGGAAAATGATTTCGGTGCGGAAGGACGTGGTACTTCAAAGAAACTTCTGAACTAAGAAGCAGTTGTGTATCTTTTTTTATCAGTGTCTTTTTAAAGGAAGTACTAAGAACTTGAAGAGCACTCCTGAGTATCCGATTTCCATTAGTTGAGTGGTGTCACTGTTCTATATCTATATCTAGCGCCTACGTTGTAATGGGATTGATGATCACCTGTGAAATAGTTGGGCATTGTAAAGCCAGTTGATTTTTCTCCTCTCTATTTTGCATGGCAGCCATTCACGGGTTTGCCATAAGGGCCGTTTCCATTTTTTTTAAGAATCTTTGGAAGTATATATTTTATTTTTTTTAAACGACCAAAATGCACAAAAATAATCTTAAATAATCTGGACTCAGAATTAGGCTACGATCGGATTCAATACAGGGTATATGAAAAGAACAGCACTTTCAAAGACTTATCTGAACTATGGCTTGGTTTTCAGAGGCTTCCAAAACCACACAGGTGCTACCTTGTTCTCCTGAGCTCTGTGATAATGTGTTTTAGAATTTATAACATAGAAATACTTGTTTGATTTTTGGTTTAAGACATTCTAGTGGAAATTTTACATCAGGAGAGGATCCATAACATAGGATACCAGGATTTCAAAGGATGTCTGGGGAATTAGTCTGTTCTGGTTTTTGTAAAAAAACAATTTTCATGACTAAGAGTGGATTTAGAAGGCAAATTTTTGTCCACTGGAAAAACATTATTTAAATATTGAGATTGCCTAGATTAATTTACTGAGATCACAACCATCTTGTATGAGGTGCTATTGAAACAGAAAGTGTGAGCTCTTGTCCTGGAGGTGTGTAGAATACGTCTAAGAAGTTTTATCTAAATAAGACAGACAAGGGGTGAGAGGGGTGACAGGCAGAGAGACGTAGAGATTTACTCAGGGCTGAAAACTTAATTTTTAAGGAATTAGAGGAGAACATACACCTGCCATTCTGGGCAGCTTAGTCTCATGCAGATACGGTTCTTTCCCTGTCGTTTCAACAACCTGGGTTTAAAATATTGAAAATATTGCCTGGTTGGCTTTTTCCTTTGTTGAGAGAGAATGAATGTATGTAATTAGGACCCAGATCTACATGCAGCTATATTTGCTTGTCCTCAGATAGCCTGTTGTTAACTGATTAACAGCTACAGCACTGAATGGCCTTTGCTGCCAGGAGAGAAAGCCATCAGGCTTCTTGCTTTCTTTAATGCATTTATATGGCATGGTACTCGATTTTTCTGCTCTGGAGTCATCAGTTGCCGAGCTCAATCTTGTTTCCACTGAGGTCCATGGCAAGGCTGAAGAACATGTATGCTCTTGGGGGAGGCATATGTTGACATGGGTGTTGATGGGACAACCTGAAATCTTTGTTTTGGGAGAAGCAAGCTTAAAGATGCTTTTAAGCCCGGGACCTACCTGTACTGCTAAGCCCAGATAATTTTCGCATGAGAGTCGTGGGACCTTAGGAGAGTTGTTATCTTGCACTTGAGATCACACCCTCCCTTGGGATCTCCAAGGTGTAAGATGTGTGTATATGTTGTGGCTCTCAGCCATTTAGTG
Organism: Dromas ardeola; assembly: GCA_013398915.1. Taxonomy (NCBI): domain Eukaryota; kingdom Metazoa; phylum Chordata; class Aves; order Charadriiformes; family Dromadidae; genus Dromas; species Dromas ardeola. The sequence goes on along the minus strand of VYZM01003143.1, from coordinate 326,495 downwards.
ATTTTAAACTGAAGCTCTTTGGGTGAGGAACCATGGCCGCTTCAACATTAGAAGATCTGTTTAAGATGGTGCCTTCATTTGTTGTTTTTTAGACGTGGATATAAATAATCTGTTTTGAAGACTGGAATTAGTGAGGGGATAACACTGTACCACTGTACACAACTTATTTCCTCATCAAGGGAACCAACCTGACTCTACAAAGCAGGCAGGAAATTTAATACAGACTTGAGTGGGTACCTGATAGGCCTTCCTGTAAGATTATACCTTTTGTATGCAAGTAGAAGCATACAGAAATATATTCAGGGTTACTTTGAGCCAAAGAGAAAATGCATAATAAACGTAGTTTGTACTCAGAGGTAAAACAGTACCTTGAATCTAAACTACATAAAAGCAATAGCTTATTTTTTTTTATGGTGGTACTTAATATTAGGCTTACTATCCATTCTCAAGCAAATTGTTTTGTTTTATAAAATAAAGGCCCCTTAATGTAATTTGGAAAGTAGAGCGATTGGGGGATTGGCTACATGTGTTTAACAATAATGTGAGTGGGGCCATGTGTTGGGTTCAATTTGGTGTCAGCTGTTCATTGCTGATCTTCGACTGGTTAATTTAATGTTCTCTGACATTTGCTCAACAAGCTTTTTTTGTTGTGTGGTTGTGTTTTTTTTCGCTGACAAGTGATTGCTGATGAATTGGCTGATTAGAGAATAAGGGGGTCTCGAGACAGCATAAAGCAATATGCAACACGTTTGGGGGCCTATGGATCATTTGCTAAATATTGGAAAGGAGAGGGTTCTTTTTAACCCCATATAAAAGTTATAGGTTTATTACTTTGTTAGACATCTGCTTTACTGGTTAGGCACAACTGATGCTAATTGTGTTTAATCCTTCTGTGGGGGTGGAGGCTGGTCCCAGGGCTAGTAAGTACTTTTATGAGGTCTGTCAGTCTTTGCTGCGCCCGTGGAAGTATCAGTCTGCTAATCTGATCTTTGGGTTATTTGCTTTTTGAGACAAGCATCTGCAGAGAGTTGGGAAAACAAAATGTCAGCAGCATGAAGCAGGTGTCCCTGAAGCGCTTGCAAAGCCCTCCCTTATTTATCCTTATCCCTTACCCGAGCGCTGCCACATCGTGGTTTATAAAGAGAAAGTGTAAAGGATCATACTAAATAGGCATGAGTGTTAAAACTAACTCATTCAGATTGTCAGGGAACTTTAATGTGCTATTTACCACTTGTTATACTAAAAAAGGAAAAATCGATAATGTAGAAATACGGGAACAGATGTGCCAAACGCAGTTATGTCATACGTGCATGTTTCACTCTGAATTGTATTGCTGAGAGCTTATTTTCTGCTTTATTGGTTGGCAAAACACTGGGTAAGTATCAGGGTATAAAACTGCACAGACTTTGCCCCTTATACAACAGGCGAGTGCTAATAATGTCTCCTTTGGACCAGGGCTTGGCTTTGTTAGCTAATGAGTTGATGGAGACGGGCTAAGTCCCATTGCGGGTACCGAGCATCGGCACCATTCCATGCCGTGTCTTATACCACAGACACTCTTGGGTTTTTTTTTTTCATTTTCTGGCTACAATCTCAACATCTAAGATTGCTGCATTTTAAAGCAATCCCAGTTCTTACCAGTTATTGGCTGAGATAGTTCATATTCAATAACTATTTCTTAGGTCAACTCTGTTGTAACAGCAGGAAATTTTTGCCTTATGCACTGATCAAATGAGGTTTGAGGCCTTAGGCCATACGCCAAAACACGCATCCATCCTTCAAACCCTCTGGGTACTTGTGAACAGTGCCCGTATCAGTAGTAGAGAGATCTGTTTCTTTTGTAGGCACTGCTGTACCAGTTTATTGGTATTGTTGACAGTGTACGGTGGGAAAAGTTAGTTTCTTCTGGTTTCATTAAATTTTGGGAGCACTTAACATACAACCGATATTGATTTGCTGCTTTATATCTTAAATAGAATTATTGTGAAAGCTGATAAGATGTTGATGTGTTTTGAGTTACTTTCTTAATGAAATCAGATTTTTTTTTTTTTTTCTTCCATGTCCGTGGTCACTTCATGATGACTTTGTGGTCTGAAGCTTGAAGATTCCTTATAATAATGCAACTTAAAAAAAAAAAGTTTATCCAGTCTGTTTTTCAGGGGATATAAAAAAAAATCAGTGAGAATGCTGTTGAATTCAGATGCTTCTCACATTTTAAAAATGAGATTGTTCTCTGATTTCCTTACTAGATTTACTTACTTTCCTTCTAGAATCTTTGGGTGCCCGAGAGAGCATTGGAGCCAGAGTGGATGAACTGAAATTAATTTCTGCAAGGATCCATTTTTTCCCAACTGTACTCTAAATAGAAATTTGCCCCGTGGAGCAGAGCAGCTGCTGACTTTGTCAGCTCTTATATAGTTCAGTGGGATTTTTTTTCTTTCTTTATTGGTCTTTGTGTCAGAATTGCTCTGATAGGGACAAGCGTGCGCTACTTTAATGCATGCCTATAAATGTCACTCACCTCGAGGAGGTCCTTAAAATGATGTCCGTGTCAGCGCTGCAATGGAGCTGGCCCAGAACCGCACACTAATTGTCAGTTGCCTGAATCCATCCTGATTCTCACAGGGTTTCCCCAGCTTATATTCTTTGAAATGTCTTTGTCCTTTTGCTGCGGCCGCCGTACGTGTTACAGTGGTAAATGCAGTCACGAGTGAAAATCTAATGCCAAGCAGTCTTGCTCTTCAAGAATCCAAGTGATGGCTCACGAGAAAACCTGCAAGAGATATCTAGGAAGTGATTTGTAGAGATAAAAATGGATAATCCGTAGCATCCTAGTGATTAAGAGATTGCACCAAAGAATCCTTGGAATAAACACGTGGTCAAAGGTGTTAACACTGCAAAAATGATAGTACTAGGGAGTTCCGTGGTAGAGTCACTACTGTATTTAAAAAAAAACAAACCAAACACACCTGCCTTTTTCTTTTAGGATGTTTTAATAGTAATTTTAGATTTGATTCACAACTCGGCCATCTGCCTGTGGTTTAATTCATTTGCTACAATTCCAAGTTTTAGACGATGCTCTCAGCCTGCCTTTTGAAAAAAATGGCCTGTAACCTAAAATCTCCACATTGTGCTACAACAGCTATTGCAACTCTTTCTTTTTTTTTTTCTTTCCTATTTCTAAAGCTTTGAGATTATGCAGGTTGAACTGTAGATGACACAGAACTGGAGAAAGTAACGCTATAAATATTAGTCATGTTTCACCAGCAAAACAGACAACGAATCCTGATAGCTTCCTCGCCCCCCTCCCCATATTGGTATCTCTGTGATTAATTTCTGAATTAAGATTTTGGGATATATGTATGCATACATCCTTCTTTTTTGCTTGCTTTCTTTCTTTCTTCTTCTTTTCTTTTTCTTTTCTTTTTTTTCTTTTTTTTCTTTTTTTTTTTTTAAACCTAGCAGCATGCTCTTTGTTCTGCATTCCTCCAACCCTTGCTCCAGGCAAAAAGAAAACCCCGATTTTGCTGACGTCCATAAGCCTTGTTTCTATGCGGGTAGGCTCTGTCCTCCCGAATGATTACCAGTAAATTGCTCTGATTTTATCTGCAGCTAAGCCAATATTCTTATCTGATGTTACTTTAAACCGTACTCAGTTTCATACATAGATGTACTTTCACCTCCATCCCGTGTGAACATTTTACCACATCTACAGCATGGATCAAAGTGAATGTTCTTGTCTGAAGGAAAACTAAGCGTTTACAAAGTTTTTAAAATTAAAAAAAAAAAAGTAAGTCAAATGTTTAGTATCTGTGGACCCCCAGTAGAATGACCACAACGGATTAGTTATAGGATTCCCTCTAAATTCCGTGTTATTTTTCTTCTCATTAAACCTGTCAGGTCAGCTAACTTTAAGAACGTAAATTTGCTGGAGTAACACTTTCCTAGGTGTAGGTGTTCAGGCAGAAGCAGGATTAAATGTGGGAAATGCAGGATCTCAAACTGCGAAAGGGATTATGTAGGTGTGCATAAATTACGCAGGGATTTGGGTGATGGAGGCCCCTGCGAGCGTAGTCGTTTGTCATTGCCTTGTGCTTCCTGAATTTTCCAAAGCTTGCTGGTCTTTTGATCAAGCTCCTTGCTGCCATATACTTGTTAAAAGAGTATTAATAATAATAGAAATATTTCAACTGTCCACATTTTAAAAAGGTGTATATCGACAGAGATAATAAAGTCTTAGCCTGGTAGGTCATGCCGCTGAAGATTTAGCAATTCCCATTAAATATCTTTATGTTAAAACCCTTTGTGTTGAAAATAGATGAAATCTACAATTGACCTGCTTCGTGACAGTACTATTAAAGGACCATTCTATATATATTTCTGAATAAAGCTTCAGCAGCAGTGCAAAAATCATTTCCTTTGCTTGAATGATTTTTTCAGGAAGGTGCAGGAGGCCTTTAAGTGGCCGCGAGCTATGCAAGGAAGCTCTCAAGAGGAGATGCCTCTACCTCCTACACTTGTGGGAATTGTGCCTGTACTTTCATTTCCTGATCAGCCATAAAATATTGTTTTAAATTATTAATCAGTAGCCTGCTATAAATTTTACTTTACTGGATTATATTGTTTTTTTTTTCCTTTTGTAGAAGGCGATGTTAGAGGTTCGCTATCAAGGATTTCAGTAAAACCCTACAGCATTGATTTTAATCGCCGGATCAATGAAAGCATAGGCTGGTGTCACTTCAGTGAACCTCTGTAATTAGGAGCATAAGATTTGCCATCGCAGATCTGGCCGATGGTCTACTGAGCCTATGAGTCCAGCATCCCGCCTCCAGCAGTGGCTTTGATGGAAGTAAGCCTCCCCCCTCCCTCCTTCCCCAACGATGCAGGAGGTCAGCGGGGAATGAAGAAGCAGAATTTTCCTCTCAGATCATGCAGAAGATTGCTCTTCATCCCAAAGACAGTAAATTGGTAACTGGGGTCTTGGCCAGCATGTCTGTAAATAGGGATAAAAATACTCATCCTTTTAAATCGCCGTAAACTCTAATTACTTACAGAGGCTAACTATTTCCCTTTAGGAGGGGTATTTCTTAAATTCTTCACAAATATACAAATACATTTGGCTGAAAAGCTGTCTGTCTTTGTGACACAGGCTATAGTGGAGAAAGGGGAAGTAGGGAGTTTTCACTATAACCTCTCTACTTTAGTACTTCTTTTTCCTCTGTTGCCTTGGTCTGCATCGTAGATGGGGACAAGATGGGGACTCTGCCCTTCTCTGCACATTTGATTTAGATCTGGTCCCAAATGTGCAGCTTTAACCCTTACCAGTTGTCTTCTAACTATATAATTGGCGTATAGATCATTATATAGAAAACACTCCAAACCCTTTAAGCGGAAGCTTAACCAAGCTGAAAGCAGGGTCAGCGTAGGCAATTTAATTTAGAAAGTTATCAGTCAGCAGAAGATTCAGTTAGATTCGTATCTGTGAAACAGATGGCCAACTGCAAAATGATTACATTAAGTTTGTTATGTTTGTGGAAATTAATTCAGCACTTTATTTTTTTTTTTTGTCTTGGAAAAAAAAAAACAACACCCACGACTTGGTAACCGTTTAGCAGGAACAATTGATGGAGAGCACCTTATTTTGTGTAAAATATGGCAAACCCCTGGTGATCCCCGGGTAAGCAGAAAGCTTTTTGCTGTCGCCTGATTTCTAGTACGTCTAGGAATATAGTAGATGACGTAACAAAACCAGAAATGCTGCCACCTATGGATAAACGGTTGTTAGAATTTTCAAATGCAAGAATTTTATCTCAAGATCTTATTAGCAAAACATTTAGGGCCAGACACCTGTGTGGGCTGTGTGTCCCCATCTGTCTGCAATTATATTCCTTTTTTCCCCTCTTCCGCATCAAAAAGTGAAGCTCAGATTTTACAGTGCTGGAAATATAGTGCTTTTTTAGGTTTTTAAAAAGCGTCTGAAAACTTGTCTTGTTTATTTTGATGGCGATGTTGCAGTTGAGCTCTTGTGATAATTTGGCTCTAATTGAGATGCTGAACCCTTCTGAGAGTCGCAGGCTTTTTCTGCGTCTTTGGGGTCGAGTCTTTGCCACACAAATTAATGCTCAGCTGTCACAAAGTATTTTTCACTATCTCAAAAATGCAGCTTAAAATAAAAATAGGTCTTTCGAAAGTAGGTCACACCTAAGATTTGTCTAGCCAACTGTCCCATTTCTGACAGTGCCCCAGAGCTCAGGAGCATTAGAAGAGCATTAGAAATAGAAGCATGGGTAGAATATTCAAAAACTTTTCAGAAAGATAATTGGCCCCTTCTCATTCTCGTTCTTACCATCAATAATACTTAGAAATAATGTAATTAATATGTAATTCTCTAACGACTAACTTCAGTACAGCATTCCTGCTCAGAAGAGTTAAATGTGTGCTAAGTAATTGAGATTTGAGTTTGTGCTTGAAGCAAGTGTGCGCCCGAGTGCTTCCTCAAGCTTGAGTCTTGTTTTCTCCTTCTTTTGTTCCTTCCGGCTCCAGAGTTTGCATTCATCTTGCGTTATAGGTTCATAACTCAGTTGCACTGATTTTTCATCCATGTCTTGGTTACATCTTGCTTTATGTCTCCCCATGTGTTAGAGCGCGCTACCTTTCACCAACTTTTGGCAGCTTCAGAAGCATTGCCTCTTGTGAAAAATCTTGGACACTGAACTAAATTGCATTTTACCGAGTGAGAAGGGCAGTGCAGATGATTCGTTGTTTTTTGAGTGGCACTAGACATCCTGTTCACAGGAGCGGAGTATAGTTTGCCGGTGACTTCACAGTGTTGGTATGGACTGAACCTACCCAGCCCCAAGCAGACCCGAAAGGGAATGCTGTCTTGTCCTTCTTGGCTGACAGAGGGCTAGGATTTGGTCTCTTGGGTGAGAGAAAGGCCAATTTATGTAATTCCCTAATCCTCACAGCAAATTGGTTTTGTTAAAAATTAAGAAAAGCCTTTGTAATGTTTCTGGCCTCACTGTTTGGATCAGATAACTTTCATCTTCACACATCGATAGGAGTTGAAATGGTTGAAAGTCATGCGCCTTTGAGACCAATTTTACTTTCATTTGAATTGCTTCCCAACTGTGAACACTGTTTTGGTGAATTAATCCTCTAAGCAATCAAGAGAAAACGGAATAGAGGAATGAGTTTGTGCTTAAGATGCTACATGGCAAGTCAGGTTTCATTTCCAGCCCTCTTCAGATTGTTATTATCTCTTGGAGTATTTTCCTTGCCCTTTTTTTTCTCAGTGTCCAATACAGCAGTGAGAGTTTGTTTGGTCCTGCCTGTGGCGGTGGCTGTCTGCCCAGAGGAGATGATACTGAAGCCGTACAGATTTGTGCCCCCAGGTGAAAAATGCCAATGAAATTAGAGCGGTTGTTTGGAACCATCCGTTACGCCTTTTCCAAATCGAGAAAAAGAGTCTGTCTTCATTAGAAAAGTTCAGAAGACTTATTTGCCATCACAGGCCAAGCGTGCCGAAATTACATTGAGTTTTGGGAACTGGCCACGTTGAGTATTGGATGCTTATAGCAGACAGCTATATTTAAGACTGTAGCTGCCTGAAGTTAGATCTCTCGCCCTTCCTTGGTGGTCAGGTTTTTTGGGGGGACCACGTGCAAACCGTCCCCCTTCTTTCAGTTCATCGGGGTCTGTCTTTGCATTAGCAGAGTTGTTGCTTGTTGCGCAGTAGGGTGCTCCCGAGCGTATCAGAGGCTCAGCACCTGATGCTGTGTAGATAAAGCAGCTACTTCATGTCTTGGGTAGTCACGGTACGTTATGTTCTCCTCAAACTCCATCAAAGCCGTGTTTGTCCCCCACCTTCCCAAAACACACCCATGCCTTGGCTGGCGGTGAGTGGGCTTTGCTGGAGGGCAGAGCTGATGTGGAGACAGCGTGGCTACCGATTTATTTACTTTTCATGGAGTGGTTAACAGACCCATATAGACTTTACTCTGCCAGAAGTGTGCCTTTTGAAAAATAAACAGTTAAAATGTCAGACATCTGTCCTTGAACTTGGCAAGAGGGGAGGTGAAGCAGTCATCGCTTCGCACCTTGTCAACACAGGCAACGTTATTTTTTTTAATAGAAAAAAAATCAAGCAAAGCCATTCACAAAGGCCAGTTCTCTGTATTTTTAAGGAGTGCCAGCAACATGGTCAGACTGTGGGATTTGGGGTGACTTGCACGTGGTGGGGTCCTGCCAGAGGGTAGGCACCCATTGCTGTCTGTACCAAGCCTTGCTCAGGGCAGGTTGTGCAGGTGTCCGCTTTAGGTCTAGTTCAGCCTTATGCTTTTTAGCTTGCATTTGTGACAGATACAACCTTCCAGTGTTTGATCCAATATTGTGAATGCTCCATGTTTCATAAAAAGTATGTATCTGGATTTTTGTTTGGCCTGTTACAAGTATAGGGGCGGCATGCAAAATTTTGGGTTTGTGTTCAGCGTGTAAGTCTTCACAGACACTGGGAGCATTTAGATGCAGGGGTTTGTCTCTATAGCGGGTAGAAGGTCTTCTGACTGTGTAAAAAAACTGAAACAACAACAAACAAAAAACCACAAAGAATTTTTAGTAGTTTTCTATTAATACCTACAGCATAGAGTCATAGCATAGTTTGGGTTGGAAGGGACTTTTAAAGGTTGGCTAGTCCAACCTCCTGCAATGAGCAGGGACACCTTCGGCTAGGTCAGGTTGCTCAGAGCCCCGTCCAACCTGACCTTGGATGTTTCCAGAGATGGGCCATCTACCACCTCTCTGGGCAACCTCGGCCAGTGTTTCACCACCCTCAGTGTAAAAAATGTCTTCCTTATATCTAGTCTAAATCTACCTCCTCATCCTATCGCTCCACTCCGTGTTAAAGAGTCCCTCCCCAGCTTTCCTGTAGGTCCCCTTTAGGTACTGGAAGGGGCTATAATGTCTCCCCAGAGCCTTCTCTTCTCCAGGTTGAACACCCCCAACTCTCTCAGCCTCAGTCTATGTCCTCACAGCAGAGGGGCTCCAGCCCTCTGAGCATCTTTGTGGCCTCCTCTGGACTTGCTCCAACAGGTCCATGTCCTTCTTGTGTTGGGGGCCCCAGAGCTGGACACAGTACTGCAGGTGGGGTCTCACCAGAGCGGAGTAGAGGGTCAGAATCACCTCCCTTGACCTACTAACCTGGCATCTAAGACAAAAGACCAGACAAACTTTATGCTTGCTGTGAATAGCTTCATTATTGAAGAGTTCCTCAGTGCCTGTAAAAATATATTGATCCTGTTTGAAATGGATGTCAAACATTGAAACTGTGTTGGAGAGAGTAGTAAGAGAAGTGAGCAGTGGGGGTGGAAGGGAGGAGTGGCAGGAGGGGTGGGAGGTGTAAAATGTGACAGCGTAAGAAATCTGAGAACCGTGCGTGCGTGACTTCAGCTAAAATTAACTGTCCAGGCTTCACATGCCAGCATATATATCATCTTTAACTGTAGATGCCTCGGGAAGGAAGAGCAGGCTGGACTCGAGCAGTATAAGTTCATGTTAAATATGCCAATAAGTAGTACCAACTTTCAGGTCCCTGCTCGTGGGAGAAGTAAATTTTCCTTTGACCATTATAAAACAGTAAGCGGCTCTTGGCTCCTTGGTAACGGCAGCGGCGCTGTTGAACAGTAACTAACGTCAGCCTCAGAAGTGATTTTTTTTTTTCCTTTTTTTTTTTTTTTCCCTTTCTTCAGCAACTCCTTAAGATTTTCTGTCGTTTCTCTTTGGAGTAGAAATGTATCACCTTTTCAGATAAGCCCTTTTCTGTTGCTATTCGTGTGTGACAGTAGATGTAAATGGGTTTATTTCATGTATGAGAACTGTGATATTTGAAAATATTTTGGTGTGCGCTTTAGGTGCCTTTTTAGAAAACGCTATAAAAAATAGTTTATTTGCTTCTCTTGTTCTCTCTCTGATGTCAATTATATTCTGTTGGCGTGGAAACAAATCAATTGATTCACCGTGGCCAAATACGACTTGGGATGGGTTTTGCTGATCAACTCAGCAAACTAAACTCTGTTTTGCTTTTGGATATGCAAAGAAATTGATGCAGGTGTGGATGTAATCTCATTTCTATTCGGGATTTAAAACATTTTGCAAGGGGGAAGAAGAGAGCGGCCACCTGCTTGGCACAGTGTGTGGTTCCAGCTTGACGGGGGTTTGTATATGGGAAACGTGTATAATGGGAGCATTGAGAGCCGAGCTTGCCGGCTACCAGCGCAACTGCTGGCCTTGCTTCACCTCCTAGCTGGTGCGTAGGAAAATGTTGCTTTGCGATGAAATATTTACCTCTCTGTATAGGCAACGCTTGTCATAACGGGGTTCAGAAACTGTGCAATTGGGGAGAAAAAAATAAATAAATTCTCTCTTCTCTTCTTTTGTATGAAGTGCAGTAAAATATTCAGTAGGGTTAGAGTAAGAAAGGTGTCGGCTAGGCGATTTAAAGCATGTTAGTTGTTTAGCGTCCACCAAAGATTTGCTTGACACAAACTCGGAGGCAGCGTTTGGGTTGGAAGGGACCTTAAAGATCATCTAGTTCTGTTAGTGGGAAGGCGTGCTAAAACTTACACACATGCTTGGCTGTGTGTGCTGTGAGTCAGCCCATTGCTCTTGAATAGCAGTCATATGCATGAGAATAGCTCTCCCCAGTCGGGAATAAGGCTTTAAAGAGAGAGAAATAAATAGTCCCGGTGGTGTTTGTTTAAATTACCCGTTTCTCTATTTAACTTCCAAAGGGTAGTTAATGTACGTAAGTGTCCAGTAAAATGTAATATTCAGCGGAATACCTCCCACCGACTGACTAATAATTTAAAGCTGTTCCAACAAACACTTGCACATGTGAGTAGAATAAATCATTTCGTTGAGTTCCACTTAATAAATAATTAAAAAAGCAGAGTTACCTCTGGCTCCCCAGAGAAGTGGCAACCAAGACCTCAGTTTGTTACAGCCGCAATAGTTGAGGATACTTGGAAAATTCCAGCACTTTAGATAATTGGTGGTATTTTACTGATATCATATTAGATACTAATTAGTAGCAAATTATTGTGACAACTGTTTTGGGGGGTTTGCAAATGTATGCATTCCTTTCAGGAAGGTCATTTTACCTTCTTACCTGCCTATCAGAAGGAGCCCACCTGCAATCCGTCCCATCATCACCTCAAACTTGGAGTTTCTGGTGGTTGCTTCCCTTTTTGCTAGTCCTGGTGCCCAGGTGCTGGCAGGATGGAGTAAACAAGTCCCCAGGCTCCCATCCTCACTTTCAGGGTGCTTCCAGTATCCCTCTGAGAGGAGAAAGATGTAACCTGAGGCTGATGTGTCTGCACCAGATTGACTATCTTAATGGTCCACCCCGAAAGTCCACCTTGCCCTCTGAGCTGGGGATCGAGGACTCATGGGCATGCCTAAGGGCAGCGTATTTTTATTTTTGCTTCGTATTCTACTCTCCATGTACCTTTAGCATTATTCTCACAGAAAAGGAGCAGAGACAGAACTCTGTCCTCAAAGCCCGCTGATGCGCGTTATTTATCACAGAGGAATGTGGGCACACATTATCTACTCTGTGCCCTGCTTTTTTAGCCTTTGTTTTTCTCTTGCAAGAACTTTCATTGGGAAAAAACCCCAAAACAGTCTTGGATAGCAGTGCAAAGCGTTACTCTGTCTAGAAGAGCCAGTACTGTCCTTTTAGTGGGATTTGTGTCATGGTAGAGATGTACAGGTACAGACTTCCTACACGATTTAAGAAGCATGTGGGGGCAAGTAAGGCCATAAATTATAAGAAATCTCTGATAACAAAGGTTTGTGAGAAGTGCTGTTAAACTTGGTAATTATTTTTTTTTTTCCACCATGTGGGGCTTAGTTGTCCTTTTGCCAAAGGACAAAAGGTCTCAGCAAAATATCGGCCGTGTTATTGTCAGGGCCGTAATCTACGCGCTTTCAAAATAGCTGTTATCCTCAGGGTGCTCCCTTGGAGCCAGAGGTGCTCCCAAGGGATGAGTTTTTCAGCTAAGCCTTTGGCTTTAGCTATTTACCTCTGGGCTTTGCAGTGTGATAGCTATTAATAAGATCATTGTCTTGGAGGGGAGGATGGATCAGCATGAGACTGCAATTAATGCTGGCAGTCAGAAATTGTGGTTTCATGAGTCTGCGTGTGCAAACCCCATTATATTAGCAATGAGTATCTGAATGGGATTTCTTCCCTCCATGTAGCATTGTAAGAACTGTGGGCATTCCTATTAGGATCAACTCAATACGTTTTGTCTATTTTTAGGTTTCTAGGTGTTTTTTTTCCCCCCAGTGACCTTCAGTAGGCAGTGTGGTTTGGTTAGCAGCAACACAGGCATGGCATTGTAATGGGTGTTCTGATGGAGTTCATCCGTGTGACTAACCCTGCTATTCAATCATGAAAAAGGCCTTCCTCTGCTCTAATTATGCTACATGATGTCAAAAAGATACTCTTCAGCTGTTACCAAATTCACGAGAGCCTGATTCAGGATAATTATCGGAAGAAAACAATCAGAGTCTGATTAGTTAGGAACTGACATAGTGGGGGAGGAGAAGAAAGGTTTGAAAATGTACTTGGGCATTTACTCTAATTAGATTTTTTTTGTGGATATGAGTGACGAGGAAGGGGTTCAGGCATATTTTCTGCTTACTTGCATACAAGAGGGAAATTCTTTTCAAGTAGTTTTGTGTGAACCCTTTCCTCTTCCTAATGAACATATTTTAAAATGCCAATGGGGAGAGAAAAACCATTGGGTGGCTTTTGCATTCCCATTTGGATCTAAATTTTCTTTAAAGGAGACCCTGTAGTACATGATAATACCTGGCACCTTAATCTTATTGCAGCTCCATGGATATTCTGGGTCTCCTTTATGATCTCTAAAGGATCTTCCTGGATTCATTGCTCTCGTGACTTTATTCACGTTCTGTTTCCTGGGTTTTGACTGACTATGGGAGCAGAGGAATATGGTCCTACAGATGCTGTGTTGGGCCCTATCCGCCAGCAGATCAAGAAGAACCTGCCCATCAGCCCGTCTGAGCTGCCAGCTATCAGCCTATTGCCTCCAGAATGGTACCTGGAGAAAGGAAGAACGTGGTTTGAGATGCCAACTTCAGATTGTTATGGCTAGCTAGGCAAGCTCGAGTTTATTTGGCTTTTTGGTTGATTTTTCCAAGGTTAAAAAGACTGTATGAATTACTTTTAAGGGGATAGAAGCTTCAGGGCTTTTGCTTTGTACTGGTCAGTATGTTTGCCAGCCCTTCCCAAGTGCTTAGTAGTAGCCGTGTGGTCTTGATTCCGCAAAAGGCACCTTTTCTGCTGATTCAATACTGAAATATGGTGCAGGTGGTCCAAGGTGTGCTCTGGGGGTGATAACGTGGTCTCTTAGTCCGGTCAGAAATGTTAATCGAGACTTGAAGTGACAAGAAAGTGCAGAGGTCTCCCATGCTGGAAAGGGATAAGGCTGAGGAAAGGGGAAGGGGGAGAAACCCACTGAATTTCAAAATGCAGTGTTCTTGCTGATTGGAGACTTACTCATCCTCAGGCCTTTTTCTTTACCGACAACTTTCAAAAGCTTTATAATTTGGGGGATTTTGTTCAAAACCTCGTTACTTTGTGCAATAGCGTTTTAGCTGTGACTCATAATGTACTGAGTATTTCCAAAATCAATATTTACCTGTAACACTTTTAACCTGATGGATTGAAGGGTGGGAGGGGGAATGGAGAAGGAAAAATCTTTCACATTTGTTTTTAATTTGTTTCCAGATAATTGGATTCCTAAGATCGCATAGAGGAAAAAAAAAAATCTACCAAACAGCTGAGTCTACCTTTAACAAAAGCCAGAACTTAGACCCGAGTTTAATATTTAACTGCCTGGTCTCAGGCACAAAGACCTGCTTATGGTGAGAATGCCCAAATCGTGCTGTTCGCTGGGTTTTGTTAACTGAAATAATGAAGCTGCCTCCAGTGATTTTCATACTGTGTGAAATCACTGAAAAGTTTTAAAAGCCCGTACTGGTATGTGTAATATGGCAGTATCTGTTTGGTTGTAGTGCATCAAATGTTTCATATTGCAAGATTTTGTATTTTTTAATTAGGCGACTGTTCAGGTTATTTTCATGTGAATATTTAAAAATGTGACTTTGCACTCTGTTTGCTGAAAATACTTGAGGAACACGTAAAATTCATGTGCGGAGAGAGGCGTATATGAATGGAAAGTTTCTCAGCAGTGTTTTCCTAGTTCTTTTATTATTGTTTTCCTAATTATTTACCTGGTTTTGAACACTTGAAAACACTATGTGCTTTGAAACGTTTTTCATGTGTCTAGAAATAGCAACCATTGTACACTTATTTTTTTTTCACTTGTTTGTATGGAAAAGGAAAAGAAACATTAGGAATCGTATTTGTGTAGTACATCACAAAGACTTGCAACAAACAGGTTTTGAAAACATCCTGGAAAGTTTCCATAATGAGCTTAATATATGCCATAAAAATGAGCAGTGACCATAAAGAGCTACTACAATAAGCCTGGATAATACTGCATCCACAAGAATGCTTCAGAGCTTGTAAATATAGCGCCCAGTCAGTTTAAAAAAAATTAATAAATTGCATGTTACGCATATTGAAAAATAATATGGTAAAATAAGGTTTTTAAAAGAGAAGCAGAGATTTATTATATTTGTATTTCCCTGCTAAAAGGCTTTCCTGATCAACTAGTTGAATGAAATAAATATTCCACACCCTTAAATATGCCGGAAACAAATAGTTTCTCCGTACTGGTACGCATTATTGATGCATTTAATGGAATATTTTATAATGAGCATAAAAGCTCTGCTTGCAATTTGGCTACCAAACACAGACAGTGACCTGAGGACACAAAGCAGGGGTTTCAGGAATAATTTGCCAACAAGAGGGAGTTTCTTCATGTGTTATTGGAGACAGTGAATCAGACAGCTGGTATTTGGGGGGGTGTTTGAAGTTATCTCCTTTACCAGGAGGGTTTGTTAAGGGAGTTAGGGATTTCTTTGATGCGGTTGTGTTTATTTCCAGGGTATGAATATAAGGTCTGGTGTTCCTTGATGCGGTAGGAATTAGTGCAGTTCTGCAGTGCCAGCCATGCATTCTCACACTGGTCTGTGACTCAAAAATCAACCCTAACTAGGTCGGAAGGTCTCGTTAATGCTGTAATTTCAAGCTCTGCCAGGAGGGGTCTGCTCTGCCTATTCTCTGTTCCTGTGCTGTTGTAATTCTAGGGCTGATCCAAGCATTTGATTGATTGCATGATGGTCTGCATCACGGCAGTGGTCCAGGCTGGGGCTGACGCATCGAAGTATAATCTCATATTTGCCGAAAGTCCTTCTGTGGTAAACTAGGGCATTCATCACAGCCCTCCCATTAAAGGAAACTTAATTATTGTGTTTGATCAGTTGCTTGCCAGCTAAATCGTTGTAACGGTATAGACGTGCGTGTGGACCCTTGCGCTTGTGAAATAAGTAGTTTTCAAGCTGTTTCCTGATATGTCTTTACTTGTAGATAAGCAAGCTGGAACCGCGTGGCAGAAAAATAGGTGAAGTCAATCCTAGTTCCTTGAAGTCGTTGGATCTTTAAAAATATTTTCCTGTTATGGAAGATGTTTTCATGGAAAATGAGCTAAGGAACACAATGTCTGGTTTGTGCAAAGTGCGGAGGTTTTTTTTTCCCTTTTCTTTTTTCAGTCAGCTAGGGAAATCACTCGTGTACTCAGCGTTTAATTCATTGAGATGTTTTTCATTGAGATGTTTTTCAGCTCTGTTTTTTTGTTTGTTAGTTTGTTGTTTTTTTTTTTCACAGAGGTGTTCCACTGTGTTTTTCTGTTGATGTCTGCGACGCCGTTGGCGTAGGAAACGCGAATCTTGCTGCTCTGAAGATGAAAGTAGAGGATAAATGATGGAAAATAGGGACATATGTTTCAGATTTTGAGTGATTTGTTCATTGCTGCCCCAGTAGTGTTTTACAGGTTGAAAAAAACCCAAAATATAATGGAATATAACCAAAATAACTGCAGTCAACATATCTGTTCTTCATTTTATCACATTAACATTGAATCAGCAAGTGCAAGAGGAGCGTGAAATTACAATACTTGTATTATTTCCAGGTTCCTCCGTCCAACGTGGCAAATACTTGACTCTTAGATGTCGCAGTTGGCTTTTGGCTCCCATGAAGAAGGACATAAGCCTTGCATTTTCAATGCTATGCTGAAGATGCTTCTGAAATTAGTAGCCATGGCTATGTTTGGTGATATTAGTTAGTAATTTGAAGGATCTGCGTTGATATACGATAATATGGGGAGGGTGCCTGGCTCAGGAGTGGAGTGGTGCAAGGGCAGTGGCTCTAAACCCATATTTTGTTTCAACGATGTTTTGCCAGCAGACAGAATCTGATTTTAGTGGCCGTCATTTCCATCGGCTTCCTTAAGGCTGAGGGTAGGAAGCTTCATAGCCTGGTGGTCACAACCCTGAGGGCCGGGGCCCCTCTTCTTGTCCTCTTCTCTTTCCATCTCTCAGTAGCTGTGAAGGAAAAGTGTAGTTCTTGGGCAACCCACAGGGAGAGCTTTCCATGGACTTCTAGAGACTGAATACTGTTGTAGACGTTTCCCTCCAGGTCAGTGTTTCACATGCTTGTGTGAAGCATTTGTCTCCAGCATAGCGCTTTAATTTAAAAGTTTGATTTAAAAAACAAACAAAAAACCCACAGCAAGTGGTGGTTTATAGGGACCGTGGAGGGTTGGCATGGGTCATGCTCTGGAAAGAACATTGAATATCCCTTGGCTTACTCACAGACTGAACTGAGGGGACTGAATTTCTTATATGCCAGACATTCTTGAGAGTAGGGGTGAACCTTCATATATATCTGGGTATTTGAAAGGTAAAATCTTGATATTTAGTTGTTTTTACTTTATTTCTTTGGAATATAAATAGAACATATAAAAAAAAAAAAAAAGTCTTCCGTGAAATTTTTTCCTATACAAGGAACAAGAAGTGTTGCTTACTTCATAAGCAGGTATTCCTAATCAAATATTTTTCCTTCTTTTTGATAACCTAGCATGAAAATATAAGTTTAGTGGTGATCTTGGATAAGTTGTGCTAGCATGTGGTGAGCAGTACTTAATGCAAATTAGAGAGAGATTTTGACTGCTTTGTTTGGTTAGTTTTCACATAATACGTTTTAAAATAAACCCCAACAGTTAGAAGGCGGCATGAGAGATTCAAATCAATTTAATAGGCCTATTTAACCTGTGAGATGGAACTTACTGGTAGATTTTTAAGACCTTTAAAGGCTTGTTGGGTAATATAACAAAGGAGCTTCCTCAAAATGAAATTGCTATTTGGCTAATATCTACCAGAAGTGCCTCTTGGAAAAGAATCTTTAAAATTTCTCAATGACAGATGTCAAGAAGGAATGTCAAAGGGAAAATGCGAAAGAAAAAAAAAAATACTTGGGTGGAAATTGAAATCTCTTCTACACACTTGTTACTGCCATAGACATTTAGTTTTACTGCCTGATGATCCATTGAAGCTGTAACATGTTCAGGAGTTTACTGTCCTTTTCTGTGAGCTTTGATGTCAGATTTCTGAATAGGAAAAACCATACTGTAGCGAGCTGAATGCTTGATCTGCACAATGCCTTGAATTTTAATGTTGTTGGCTTGTTTCAAACAGCAAAAAACCAATGATCTTAATCAGCTCCTCGGATACTGAGAGAAACAAAGAGCTCTCATTTTTAAGGTTGATGTTATGACTAACAGTTTCTTTTTGTTTGTCTTTCTCCAAACAGATTTATACAGATTGGGCTAATCACTATCTAGCAAAATCTGGTCACAAGAGATTGATAAAGGATCTACAGCAAGATGTGACTGATGGAGTCTTATTAGCTGAAATAATCCAGGTTGTAGGTGAGTGACTTTCTGTTTTTGTACCAGGTATCCACCAACTCGCTCAGAAATTCAGTCTTTACCTGCTACATAAACACGGGGGGTGGGAGAAATCCATCAAACTGCATGGAATTATGTAGATAATTTTCCTTCAGAGACTTTGCTAATTAATTCAATAAAGCCTTGTCTTAAAGCACAGTGGAAAAATACTTGATGTTGCTGATAAGATCTCCTGACGCAGCAATACCGCTCTGCACAGCTGAATGTTAAAAAAGCAACCGATGAGAGATTTTTTTTCTGCTAGGATGCTGTTAGCCTTCACTGTCTCTCTTTCTGATACCTTCTGGGGATTGATCTGAACATAATTCACGGTGATACTGGCCTGCTGTGTTGAACCTCCTGCTTCCAGTTGGATTTGGAAAATCCATATGTGCAGCTGGGAAAGGAGAAGGGCTCTAATTTTCATGTGGCAGAAAAGAAGAAACCTTTCATAATGAGTTTTCAACTGAGGAACGTCGTTAGGACAAATCTCAAATATAGGCTCAGTTATACAAAGCCTTTTTAATTCCCTCAGTTTGCGCTAATATTCATAGATAATGAAGGTTCTAAGTCATTTTCTCCGTTGGCCCCATGTAAAGCTACATATTCTCCTTCTTCCCTTGGGCCTGGATCCTTCATTAGTTCCTTCAGAGGCTCATCCATCTGGTACTTGGGATGCCACAAAACACATGCATGGGCCAATGGAGATTGATGGAATCAGAAAGCCTGCTAATGGGAATTAGGACAACTATTGTTAGAAGCAAACTGACAGATTTGAGATGCAAATTAAGAAGACAGCAGTGAAGCAACAAGACATCAGTGCATGCATGTTTGTATGTGTCTGAGATGCCGTAAAGGAGCCAGTTCCTTGATTTAAGGAACAAATCTGCAAGCCCTGTTTTCGGGTGAAATTGCGAGGCATCGTTGTTCCAGTGAGTGCACTGGAGCTGCACTGGAATACATCAAAAAAGACTTCGTGTTGTAGAGCAGCATTATATCTCAGTAGCATTCTGTAGACCTGCCATGCAGCTACAGATGTATAAAACCAGGCCATGGATTGATTGTGTATGGGCAGGTATTCGCTATAAACAACGCTTTATCCTTTATCTGTTTCCTTTATTAGGGAAAATCTTTGGAAACCCAGGAGCAATTAGGTGTTGATTCCTTCATGCATTTCTAGCTACCTTGCATTAATGCTGTTGTAAAAAACCTTTGTGTGACAACAGCCGCGTAAGAATATCACCATCGAAATACGAACCTGGCTGTACCAACTACTTAAATGTAGTTGTTTGAGTATTGACTTCTGAACTGCTTTATGAAATTCATATTACTCCTAAAACAAGCAGAAATTATATTGCTTACTGTATTTTGCTTGGATTCACCTTTACTGGTTTTTTTTTTTGGCATTCTCAGAGCTGCCTTTTGGCTAATATTTAAGATTAGGTCTGCAAGCTTTCAAAAGTTAAAGAACAAGGTGAAGGATTTAATTCTTGGAGAATGTTTTCCATGTGAAGCAAAGTTCATATTTAAACATATTCAGCTGAATCCTCCAAATCAACAGTGAAGAAGTCGTCATTTGTATCTGCTGCGTATGGCCTTAGGCACCCTGCCTCTCATTGTCACAAAGATGGTGATGACATTCACACCTAGAAACAGCTTTAACTGTAGCCTGCAAAATACAAGCTTTTTTCCTAACAAATAAGACTGCATACTAAGAAAGCTTCAATATGCAGTGCAGGAGAGGTTTTTCTTTTTTGTGTTGTGGTGCGCTGTGTGTAAAAGCAGCCATGAAGATCCTTCCTCCTTTTTGTCATGTGCCCTGGGGTATCTGGAGATTATCCAAAGGCATCAAAATTGATTCAGGTTTAATTATTAGGGATATGGTTTTTCTTGTGTTCACCGTCTGAGATTACATCACGGATGTTGAATCTTGAAATACTACTTAATATCCAAAGCTGGAAAAAGAATGAATGTGGTGATTATTTTTTTTTTTTTAATGAAGATTCCGTAAGAGTTAATGATCATACAGAGACAGTGATCGCAATCCTTTCTGCTTACCTTTCTTAAGTGAAATAGCTGCATATTTAGGAAAAGAAAATTTTAAATTTAGTAATAACTAGGTAGTTCTTTTACCTTAGCATCCAAACAAAGAGCAAATCTAAAAGACATGAAACTAAACATCACTTCGTTTGCCTTCAGAGGAGAAAATCTTCAGACTTCAAAACTCCTAATAATAATAATACAGAAGCATTATATGATGACAGTTTTTTCTATTTGCAAGTCAATAAAAATGCATTCATAGCATTCTGGTTTATTCCAGTGCAAAATTTACGAGTCAATAAAAGAATATGTAAGTAATATATGCCTTAGTAATGCCATATAAACATAGTAGCTGTATTTAAATTCATGAATGCAGAAATACTGGGTCTGTGCGTGTGCTGGAATTTGGTGGTATATAGAATTGTTGGTTGGTCCCCTGTGAGAACCTTCAATGTTCAAGACTTAGAATTGATGCTAAAATTAAACTTTAACCCATTCTGATAGTGCTTTTCCTATTGATGCCTGGGATATTTTGTGGAGTATTTTACTGGATAGGATACAACCAAAGTCAGATTAGATACGAAAGCTGTGACTTTTTAAATAGGGATGCAGACATTGTGTTAGTGTTAAATACTTATTCAGCTAAATAAAGGTAGTTTCAATAAGAAGTAAAATGTGCGCATCAGTGTTGCGCTGGGCAATCAGCACACCATTATAGGAGGTGGTGGGCACATTGTTTAGTGTAGGTGCTTTGGGTATGCCAAGATAGCAGGGGAAGGTTACAGGTTTTTATTTCAAACCAGAACCTTGGGATCAAGCCTAGGAGTACTCTCTAGCGATAACTCCTGTCATATTTTGGGAGAGACATTACACAAAGGTTTGTTTTATTAATATTTGAGTGGCTGTTCAGTTAAAAGTTGTAGGTGACAATTCCTACGCAAATGTAGGAATTCTGTTGAACAGTATTCTTTCATACATTCAAGAAAAGTAATCTCATGTCCAAGGTATGCCTGAAGTACTGAATAATGCAGAATAGCTGCTAAGGTTGTAAGAGAAGGATTAATTCATTATTATGAAGTGCATGGACTTATTTTTTATATGGATGGTCCAACCATACATATGTTGCCAATTTTGTTCTGTATAATGCTTATTGAAACACTTTTGTTCTGATTATAATTTTTCATGCACTTGATGGAATGTCATTTGCTGAAGATTTTTTTTCACCAGGAACATGTACTGGTACCTATATAAATGGGATGCTGACAGCTGACTGGCCAATAGATTTAAAGTATTCTTTGCATCTTTTAATTCTAGAGGTTCCTTTTCATTTGTGTTTTCATATAATTTTGGCTTGCAGTTTCATAATATGAGTCCTGTTAAAATACACAAACCCAAATACTCTCTTAGGTACCATTTTCCAAGCTTTGATTCAGATCTGGCTAATGAAAGCACAGTGTCAGTCATTGCTACTTTCTTTACAGAGCACAGCTCTTTTCTTCTTGTCTGCCATAGTACACCCCTCAATCTGTGTATAAATGGGAAAATTTGTAAACACTTAAAAGCATTTGAAGCAAATTCACCGTATGCATAGTGAAGAAAAAAAAAAGCTGATGGGGGGAAGCTCTTGGGACTTGCAGTCAGTTTGGCAAAAATCCTCTGCGTTTCATATTTGTGGTTGTGAATTTACATCTTGCTCAATGCTGATGTAGAATTGAAAGCCTTTATGATTGCCTGTGACTTCCAGCCTATGCTAACTGATTCCCATGTGGCAAACAGAAACAGTAGCTGTGAGTTGCCCATTGACCTCGGCCAGAAAGCTGTGCTTTTGCAGCTGTGAATTGGACGCGTTTCCAAGATCCCATAGCATTTGGTGACTTGTGCTATGACCTGCGCCACCACACTGCCCATGGGCACACCACGCTGTTATCTCCTTCACTGCTACCTCTTTCTTTCCAATCATCTCCACAAGAAAGGCAACTTACCTTGTACCTGCTGCAAGCACTCTTCCTGGGAGCTAAGTGGAAGGGCCAAAGACAGGGTACAGCTTATGGCCAAGGAATAGCCATTAACGTGATTGCCTGGTGAATTAGGCAGATTCCTGCAAAGTGCCAAATATCCCTGCAGGCCACTTGGATGCATCTCCCCAGCTTAGGTTGAGTTGCTGAGGTCTTGCCCTGCTGGGTTCAAGAGATGTATGAGTTAAAGTTCAACCCAGCTGCCAGTTTGCCTCACCGCCAGCTTTTCTGGTTGCTCCCTATTCCACCTGCTTTTCATAGCACTTGCACCCACAGGGAAGAGATGATAATTGCATTAATCTAGGGAAAGGAGTAATGAAGAGCCATAGGTGAGTTGGGAATGCATTAGAAGGAGAAAAGGCAGGGCGTAAACCTGCCCAGGGAAA
The DNA here is from genome assembly GCA_013398915.1 of Dromas ardeola. Taxonomy (NCBI): domain Eukaryota; kingdom Metazoa; phylum Chordata; class Aves; order Charadriiformes; family Dromadidae; genus Dromas; species Dromas ardeola. The sequence goes on along the minus strand of VYZM01003143.1, from coordinate 304,055 downwards.
GGTGATTGCCCAGGGGTAAGCAGAAATAGCACCAGATGGACCAGCAGGTATATCCGGGCAGAAACTCCAGTTCTTGTTACTCTTCTGATTCCCACCAACTACTTCTGGTCATCTACGTCCTAAATCACCTGTGGCAGAGAGGGCCAACTAAGAGGAAGTGGTGAGTAATTGGAAACGATGAAGAATCAGCAACCGGTGGACAAAAAACTGCAGGTTCACAAATGGGAGGGAAAGTTGCCTTGATTTAACGTAGCTTTTGAGAGGAAGTAAAAGCAACTGTTTAAAAACAAAAAGGGGAAAAAAAAGTAGAGCGCAAGAAAATGCAGGAAACTGATAGTAAGGAAATAAAGAAGCTACAAATCAGTTGAAGTTGATCAGAAGAGTACAAGGATAGCTGATGACATCTTGCACGCTGATAGAAAGAGGACAAAAGAAATGATTTTTAGGTGAGAATGGTAATATAAGCACAGTGTAAAAAAGGAAGAGGATAAAGAGGTAACATCCCAAATAGTTGGTGTGTTGGATGTAAGTTTTTCCTGACAGAAGAATTTAAATCTTCATTTGCCGTTAATTTTTCCATGTTACAGAATGGTGTATTTCTTAGTTCATAGGGTTTATGGGGTCAACCTTTAGTGTACAGAGAGAACCGAGCTCGTACTCCAAGCGTGTGAATGTGTAGCAATACCCACAAAGCGTAGGAGTGTTGAGTAAATATTTTGGTTCTACATTTGCATAGTAAAAAAAAAAAAAAAGCCCTAGAAAAAGTCAAAAGCAGAATCCTGGAAACAAGTTACTAAGAGTTTAGACACTTTCAAGTAGGTGAGTCTGGGTAGTTTGCATACAAGAGCTTAAAAAGAGCCAGGTAATAAGCTTTATGGTTTGCTAACATTGGTTTTAAATACATCGTGTGACATTTTTGGAACTTCTACAGAACAAAGGGAAAAACTACTTTTTTTTTTTTTTAATTAAGGAAAATAAACAGATAAAAGATGGTTTCTGTATGATTAAATCTGAGCTCACACTTCCAGAAAGAAATGTATACTCGCTGTGTGTAGAGGCTGATAGACCGCTCTGGGGAACAGCAGTGGATTTAGATGCCATCTTTTTCATGTTAACATCAATTCTTAAATGCATTGCTATGGCAATAAAAGTGTGCTGGGACTCCTTGATGTGTGAAAAGGGGAATACCCAAAAGGAGTCAAGTTATATTTCTTCTTTGACATTGTTATGACTGCTGTTAGAATATTGTGTGCCAAATTTGATGTGCCTAACTGAAGAACGACACGAAATGAGATGGAGTTCTGACCAGTCTCCTGAGAATACGGGACTGGTAGAAAATACAAGGATTGATGGGAGGCAAATCTGTTCAGTTCATCAAATGGGGTGTGAACACCTACCCTTTTTACAGTGAAAAAACTGTGGGAAACCGAACGTTGATTGTAACTGGTTCTTCAGTCTAACAGACACAAGGCATTTTAGGGTCCGGGACTGAAATGTGAAACTGAGCAAACTAAGACTCTAAGGCAAACATTTTAACCACCTCAGCAACTTCATTATTTCACTTGGGACATCAAAGATTGAAACTATATCTTTTTCTGCAAGTTGTGTTACGTGTAAGCCACGGACAAGAGGCTTGAAAAGTAGTCTGTGTGGACTGTACTTTGAAAAACTAAACTAAAACAAAAAAAATTAGTTATTGATGATAAATTCCCCATCTGGATTTAAAAGCTACATTCACTCTACAAGCAAATCAATTGACGTGCAAACATCCATGCGTACGTAGCGTTCACGTTTCCACCCAGCAGTGATTCAGATTCCAGAGTTTAAATCTTTTTTGTAGTTTAAAGGAGTTACCCGTCACTGTACAAGATGTCAGAGCAGTTGTTTTCTGCCCCCAGCTGTCTCTGGAGGCATGACCCACTAGAAAACTCCAGCTGCTTTTTTTTTTGATGGGTCTCAGTGTTTCACACATTCGCTTTGACTGGACAACTACAATCTGAAACCTCTTTATGTAGCCAGCAGCAAGTGCTCTGCAAATAATTGGAATAAACATCCTTGGTATAGTTTTTTTGCTTTATCTCCTCTTTTTTGCTTTTCAGCAAATGAAAAGATTGAAGACATCAATGGCTGCCCAAAAAATAGGTCTCAAATGGTAAGTAGTGAAGTGGGCTGTTGCTTGTGTATGTGGGAGTGTTTGACTTCAATGTCTGAGACTTTTAATAACAATTTTTAATTAGTTTTTCACAGTAGTTAGAGCAAAGGTATAATCTGAAGAAGATTAATATAACAATTCTTGCCCCATTGTACTCCACAGTAGTTGAATTAGGCCTTATCATTTATCGCATACTTACAATCGATATTATTCTTACATTGGAATTTTATATTTCTGAAATATCACATCATTAGACAGGAACGTAAAAAAACCAAAACTTTGTCCCTCTGTATAGAGAGTAGTATTGAAAAAGCAGAATTAGGTATTTATTTTAAAGTTGGATTAAGAGTTCCTTTATCCTTTGAAAAGAAATAAAATATATGAGCAAACACACTAAACGAAAAAATTTCAAATTGCAAACTTCAAGATGATTTATGTATGCAACTTGGTTTTGACTCATAAGTTGTAATTTGTAAAAGAAGTTGTTTTGTATCTTGCTTGTATCTAATATTTATAGCTGAAGAACCAGAAATGAGTGCAGTGAAATTAAAAGCATATAGTACCTCAAGAGTACGTCTGCTATGAATATTGGTGAAGCTAAAATTATAGGCAGAACTTTAAGAAATAAATAATAAATAAGAAACTGATTTTTAAAACGCAACCTAGGAAAGGATTGTTTAAAATTTATGGTATTTTAAAGAAAGTTATTTCCTTCTGTATCTTGAGAAAAAACTCATTTTACAATATAAATTCTAAAATCTCCCCTTTGCATTGCAAACGCTCACTTTGGGATACATGAATATCCATTCTGTGTCTGAAGATATTTTAATGTTTTTCATTTTTATGACTCTGTTCCCAACTGCCACTACCTCCACAACTCCCAACTTGAGCGCAGCCACTCACGGAGTTAAATGAAAGATTAAAGATTTTATGAGAGTTTGCCATCTCAAGTCAGAAACCACACTGCATTCTGCTATTCTGTTTTGGCTTTTTGTTTTTTCTTGGAAGTGATCAATCTTGCTTAAACCCGCGGAGCAAGCGCTCCGTAAAAAGTAAGCTGTCTAAAAGATTTATCATTGCTACTTTGTACTGCTTTGAAGAGGTTGGTTGCTATTCTTGATGTAGCCTCTGCAGCTGCCTAGAGTATAAATAATTGAGGAAATTTTGACAATTACTATAATTTAATGTTCCACAAGTGTATCCTAAGAACTGAATTTCATTCAGGACTGGAATCTGTAACAAATTCCAGGACGTTGTAGCTAGAAGTCACTGTAAGTCATTATTCTCAATGAAGGAGGGGTGTTGTTCTGTTGGATAGTTGGATGCACACTGCAGGTTGCTTATAGAAGTCAGATCTGGTTATAACCAGAGGCATGCAGAAGGCATGTTGCTGGGTCAGGGCTTGTGAAGAGTGCAGGGAAGACGTGTTTGCTCTGCGATGCCTCCTCTGAGGCTCTGATGTTATTCTGGTTGCTCATTCAGGAGGGTGGAGTGAGTGGGACTCTCCCCCCTGCTCGTGAGGCTTAGTGCATCAGTCGTAGCTAGGCATCCCCAGTGGTTTTCCTCACAGGAGAAAAATGAGGATTATGCTTATGGCTTGCTTTTGTTAAGCGTGCATGCTTACAGAGCTCTTAATCATCTTATAATAAAGATACTAAGGCAGGAACGTAAGTATCTTCATAGAGGTTCACACAATTGCTTGCAGTGTTTAAGGAGACGACCCTTCTCCGGGGCTCCTGCGATCTAGGAAAAATGCGTGCATTACAGTGTTTGGGGTTTTGGTGTTTTGGGGTTTTTTTGTTTTGTTTTTAAGATATGGCAGTCTTCATCCTTTGCATTTTAATGCACTTTCCTCTTCCCATAGCTTACAGCCATTCTCCAGAGTGTGGGAACTGGCGTATGTAGTTGGGTACTTAGGTTCAGAGGGGTGGCAGAGGCAAGGCTGTCCAGTCAGTTCAAACACTCAACCAGGTGATGTCTAGTCTTATTTTTTTCCAAAGGATCTTTCAGTTATGGGTGTCCATATCTGTATTGTAGTGTCTGTAAGGTGGCCATCACAGATGAGTAGATTTGGGGGGGGTGGGGGGGGTGGAGAGGAAAAAAAGGCACCGTATATGAAGATTTAACCTTGCTCATTAAATAGAGATACAACAGAGCTTAGAGGAAAGCCTTCTACCATCATCTTTCCCCCTGTGGGCAGTTATCTCCTTTGTAGACTCACAGTGCCATGAGCAGACACACGTGTGAGCTGAACTGCGAAGAGCCAGCTCGCGTCCAGCCAGATGTATCAGCTTAGAAAGCTGGAGCAAATCTATGGCCTCCAAGCCCATTAAAGGGGGCGTGAAAGCAAGTGTATTTGCTTCCAGGTGGCACAGTCCTAAGCCAGTAAAGCCCGCCAAACCTTAGAGAGCTCAACACGGAGCCAGATCAGGTCTCTCTGTGTTGCTGTTCCCATTGCTACAGTGTTGGAGAGCATCATACGAATCTGAGCATATTGAGCATTAGAGACAGCTTGGGTCTGTCAGGCTCAAAGCCAGTGCTAATAAGCCTTGTCAAATTAAGTTTAGTGTACCGCAGAACCATTTGGGACCATCAGTGCTTATCAACCTAGTCCCAAAGCCAGAAATGACATGACAAGGACCCCCACTGGCTCCATGAAAAATCACTTAGGTGAGAACCTATCCCCCCTTGCCATCTTGTCTGGGTTTCTCTGCGGTGGGGGAGTATCCCTGTCTTCCTTTGCTCCAGATAAGAATTGGCTGGCTTTTATATAATCTATTATAGACTATTTTATATCTTGTCTGCTGCATAAGAACTGTTTCAGGGTGGGGTTTTTTCCAAACCTCTATATTTTAGTATTGTAGATATTCCTCTAAACAAAAGCCCCTAATTGTGATGATTAGTTCCAGCTGGCAGGCAGAAAATTCTGTGGTTAATAGAGGAGGTAGTTGTATGGAGCATGGGACCAAGAAGATTTGGAGACTGTCACCATAAACTGCGATTTGGTTTTTAGGATGAAGCACAAGAAAATATTGGCATGGTTCTTGAGAACAGGGCAAAGGAGGGTGAAACAAGATCGTTTTCCTCTCCTACACGCTCCTGAAAAAAAGACTGAGCTCAATAAACCCAAATAGGTTTTATTGACCAGTCAATCTCTAATAATATTGTTTGGTTATAGAAAAACAGGGATCTCGTTCTTTCTTTCCTTCTTTCAATTTGCCTCCTGTTTTGGGGATGATACTAGAGCTCAACGTTGGGCATCCTGCAGAATCTGCGCTGTGCAGGAGGCACTGTTTAGTCCATTCCCTTCTGGGTCATGTAGGTGATTCTTATTGATGTGGGCGACTTTGCAAGCGCTGAATGTTACCTGTTGTAAAAGGGTCTGTGTCACTTATGTTTGTAGAATGATAAAGTAAACAAAAAATAGAGTAGTTAAGTGAGTTGTTACAAGTTACATATCAAGTCTGGCTGTAATGGCAGCCTTTAAAAATCTTGCTCTGTAGGGGCTGTGTTCTGTCTGTGAGGAAATATGTTGTGTAAAACGGTCACAGTTTTTGAAGGAAGTTTCACAGCAATGTTTTAGCACAGTGTGGCTCCTGAGTGTTTGATTATCTTGTATATTAATATATCCTTTCTGCATAGCACAGCAGGAAGGGAGAGGGAGGGAGGTTGTTGTAACCTATTGTGTGCAAGTCCTAAATCATAATAGATGAGATAATGGTAAAGATTAGATGATATAAAAAAAGGCAAAGGACAACGTGTTTGAAAGATCAGAGCATTACAGTTGGAGAGCGAGGCAAAGGAAAGAGAAGATCCCTATCGGCTAGAACAGCAGTGGCTGAGGAGAGCGCTGAGTAAAGAAAGGTAATTTTTAAGAAGTGGACTTGAAGACGAAGAAGAGAGGAGACGCTTGCCAGTGAAGGGTTGTGTTGGCAGACACAGGCAACAGTTGAAACACAACTGAAGATGGGACTGGAAGAAGGGGTAGAAGAAGTGGCAGCAAGGTGTCTTCTAGGAGAGGTAGATGGGGTTTGCCACTGAACGTGAAGGTAAGAAACATCGAGTCTGGCGGTGGAAAGAGAAAAGACGTATCTCTATATTTGAGAAAGAAGTACAAGAAAAGGCTAATGAGAAAATAAAACTTATTTTTTGCAAGGTTCAACATTTAAAAAAAAAATAATAATCACAGATTATGATATTCTAGAAAGAACTGAAATGTTAGGTGTGAAAGCCTGAGAAGTGATAGCGTGTTACCCTGGTTACTGAAGCCTGAAGGCGTGGAGCGGTAGCAAAGCTGTCAGTGCTGAAGGGAAGAGGATGAGGAATCTACTGTAGGTGGAAAAAGCAGACTCTCATCTTCCCCTGCTAAGCCTGGGGAAGTTGTGGGACACCCAAGACAAGAATTTGGAGCAACAGAAGGGGGAATGTAGGCTGAACCAACACCACAGTGCTCTTCTATAAATAGAGTAGGAAATAACTGTGGTTCTCACGTGGCTTTATGGTTGGGTTTTATTATTTTTAAGGATGATCGCTTTATGTATATAAGTATCTGTGTTATCAAATAACAAAAAGGAGGTGTTTATTTTTTTGTGTGTTGCCCAGAAGTTTTTCAAGAATCATCTCTTTCTGATGCGGATATCGAGCTGTACTAGTAAAATAATACTGTTCAGTCTTTCTACTACTGTTTGTCTTGCAAACATACAGAATCTTGTAGTGCAGGGTCAGAGCCTGCATTTCTTCCCTAGGACTTTATAAAAGTCGAGCTGAAGGCTATGTTTTCATTATGATGGCTTCATTTGCAGGGAAACCTTACTCAAGTGATGGCAATTTGACTATTATTTTAATATTTGACTGATTTCTTGTATTCTGAAAGTGAGCTGTCCTATAGTGTGTGTGACGCCCGATTTTTTTGTTTAATTTTTTTATTTAAATAAAATATGTAATAATTGTGTTTTTCTCGCAGAACATAATTCTATCTTGGCTTTTCAAGAGCAGGCATCCACTTTATCCTTGCTCCTCTAAATATTTTGAGCGTTTTTATACACCTGGTGCTGTCTGAACGTTGCCATAGCTAGCTGCAGTAAATCTGCAAGGCCGTTGCTCCAGCCCCTCCGGGTTGGTGGGGCTGAAATCTGGTCGATCGGTTCCCCAGAGCCGAGGAGGACTCTGCTGCCGGGGCATGTGCTGCTCATTCAGGGGAGCAGCTCCGCCGGGAAGATCAAAAGCATCACAAGCGTATTTTTTTTTTTTTTCCCCCCTCTGCAAATTCCTGGCGTGGGATTTTTGGAAACATATCCCAGTGGTTAAATATAGCCGTATATTTTTCAAGTAATCCTACTCTGAGGTTGTTCTGAGCAATGTAGTAAAGAGAACTTTTCTGTCTTCTGGTAAGCTTTCTTTCCGCTTGCTCCACTTGGGGAGTTTGTATTTTATTGTCAGTGTATGTTTAGAAATTTAATCTGTTTTAATGTTACTACAGTAACAAATGGGTATCTTTTGGCCCTAGCCTGTGGTATGTTTCCTGGCAGCTGAAGGTTAGCTGGAGGGGAAGATGTTATCCGGCTGGAGGGGAAGATGCTACTTAGAGCCGTCCCAGACTGGCCAGTGGCAGACACCAGTTTAGCTCCTTCAATGGCCTGTGGAGGCACTCGGCCAAATAATTGAGTTTAAGAATGTTTATTTTCTCTAAGCTTCCTGTATTCCTGTTGATCATGTACGAAGCTGTGTTGTCACATAGACAAGAATGATTTACTACAGAGGTGAACTGCCAGGTTGCTTGTACTTAGAAGTCCTTCTTCCTCCCTTTATAATGACTTTTATATTGCTCCTAGATAAATTCCTTTCACTGTCTCTGTTTTTTTTTTTTCCAGAGATCCAGACTGTTATGCTATTATGCATACCATGTGTGTATTGTTATTGGTGAGACAGGCCTGGTAGGACCATAGGTTTCGGTGTTGTAGAGCTTGCAGTCTAAATAAAGCCACAAGCCGCCCTCTCATCCCCGCGATCACCCTACGCAGAAAATAACATGACAAACAGAGCTAGACTGGATTGGGAAAGGCCAATATGTACATCTCCCTGCCATAAGGCATGATAAAGTGTCACTAAACAGATATTTGTTTAATTTCTGGAGGGACAGGCTTCCAAATCCCTTCTGCGTGCGGAGGTGGGAGATCAGGCAGTATGTGCACGCTGGTCTCTCCGTTGGGTGGATGTATGTGGTGCATGTGGGGACATTGCTGATGACGGTCTGTCATTCCCATAAGGGATCGTCTTCGTGGTCCCCGGTGGCGTGCTCCAGTTCTTTGCCCTCTGCAGGGATGCAAGAACCTGGACGTCATCTGGCTCTGAAACAGCGTGAGATTCGATAAAGAGCAACAGAGGAAGAAGTCATTCTTACGGAAAAACTGGAAGATGTGGGCTTAACTAGAAAGCCAGAATTAGATTCTATTTGATTAGTTATTTCACTGTTAAACTGAATTATCACATTTTGAATATCTTTGGCTCTACTAAAGATACGGACTTTATACATGTGGATGTATAAAGTCTGGACTTTATACATGTGTGTGTAAACTAAATACATGGACTGTGTGGACATGTATGTGGACTAAATACATGAACTATGTGTGGACTAAATACATGAAACAGCAAATGTGTTAAGGGGCCAGGGTCATTCCACGTATATATGGGGAGATGTCTATATCTTTCACTTACTTTGGGGCAGGTGTAAATATGTATTTTTTGCCATGCCTATTGTTTATGTAACATTTCTACGTAAATATGCCTTTTATGCAATATTTTGCAAACGCATAGCTTCTTGGGATGTTTTGCATAAATGGGGAAAATGGGAACTGAGGGTTGACAGTCTTTAACTTCCCGCGCCTGTGTGTTAGGGCATGTGTAATGTCCGGAGCTGTGCTCTTGGTGAGGCCCTGTTAGGTGCAAGGGAGTGTATTAACTTCACCGAGACTCTCTTGGTGTTGAATTTGGTACCATGAGCAAAAACTGTGCTCAGACGAAATTTTGGGTGGAGTCTGTCAGGGATCGATTGTGTTTTTTATACAGGGTTGACATTATCTGAGCCTTTTTCAACTCAGGAAAAAAGGTTGAGTTGATTTGAGGACAGGTGGAAGTAAAAATTAATTTACTCTTCTCCCTTCTGGGAAATGAATTCATTCTTTTTCTGATCCTTGGCTATGAAGAAAACATTGCAGTCTTCTAAAATGGCAGCAAAATCACAGTAAGCTGAGTTTAAAGCTTGGGTTGGCAACAAAAGGTATCTGCTCGTATTTACATAGTTTAACTCTGGTTTCTGAGTTGTGCATCGTTTCTCACCAGCAGCCCCGCTGTCTGCTGCGCTGCTGAAGACCAGTATGGTGAAACTTCGTATTAAACCAGAAAGTTTTAAATTTCTCTGACAGGTTTGTGATGTAAGAATTAAAGCTGTTTGTGTGGCAACATCTTCTGGTGCCTAGGTCTTTGTTTCTTTTTACAGTATGTGTAGCACTAAGCTCTTCACTCTTGAATATCTGAAGCAGATCGTAGCTTTTACAAAGCGTTACACAGCTCAGAGAAATAAGCTTTTTTCCTGTGTGTCTTGTCATAAATCTTTGATTTCCAGCCATTGCTTATACAATGTAACTGTGTGATAATGGTTATTTTAATTAATTAGTCTGTGGAGGCAATACTTATCCAGAAAATGTTGTTATCTTGCTTTTTACATGGGATTATTTTTATATATTTAAACAGACAAACAGTGCTAGTCTTGAGCATTTATGCAGGGGAATGTCAGTAGGAGATGTTGTCCAGGAGCCAGGTGCGGGGAAGGAGGGGGCACGTTGTGCGTTGGTGTCCCTGCAGCCACCAGAATAAAAGAGTTGGGAACAGGTGAAGCCGTGACCTTCGGGCCTGCAGACAGAAGTATGTGCGTCGGCCGGGACGGAGGGGACACGCCGCGCCTGGGAACGGGCTGCGGCCGTAGCTCCCTTCCCGTGGATCGTTTTTAGAAAGGAACAACTGTCAATGGCTGTATTGCAGGAGCTCCTTCACGTGACACGGCCGTGGGATGACCGTTACTACTTCTTTAGTTCCGTGTATTCGATTAAACGAAACCAGATCATTTGCTGGTGTGCTGTCATCCCACTCACTGTGATTGAGAATCTGTGGTTTACTCCCATTACTTAAAATTAATTTTTGATTGGTGCGTTCTTCTGTTTTTACAATTCATCATTTAATAGAGCGCAGCAGTATTAAGACAAAACAATTTTCTGAGGTAAAAGCTCTGTTTGTGACAAAACGTTCTGCGTCGTTCTTTCTACATGAGCTTCGTTAAATTCTGGATTCCTGCTGCAAATTCCAGTTAATGATACACAGAGCCTTCAACACCTGAGCTAGTATTTGAGGAAATAAAACAGTGTACAAGAAACAGTGCTTACTGCAGTGAGAGGTTTTAGTGTCAGTCCTTTTAAGCGTTTATGCTCTTTTAAAAATACTGTTTTATGTAAAATTCAAGGATGTTTTGGGAAGAAGTCTGTCTTCACTAGATAACGATCATGTTTTATGTTTAATCCCAGCTGCAGAGCACTAGAAACATGATTTTCAGTCTGGAAGCCCCAGCTAGAAAAGGGTCTCCTGTGAACGGCCAGGGAGGGTGGAAATGAAGGTTTAATGAGACTCGTTACGCCCCTCGTTATGTATGTACTGAGCACAGCCATGGTTTCTCCCCATCTGTTCCTGTCTTCGGTTGTACATAAGCAGAGATTTAGTGCCAAGAGCGTGCGGTTAGTGTGGCATGTGCTAAAATCCAGTTGAGCGTCTATTGGGACCAGCGAAGAGTTTTATCCATATCCTAGATTAACGATTATCTGGAGGCAGGGTACTCTGTTGATACTCAGTTTGCAAAGTTGAACTTGTTGTTGCTTAGCTAATTGTAAATTAGTTAAGCATGTCTCAAGATTTTAAATTAGGTTAATGCCCAAACTGTCCTTTCCTTTAAAAACCCAAAATAATGCCATTGTAATAGAGAGGGTCAACTCTTCACGTACATGTGAAAACAGTGTACCCATGATAACAGATTTTTGTTTCTGGGGCTAGATCTGTTACAACCTGGCTTCAGAACACAGATTAGCTTTATTTGCCCTTATTTTACATCTGTAATTTCAGTTCTAAGATACCAAGTTCTGTCAAAATCCTGAAGCTTAACTTTGAGGGACGTTTTTATCCAAATATTCAGGAGCGGCATATAAGCAATTGGAACAACATATTATTTTCTTTAAAAAAGAATACGTTTCGAGTGGAATAACTACAAATAAAGATGTATTTTAAACAAAGTTAGTTAGTATTTATATCCTTCTGTGGAAACTGGAATTTGCGATTTTGCCTTGGTATTTCTTACATATAATTATGTTTAGGAAATAGTGCAAATGAGGCAGTATTTGAGGGGGTGTACCCTCCTTCCCCCAAAACTCCAGGGTTTTAAGGGTTGTCAATGTAATGACTTAAGATTTTAAGGCTCTTCCTACACTTTGACACAAAAATATTGAGGAATATATTTGCCTTAAGTAACAGCTTGCTGGAAACAGCTTGTGTTAGGCTCTTTCCTTGTTTGTACGTTGTATGTGAAGTCTGCTGGGGTATTGCATAGGAATTTGTGAAACTTTAAAAACTTTCACATGAAATCAATCTTCTTTTTCTCCTTTGAAAACTAATATACTGGCCATAACATGGAGCCTCAAGTTAAATGGAAAGCACTGGTTTCAGTATAAGTAGTGAGTTTTCTGGATAAGCTCATAAAACCGCCACATCGATCACTGTAAAAGTGGGGAGCAGAGGTCTTGCATCATAACATGAGAAACTTCCCATGGTTTTTAAGTGAAGGAACGTACAGTAAGTTTAATTCCAATTATTATTTGAGGAAAAACAGCTGTATCTGCCACAAGGGCAGCACTTAGTTATAATTTACCTCGTGTATTTGACTTGGCAGAGTTGGACGTACAGCTTTGGCTGTAGACAGTTTCCATATTCAAGGCTTTGTTTAATGTGGTCAACGTTCAACATGTATCGGTGCCCACGTACGGGTCTCCATTTACAGGCTACAGGCTGAGGATATTTGTTTGGGGTTTTTTTGTTTCTGGTGTGCCCTGTTCTGCTCATACAGGCCAGGGCGTGTTTCTGAGCTCCTTTTCTTTGCAGCACTGGCAAGAATAGAAATTGAAATTGTTATTATATCACAAGTGCAAAAACTGTTGTGGGTCTGGTGCCCAGCGTTGTCAGAAATGCATGATTACTGTAAGGTACCTTTGAGAACAGAGGGAAATCTGAGTAATATACCTGGGAAAGTAACAGTGGAATAAGAATTAAATAAATGTATTCTGATCAACATATAGGAATTCAATGAAGCTGTTAAATTTGTGTCTGCTTGAGTTCCATGTGTGTAGAAGCTAGGAGGACACGAAGAGCGTGCAGGTCTGGTGGGAATGAAAACGATGATGTGCAATGCTGTCCTTTACAAAAGTACTTAGAAATCAGTAAATATGTGTGACCACTAGCTTTTAATCTTGCTTTCCCAGCAAGAAGCTGAGAGTCTTACTGGTGTAACAAAGCAACTGCTGCTGGTCTGGTGCTTGGAAGTTATGTGTGTACAATATTTCATAGCCATGATGCCTTGTGCTCCCATCTTGCCAGGTAGCAAATGCCACCCAGAGATTCATGTTAAGAGGAAGTTTTCAGGTAGCTGACTGAAATGTGCATTTTGCTTTTGTGAATACGAGGATGGGAGCTGTGACACTTGATATGTTATACCGGAACTGAAGTTTAATTCTATGGGTTTTTATTTTTTCCTGTCATCTCCTAATTATAAGAAAGGAGGAGGAGCCCCCAGAGGTGGGCATCCCCTCACGTGCAGGCTCAGCCGTCCTCAGTTTAGGTTTAGGGACATTTCAGAATAAATAACTGTCGTATAGGCTGTGGGACTGATAATGCACTTTGATAGTTGACTATACATCAAACAGTTTATAGGCGGCGGTTCAAAATTGCAAATTAATTTCATGCTTTTGGCCAGGAAGTGTAAGAAGGCAAGGCTCAGTTTTGGACACTGCCGGTAACGTGTCCAAGTGAGATAATCGCTGTGGATGTCTGTCCTTGGTTTTCCTTTTCCTTTTGCACAGCTTTCCCCTATTTTGGGTAGGCGGGAAACGAGAGCATCCAACTGACATCGTTCCTGCCTTGCTTCTGCTGTGCTAAACATTGCTGGCAAAGCAAATGAGAAATCAGAATTGTCAGCCCAAAACCCACTGTAGCTCGCAGTGAAAGAGAAAATACATGCTCCCCTTTGGCAAATCCAGTCTTTTCACACCTGCTTAAAGGGTTTAAGCAATATGCGGACTTGGCCAAGAAAGGGCCCATAGAGTATCAGTGACAATTTGCTGCTGAATACTGTAATTTCAACGAGGCAGCTGTGCTTTGTCGGAAGTCACCATGACGCAAGGTCATTAGGCCTTTCCTTAGCCGAGATCTTTCCAGGAACTTCACTTCTGTCCTACGCACACACATCTAAATGGCCCAACTACCATGCTACTACTTCAGAATAGCTTGCTGTCCTGTGGTCACTCTGCCATAAGGCAGAGCTGAAGAAAGAGGAGGGACCTGGGAAGGAGAAGCAAAGCAGGACTGAAAGAGCTACTTTGAGTTGCTCAGTTGAGATGAAATATTGCTTATCTTTACTCACTAACCTGAGAAATCCTCCTTATTAGGAGAGGAGAAATCTACCCACGGCTGTGGAAGACTAGAAATGTTCTTGGAATGGTGAAGACTTGTTAAGTGCAGGTGGTAGAAACGGATTGATGTGTTTGTGTGGTATTTATTCTTGAAAAGGTAAACTTTGGCTTTCCGGCAAAGTCCCAAATCACCTCAATAAAAGAGCCGTGTTGAAAACTTGAAAGGGTTGTTGAGCACTGAGGAAGGAAATGAGTAGAGATTGACTGTCGTATCGTATTGAACTGTGGATAAATGAACCTTTGAACTGCACCCTGCTACAAGCTTTAAGGTCTGAACATTACAGGAAGTGTATTCTTTGGTATCTCTCTGGGTTTGGACGTATATAATACTACATATTTTGTAAACTTTGGTATAGTATGTCTCAAAGTATAATGAAGTTGATACATTTTTTGAGTATATCAGTGTTTATAATTGTTGAAATTACAGCTAGGTAATGCCAATAATTTTTTTTTACCCCTGACAGAAGAGAATGTTTTTATTGTTATGGACAATAAATGAAAGTACCTTGAGAGCAATCCGTGCTGAAGGTTTTTTGGCAGCTTCCCTTGTGCTTTTTTATTACCTTGGGAAGATGGGGAAGCGCAGGTCAGGTGCTGGGCGCTCAGCCTCCGGAATGCCACACAGCCTTCACTTGTACGTTTTTTCGAGGGCAGGCAGGAGCTGACAGGGAAGCTGGATCTTTCGCATTCCTTTTTGATGTCTCCAAGCTTCACAGGAGAGAAAGGTAGTTACGTGATAGTGAGTGTGGGGCTTGGCATCTGTTGACTTCCTTACCTATAAAGTGAAAGCAGTGTTTGTTTGCCGTGCTTTGGGAATCAACAAATTAATGTTTGCAAGCTGTTCAAACATGGAGACCCTATTTTATCACTTAGTGATTACCATGATAAAAGCAAAAATTGCTCAGTGGTATTATCCAAGTATCTTCCGTGTAACCACGCACGAAACACGTGATATTTTCTAAAACGTTTGTTGCAGCTTCTCGAGATCTAAGGCTTGTGTGTAGAAGTGCTGTGGTCTGATGGGGCTGGCCTCTCTCTGCATCTTCTGAATATGACAGCAGAGCTTTGGTGGTAGCTTGGTGGGAAACTAGGAGTGAAGCTTCTGCAAGTTCTCTATTGTGATGTTGAGATGCAGGGGGAAAAATGGCTAACTCGTCCAACCCTTCTGGAGTTCGCTTTGTTAGGTAGGATTTGAATGCAGTCAGTATATAGCAGCTGTAGTCGCTAACAGTCAGACCTGTTGTGCAGAAGACCCTATCTGATCAAAATTCATTTTATCCTGTGCAATTTAGTACTGTTGTACCACCTCTCTGAAGGGCAGGGTTTGCCCCACAGTGAGCGACCAGCGTTGCCCGTCATTTCTGACATGTGGAGGATGTTGCGAATGACCATTTTTTGGATTCCAGCTGAGGTTTCCAGTTACAGTTTTTATATTTGACTGCTTTTGTGGCTGGAAACTTTTGCCAGCTGTCAACTTAAGAGCAAGTGGCAATCTGCCTTCTCAAGCAAATGTGGCCTCCGTGTTTATTTTCGGTTTCATGTTTGTTATGCTTATTGTAGGTTAAAAATCCTGGCATAACATCCTTGACCCTTTAGTATGATATGTAGTGATCCTTTTTCGTGGTTAGAGTATTGAATAACTTGCTTCATGCAAGTACAAATAACAGAAAGTCCTGACGCACATAATACGCGATCAATTTAGGACCTTAGTAACTGAGGAGGTTTCACATTATGGTTTCCCGCATAATGAGCAAAGGGACTTTTTATGTGATACAAAGACTGAGTGCAGTAAAGGGTGGCAGGAGATGAAAGTAAATGATTATTACAATGCATTTTCTTTTGTGTCTCTGTTGTTGTTGTTGTTTGTTTGTTCTTTAACAGATTGAAAACATAGATGCATGCCTGAGTTTCTTGGCTGCCAAGGGGATTAACATACAGGGGCTGTCAGCAGAAGGTGAGTCAATTTAAAATTTAATTTTAAATGAGCAACCCGAATTATTGCTTGCGATTATAACTAGCACATGCAGTGTAATGGAAGATTAAAGTAATATGGATAATTTACACTTTTGACAGTCTTTACTTGTTTTTGTTTTTCCCCATCTCAATATGAAAGGTAGGTAAAATATGTATCACATATTTCACACTGCTGACTTGTAAAAATAATTAATGAGACCAAATTAGAATTCAGTCCCTTCTTTGTTTCTTTCTGTTAAAACCCAGAAATTTCTCATCTAACTTCTATAATTGGCACATGGATCAGAGTGTAGATTTTACAGACATTGAAAGTGAACGGCTGACAGTTGTTTGCCTCTTGAGAGAGGAATTTGTTTCCTCATTCTTCAATTATTCTCTTACCTGAAGAAGTATAGTGCTTTTTCTTTTTTAAAGAAATATTTTTTAAAAAAAATAATTCCGAATGCATGAAACAATAAAATACAAATGTTTTGAACCAAAACAAAAAAAAAAAAGACATTTTGACCTCTAATTAATCACTCTGCTTTTGAAGACCACCAGAATTTTTCTGAAACCCAAACATGACCCAACGCACTATATTCCTTTATGCCTGTGCACGGTATATGTCAGGATGTATGGTAGGTACCTTTTGGCTCAGAAGCTGTTTAACTGCCGTCTTAAAAAGAGATCAAACAGATTTCTGTCATCCTCAGCACCAGTTTTCACTTGTACTTCCATTTAAATATGCTGGAAAAGCAATTGGGTTCGGTAGCAGCTAAGGCAAACCTTGAGTATATTATGTGACATCTCCTTCAGTGCTTCAACAGAACAAATAATTGGATATGTGGCACCAGGTGAGACTTCTAAGTTAGATTTGGTGACTAAGGCACTTTGCAAACTTAGTTTTGAGGAGGAGGTTGTATCATCAAATCATGCACGTACGTTTACTTGTGTGTGAAAAACTTAATTGCCGTGTGTGTTTAAAGCTGTGTTTTCTTCCTCTGAAGGAATCCTATAGCTCAAACAAGGCAGGCAAGAAAGGATGTAGAGATCTGGTGGGCTGACCCTGGCCAGCAGCTAAGCACTGGAGAGAACAGAAAGAGCAAAAGCAAGAAAATCACAGAATGGCAGGGGTTGGAAGGGATCTCTGGAGATCACCCAGTCCAGCCCCCTGCCAGAGCAGGGTCACCCAGAGCAGGTTGCACAGGAACGCGTCCAGGTGGGTTTTGAATATCTCCAGAGACAGAGACTCCACCACCTCTCTGGGCAGCCTGTGCCAGTGCTCTGCCACCCTCAAAGTAAAGAAGTTTTTCCTCATGTTGAGACGGAATTTCCTGTGTTCCAGCTTGTGCCCGTTGCCCCGTGTCCTGTTGCTGGGCACCAGTGGAAAGAGTCTGGCCCCATCCTCCAGACACCCACCGTTTAGATATTGATAAGCATCGGTGAGATCCTCTCTCAGTCTTCTCTTCTCCAGGCTAAACAGACCCAGGCCTCTCAGCCTTTCCTCATACGAGAGGTGCTCCAGTCCCTTGATCGTCTTTGTAGCCCTCCACTGGACTCTTTCCAGTAGTTCCCTGTCTGTCTTGAACTTGGGAGCCCAGAACTGGACAGTGCATGGGTGAAGATAAAGACAGCGTAATGAGTGAAGGGAAGTGGAAGAGAAAAGCAAAACAAGCGATGCAAAGGCAATCACTCGCCGCTTCCCACAAGCAGACAGATGCCCAGCCAGTTTCCGAGCAATGGCTACCTCCCCAACACCCTCCCGCCACCCACCGCTGTCTCTATTACCGAGCACAATGTCATATGGCGTGGGGTATCCCTTCGGTCAGTTGGGGTCAGCTGTCCTGTGTCCCCTCCCAACGTCTTGCCCACCCCCAGCCTGCACGCTGGGGGTAGATTGTGGGGAAAAGTGAAAGCCTTGACACCGCGCAAATATTGCTCAGCAATAGCCAAACACCAGTGCCTTATCAACGCTGCTTCAGTCACAAACCCAAAACCCAGAACCACGCACTTTATGACCATGACTTGAGGTCTTAGCTGAAACACGCTTTCCCATATTGATGGTAAATTATGCTTATGAAATGTAGGCCAGAAGACCACTGCGGATGAACTTTATGGTGAAACCATCGTGTACACATGTTTTATATGTGTACATGCCATTTTAAAAATACCACAAAAGCATAAAAACTTTCATAAAATTACTGTAAAATTAAAGCTTATTATTTTTTAAAAACTGTTATTAAAAGTTACAACTTAAAATTACATTTTGACAGTTGGGAAAATAGCTTAGAGAATTCCTTGCTGTCCTCGATAGGAAGCCCTCTACCTCATCCTAGTCTATGAGATCTTATAAGCCGCTTGAAAATGTATCTTTGAAATGTAGTTTCACTAAGTTTGAAGTGGTTTGTAAGCGTGGAAAGCAAAGTAGCATTGTTCCAACCTGCTGTTACCACAACCAGTAGGATTAGTAGTAGGGTTAGCTGCCTTTTTCTGTGGTGTATCCTTAAGCGGGGTTAGAACACCAATAACAAATATGTGCCTGCATTATATGCCTCAGTAGCTCAGTTATAATCAGGAGGATTCTCAAGAGAAGAAAGTATGAGCTAAAACTCCTCGCAGTGGAAAGTTTCTTTACCAGGAAATAGTTAAAAAGAAAATGCAACTTGTAAAAGCCAATTTCGACCTTGACGTGATATGTAAATATTTAAAAAATATAATAAATTTCCCATTATTTACCTGTCTCGATACAATGCAAAATCTAAGAAAAACAGCAGATTAGTTGATGGGAAGACTGGCTCAGTGTGCAAAGTTGGCAGCGTAGCGTTGTTCACACTGGGGAAGGGACAACATGATTAATGGTCGTTGCTTTCCCGCCAAATCACAAGGCAGACTCAGCAGGGTAGGGGTTATCCCACGGCTTCTGCTGATTTTGTGTTTCTTCCTTTCTTTTACGCTGTCTAGGAGTCAACATATCAAATCGTACGGAAGCTCAGCAGAGACCAGTAATGTTTGCTGCCAACATACGAATGAGAACATTTACTGGCTCCATCACTGATACTGAAGGAAAAGAGTGACAGCTAGAGAGGGGGAGCAGGAACCATTTTTATAAATGACGTTAAAAGACTTGAATTCAACAAAAAAAAATCATTTCCTGTTCTTAGTCACTCCTTAACTGTGCTGAGGAAGGAGGGGGAAACTGAGCCAGAGAGAACACAGAATCACATAAAATGGAGTGTGCCGTAACCAAACAAGCCAGTATTTGTGTGCAAGTTGCCAAGCCCTGCTAGGTCAACTGCAAATAACTTTGTTTACTTCACTGGCAGATCTTCATCTAGGAGGAATCAGAAGATTGTGATTGCTTCCAAATGGGAATAAACATTGAAGTCTCTCCTGGGTTGCTTGAGAACACGTATTTTTCAATAGTGCAGTTTTAGTTTGGAGGGAAGCCGATGATTCAAAACTGGCATTTGGATGACTCCTAAATTTTGAAATAATTTGGGACTTCATATATCATATCCTTCCAGTATTAAAAAAATCCTGCTTTGATATGTGCATGACACTTAGACATAGTCTTTTTTTATTGATTCATTCAGGGAAGATGCTAAGGATCTTCAGTCACTGATGATGATCATACTAGGCTAGAGACAGGCCTTCCCCAGCAATGTGGAGCCAAAAAGGCATTTCCTTCTCCAAAGATTCTTAAATCCTAAAATCTCCATTTGTAGTTACTAAAGAAAACTATAGGGATACTGGAAAACTCTTTACTTTTCTTGCTGCAGTTTTTTATTGTCCATCACTTTGAGCTGTCTCTTCATACCCACTTGTTTCCACACCGAGCTGGGTTTTAGACTCCTGTGATTGCAGCTGCCCAGCTAAGATTGCCTTCCTTCACACAATGTCTCCTCACTGCCAAGATTTTGAAGATTATGGAGAACATAAATGTGCAGTAGAAACTCAAATTGGTGTCATAGATAGAAGCTGCACCTCTTCTGGGTAACAGATTAGCTGGATAACCATTAGCTGAGCAAATCATCAAACCATAAAGTGATGAAAGAAAATGTCTCGCTAGACTTTGGAACAACCACGATTCAGATTAGACTTTTGCCTCTGAAATGAGATTCACGCTTCTGTAGGTAAATGAATTTCAGTGTGCATACTCTGCAGTTCATCCATTTTGGGTCTTTTAGGTCCTTTCCAGCGTCAAGGTGGAATTTTTGTTTCCGCAGGACAAATATCCCACAGCACTGTTTTAAATGTACCTGAGTAGGGCACTTAGCATGCTGCCAAATTTCGATGATACCACATTGAGTACAGTTATGCACAGTCTTCAAAAAATTACTCTTTAATTACTCAAAAAGTGCCTGCAGATCTAGCGTGTGTGGTGGGAATCAATTCCTCCTTGCATTTCCCTGCCTCATGTCTATGAAGTTCCCAGTATTGTTTGTAATCAGATCACATTCCTCAGCAGAGTCTACAAAGTTCATCCCAGAGCTGTTTTGGTAGCTTTGGATCCCTAAAGTCAGCTTGGAGTCCCATCAGGTCTGGAGCATGTGCTGACTGAGGTTGAGTCTGTCAGTACTTCATGACGTGTCCCGGATCGACTGGTGAAGGTGAAGTGCCTCACCACCTCACCTTCCTCAGACCTGCTTGTGATTATTTTGGCCCTTTCTCTCCTTTCCCATCGTTCACTGTGGACGCAATTTTGTGCTTTTTTTCATTTTGTTCTGTTCAGCAGCCCGTCTTGTCTCACCTCTTAAATGAACTCAGAAGGGTTGATGGGGACTGCATGCAGAATCCCTCAGTGGTTGACCAGAAGAGGCTAGTGTACAGCAACAGAAGCAGACATCCGCTATATTTAGGGGTGAACAGTACGTATATACGACAGCCCTATTTTCTGGCAGGATAGATGCAAGCTAGGAAATGCGTAGAGATTCTTAATTTCTACTTCTGGTAGCCAATTTGGCTAACCAGTCTAGTCTAGGTAAACTAGTTCTGTTTCTTCTAGCCCTACGTGCTTTGCAGAAGCAGATACAAAATAAGCTTTACAGAAGGAGATGCAAACAAGCTTGACTTAAATAAGCGATAGGCAAATTTTCTTCTTCATTGGTTTGCTTTGATCTGTGTTCTGTTCACAGTGAGTAGATTCTGATTTGCAACAATTTCATTCACAAATGCTGGAGGAATCGCGTAATGACATTTCTGTAGTAATCTATCCAGCAGACCTTTCTTTTCTTTACCTTTTCTTTGTCCCAAACTGGTCTGGTTTTTGTTGTTTTTTTTTTTTCAGTTTCCACCAAGTCTAGTGTATTTTTGTGAAGACAGAGAAGGGTGATTGGCAAGCTACTAGTGGTGGAAGTTCCAGCTGTGGGTGAAATACGCAGGAACGGAAATACTGCAGGATGGAAATTTCCAAAGGATAGATATGTGGGGATTCTCTGACAACCAAATTCCTGTTTCCTCGCAAATGTCTAGCGTGTTTGTTTGAAATATGCAAGATAAGTCGTTTTGAGCTCCAAATTTAAAATGGATGGGTGACATGCCTGTCCTTATTTAAGTTAATATGCATATTTAAGCTGATGCATGGACTGGAAGGGACTTAAAGCAGGAAGCAGTTGAGACTGATGGGCAGAGCGCAGCGAGGTTGAAGTGCTCTTTGAAATACTCTTTTTGTGCAAAGTGCAGGGGCAAACTGCCAGGCGAATTACCTCAGTCTGTCTGCAAGATAAGAGAAACAAAACTACCTCTGAAAGTCCCGTTTGAAATATTTTGCTTAAAACCCAGAGGGAAAGTGAGTGCTTCTTTTGAAACTCATTAAAGGTGGTTTTCTTTTGATTATTATTTTTTGGTTCATCTTCTATAAGAGGTTAAAAGCAGGTTGTTCTTCTGATAAATATGGCAGAAGAGAGACAGACATAGAAAGCAACAGGTTTTAAGTGGGGTTATTGTTTTAATCGCCTCTCACTTCACATTGAAATCAACTCCTCGTTTCCAGTTGCGTATAGCTTTGCTAAGTTTAAACATGTAGAGCCATGGTAATTTCTTTTGTCTTCTGGCCCATATTTGTGCAAGTTAAGCTTCCCAGTGCCTCTGGGTCTGTTTAGCTATGTGTTGGCCTGTGATTAAGTGCTACTTTCCTTACAATTCCCATGAGTAATTTGAGTTCTTTACTGCAGAGGAGGAGATCCTTTTTACTGTGCTTTTCTGTCTTTTGTAGCAGTAAAATAAAGTAAAACACATACTTTATTGTCTGCTTCCATCGCGTGTCCTCCCTCGCTAAACACAGGCAGATGGGAGGAGGAACCTGCCCCATGCAGATGCTGATGGCAGTGGGAAGAGGCTGGGTTTGCGGCATGCCGCTGCATGGGAGCGGGAGTGGACTGGGAAAAGGGGAAACGGGCAGGATTCGTTGGGACCCCGCTATCCAGGAAGAGACTAAAATTGGCAAAGAAAACAAAGGAAGACGGAAAATGGCTCCTCAAGGGCCCTGGGGTAGATAATCATTTAAACAAGGGGGAACAGGGGCAGTGATGGGAAAGAGCACTGGCGGAGGGGCCAGATTGCACAGGGAGGGGAAAAAAAAGGTAAGAAAAACTAGTCAAAAAGTAGGAGAGGAAAGGAAAGAAAAGGAAAGGGGAAAGGAAAGGAAGGGAATATCCTGGGTCTGGGTGATGCCCAGGACCACTTAGATAAGGTCTCGGAGTTGCTGAGGAGAGGGGCATGAGCCAAAAGAACATTAAGGAAGAAAGTAAATTAGATTGGTGGCTAGGAAGAAAAGGTAGATTGAGGCACAGGTAGACAAGGAGACCAAAGCTGGAAGCTGGTGTAGAAACGGGAGCAGAATTTTTAAGCCATGAGCCTGAGGTTTATTAGGTAAAGGGGCTGGAGTTAAGGACAGAAGCCTATTACGCAGCAGAGGTGAGCAACGTGAACAGAAGCGTGGCTGGGAGAGGGAGTAAAGGGTAGAGCAGGGCTCATTGTAGTGTCAGAGCAACCTTTCAGCCAGGACTGAGAACAGAAATTAAAGTTCTGATTCTCACTTTTCTGCTTGGCCACGTGCCCTCTTCTCCTCTTGCACTGATCCATGTAGAGGGATTGAAAAGCACAGGGCAACGCTAAGTTTCATTAACTCAAGAGCTCTATATATAGTGCATGTAAAAGTTCAACTGTTTGATGTAGCTTTTTTAATTCACTTTTTTAATTTAGGAAATTAAACTTGCTAAATAATTAAATCCCAGCACATTCTCAATGTTGTCTGCAAGATTGACTCGGCCCGCTTGCATATTAATTATGATACAGCTGTTAAGTGCATGTCTTTATCTTTGTATTTCTGTTAGGTTTTACATTTTCACGTTTGATACTGCATAGAAGAACAGGATGACTTTTAGGAATTGAAATGTCTATACGTTCGCTGTCAAGCTGTCTTTAAGTACATTGGGTACCCATTCTTTATCTGCTTATGATAGTATCAAACTGGTAATTATCTGTTTTAATACAGCTATTTCACCCAATAATCGTATTTTCTATTGCAAAACTTGCATCGGATTTTCTTAGTGGAAACAAGTAGTCTGGCATTCCAGAAATGATAGAATACTGTGTGATATTTCAGTAGTTTCTCTTCCTTGTGCAGGTTTAGGACTGCGAGATCCTTTACAGTGTGCTGCTGTTAATGTGCTTGTGGGGTTTTTGTTTTGGGGATTTTTTAGTTACTTTAGTTTAAAGGAACTAATTAAAGGAACTGTTCTTTTAAGCACACTGGGGCTAACATGCAGACCGTAGCAGAAATGGAAGATGTCACGCAGTAACCACAGGGGAGAAATTAGTTAGTTATTTGTAGTTGGTGCTCACTGGTAATCAGCTGTAATGCTGATTAGATGTGCAGAAAGCCCGTCATACCGTAAAGGAACTGTGTTCAGGCGGCGTTAGGAAGAGTGTGTACTGTCGGGGAGAAACAACTGGTGGCTGACGAGTGACTTCTGACCATTGCCTTACAGAAATCAGGAATGGGAATCTGAAGGCCATCTTGGGCCTTTTCTTCAGTTTATCCCGATACAAGCAACAGCAGCAGCAGCCACAGAAACAGCAACCACAACACCATCCCTCCCAGCAGCCTCCCCCAGCGTCCCAGCAGGCAGGGCCTCCATCCCAGTGCCCGGTGGGGGTCCCACAGCAGCAAGTGACGGCTTCGCTCCAGACTCTGTGCCAACAGCCCCCGCCAGCTGCACAGCATCAGTTCAAAGCACAACCCGAAATGCAGTCCAGGTGGGGACGTTTCCTTTATGTTGTTTTTTTTTTCGCTGTTTATTTCTTTATTATTGTCTTTTTCTTCTTGTTAAAGGTCTTCAAAAGCCAAAGAGTCTTCTTTCTTTAGCTCTACTCTAGAATAAAGAGCGTGTTGGAAATGGAATGCTGGATACCAGTTGAGTTCACGCCTTTGGAAATCAAAACTGATGTGCATAAATATGTTCTCGGTGCTGGAAATATGCAGTCCAGTGGGTGTAAAATACTTGCTAGACCAAGTGACCGCAGTATTTTATAACGATGTTTTTCTCAGTATTCCTTTTGCTTCTTTCTACTCACAAAGCACTTATATCGTTGCCATTATAGAATATATACTTTGGGCATGTGAAAACCAACTTTGTTTCTCAGTTTACAAGAATTTCAGTCCCCGCTAAGAAGTGGAAGGTGCTGGCAGTGGTAAAAGAAATAGAGCTCATCACAGGTGGTGACAGTCCAAATCAAATCTAGGCTTATTGGTCAAAAATAATAAGCTGCTGGCTTACATGAAAAATAATTTTCACAGTTGGTGTTTGTTGGCACTCGTAGATCAGAACACAATTAAATAAGGGTGTCTTTGTCCCTTGGATGTCTTTAGTCCTATGGGTGCTCTTTCCGGGTTGGAATAAAAGCTATTTATGAAGGCAGTACCACCATGAAGACATGTACAGCCTTCTGCTTGTCTGACCCTTCCACTGCTAAGAGAGCGAGGCTTTGAGTGCGGATAAGTGGGCAGGATTAAAGGCTGAAGCCGTGTTTGCACAATTACTAAAGTATGAAGGGTTTGTTGTGTTTTTTTTTTTTTTTTAAATATCTCAAGTTAAGGCTTATTTGTGTTAAAATAACTCAAAGTGAACACTAGTGTAAGTGTTGCTTTATGAGGGATATAAACAGTTTAAATGAGGCCTTCCAAGTGAGACTACTGAGAGCTTATTTGGTTTTTGCTTGTCTTTCTTCATGAATCATACTCATTTTGGGTGTAAACAATATTTTTGTATAATTGAAAAACACAGTGTTGCTATAGCATGTATAAACTTGTACAGGCAATAATTACTGTGAAACGAAGGCGTATTTGAACATATTTCTGTGACGTTTCTGTCAAAAATATGCAGGGATGCATGGGACTATTTGAATATTGCTTTGATATTTTCTGTCCATTGTGTGTATTGTGCCGGGTTTCAAATAATTTTAAAAAAATCTGACCTGAAGGTCTTAAATGTCATGTTTTCATAGTGTATATACTAAAGTGAAATTGCTCAGAATCTGCAGGAAAAATATGTATAATAACAGATTGAGAAAGAAAAGGGTAATAAAGTTGGGGTTTGCATGCAGAATTGCATGTTCATTACACTATAAAAATCCATTCATTTCCAATTTTAGGCGTTTTGACATGAAGTCATACTTAGACAAGAAACTTTTTTTCCTGTCAAATTCCTAAAATCTCTTTCCTCCCTAAAACAAGTTACTAAGTTCAGTGGCTTAACAAATAAAAAAGTTCCTGTGTTCAATGTTATCTTCCGCTTTTTCTTTCCTGTCATACAGTGCATCTCCCAGGGACTCATCTCAAAGCAAAATCATCCGATTCACTCTTGGTCAGAAAAAGTCTTCTAGGTTAGCATTTCTTCATCTTCTGCAAAGCATGAATAATCCTTTGGCAATATTTCTGGATGCATGTTCAGGGTTCCCATTGAAAATATTTACCTCCTTATTTGTAACTAGGCTTTTTACAAGCGGCTGAAACGTGGAAGTGTAAGACGGATTTTAATTTTTTTTCTTAAGGTGTGGAATGCATTTTGGCCCGCCAGAAAACAATTTGGTTTTCTTGTCCTTACGAGCTTTTGCTTTTGAGAACAAAATACGGTTCTGGGAGTTCTCTCCCCACCGTACGTATCTGTATTAGTTGTATTTAGATCTGCATTATTGAAACCAGCATCAGGCTGGAGTCTTAGGTGGTAAGGAGGGCATGATGTGCACCTTGTGAGCCCAAACAGAACCACACGGGTCTGTCTCGTCAGAGCTCCTGCACTCCCCAGTGCTCACATCTAGTGATATGAAAATGATTCATGGGTATTTCAGTCAATTTTTTTCCTGATCCCAGCATGACTTGCATGCCAGCTCGTATGACCATCTCATCTCAGTCATCATAACGTTTGCTGTGTTATGAATGCGGTTATTAATCATGTTTACTATTACTATTATTATATATTAAAATATTCTACTAGGAATTTTTATATAGTTATACATTGCTAAACTATACTATACCATTTTTGCGAAGCTTGTGAACTATTACTTATGATTTTTATTGCGCTTGGCAAGTTTGTATAGATTGTTAGTTCTGCTGTATAATTTGGATTTATTTCCTCCATCTTACTTCTTTTATGACAACAGTGAAGGTCTGCAGTATAACCCCTGTTAAAATGTCCCGTGTTTCCTTTTCATGTTCTCTGTTGATCATAATTATGGCTTGACAGTTCGTATTTGCCTAGAAGAGGTGCTGAAGAGTAGTGATGGAGAGTATTGTCCGAGCTCAGTACTTTTTCTCTAATAGCAAGAAGCTAGAAACGTCTCCTTGAACCTGTTTTTTTCCCTAAATTTCACAGGCACTGCTGAGAAATATCTTGGCCTAATACCAAAAGCAGGGGCTTAAAATCAGTCAGTTAAACTACGGGGGGGCGGGGGGGAAGATCTAGGAGAGATGATATCTTCTTCAAGAGTGTTGTTAGCACTTAGGTTTTTTATTCTCGGTATGTTTTTATTGGCAGTGACAATACTGACTTGAATGAAAAACTTGTCACTTCTTGAGTGGTCACATGGTTTGAGTAGCTTTGTTTATTTTAAAATGGGACACATTTGCCGAGCCTGTGTGGGGAGCCATTTCTGACCCATTGGTACAAGAACATTATCCCTTCCCTCCTGCCAAGCCCTGCTAGAAAACTCCCCTCCCAGGACTGGGGGCTCCAGTAGCATTCCTGCCGTGGTCAACCCGTACTCACAATGGTTTATCATCCTGTAGAAACTTTCAGCTGAGGTATCTTGTGCATCTTTCCTGCCTGTAAGAAACCTAGCTCGTTTCCTATTAAGCAAAACAAACTCTTAATGAACTTACTTATCTTGGTGCCTTCCAAGTTCTCAAGAGCAGTTGTTTGTCCCCACTTTACCTCTGCTTCTTCCCCTGTGGTCTCCTCTACAGTGGATGAAGCATCTCTGGGGTGTTCCCATTCACACCTTGCTGCAGTGATGAGTATGTGCAACTTTCTAGCACCCCCCAGTGTTGAAAAAGGCTGGATAAATTGAGGGGCTCGTCTAAAAGGCTTCAGCAAAGTCAGCCTCAGAACCATGATGTGCTGTGCCAGATCTGTGGTGGTTTGAGTTTGTAAATGAATTTTTATTTTTGTGTTTGAGTGATGCCCTTGTGCCTTATCCTTTTTTGAGCTTTGAAAGCATGTGCATGCAGCTGCTGACATTTTTGCTCTTTTCCCTCATGTTTCTTTTCATATTTCCTATTTCTTCGCTAGTCTCGGAAAAGTCAATTTATTTAGGAAGCGCTGCCAGGTCCCTTCCTGGCTTCTCTTCCTTCCCATAGCCACAACAGGGATTTGGTCGGTTGCATCCCCATTCTCTCTGACAACTGGGACTTCTTCATTTTAGCCTATTATTGGCACAGGTTATTTAAGACAATTAGATTTTTCTGGTTTGTGTAAAGAAGTTTTAAAGAGATTCTACCATACAGAAAACAGACAGCAAAGAGTGGTCCCTTGCATAGCTACTGCAGGTGACACGAACTGGCTCTATCTTTTAGTCCTTAATGTGATGTCCTTGCTTCTCCAAACAGTCAGCTGTTTCACTAACCCTCTTCAGTATGCGTTTTGAACAACTACCAAATCTTTGAATTTCTAAGATTTCATCTATTTGGAATGTAGAAATATGTGCTCATTAGTGCACAAAATACATCACAAATGTGGAAACTTTATGCATGAACTTTGGCTTTGAAGGACTCAAGCAGACATACTGTTCTGAGATGCGATGCCGGTGGCTTTCTTAATTCTGTCAGGCTTTTTAGAAAAGTCTTCCCCCTCCCATTTTGCCTGAAGAGCATGAAAGTAGTATCTCTCCCTGTCTACTTACTCCAGAATCCTAACTACATTTTTTCTAGGTTATGCTGGAAGAGCTTGACCCAGTTTAAATGAGAGGCTTTTACCAGCTCACTGATAACGTGGCTGCCCTAAGAGGGGACGCTTAAGCTTTGTGTGATTTTTATAGGCTGAAATAATTAAACCGAGTTAAAGGTCTGCTGGGCTCGGCTGCTAGGCTTGGTGGCTTTCAGAGCAGAGACGTGATGTACTTCTCTAGAAGGGAAAAGGCAGCCACGTCCTGTCTCACTGTTATTTCCAAACTAAGGGTAGCCCGTATGTGTCCAGCATATAATAAAGTCCAGCAATCTGGTTTAAGAACAGTAGTGGCTCACTTAGTGTTAACATTGTACCAGTGGTATTGCTCCACCGAATTTACTTGCATCTGTTTCTGATTGACAAGATATGACAAGTGACCGTTAATTTTGATTCAGGGTGGGTTTTTTTTCTGATATAAAACAGTTCAGACTGTAGCTTGTTTGCCATATATTTTTCATATAGGATGCTTTTTTGATTTGTTCTTATAAAAGGACAAAGGGTCTTATCAAATACATATTTGTGGTGTTGAACCTTTTCTTTTCAGCTTATGCATGGTATTCCATAGTTTCTTTCCCAGAGTGCTTTTTAAAATATAATTAATCATATTGTAATTCTTTCATCAGACTTCCAGGCCCTACCACGAGGGTGTCCACTGCAGGCAGTGAGGCCAAAGCTCGTGGTTCTATTAGTGCCAACAATCGACGCAGCCAGAGCTTTAACAATTACGACAAATCTAAGCCTGGACTTCCCCCTCCGACACCAACAAGTAGCAATGACAAAGGTAAGCACTTGAGATTTTGGCATCCTCAGATTTTTCTTAATAGTGGCTTTGTTTGGGGGAAGTTGAATTTTCCATTAAGCTGCAGAAGTTGTAAGACTGTGTCAAAGCTGTATGTTGAAAACATGATATTTACAATGCAAAAACCAGCTGGCTTTTCTTGAAAAAGATACAGTCCTCCTTTAATGTAACTGAAGTTGTGACTTGCTGTCCTGAAGGTACATGGAAAAAATAGCTTCAAGAAAAACTGTCACTAGTGAAACATATTTTTTTCATTTTGCTTCAAACACAGATAAGGGGGAGTGAATTAATCAAAAAAGAAGACCTTTTGATGAGTAGTTTGACAGGAATGGAAAACGACCAGTAAAGATTTCTACAGTGTTTTTGTATGATAAATAGTACCATTTGCTTTCCTTTCCTCCACTATTAAGATCCTTCGAGTTACAAAAGTACATGATTTAAATCTAATTTCAAGAATCGTATAGCGAAGGCAGGAGCATGTTATAGTTTTATAAATGTTGCAGTGAAACTGGGTCTATGGCAGTGCATCAGCAATGCCGCATACCCTCTTCTGTCTGAAGTTCTGCTTTTTTGAATGACATTTACTGACTTTGTGTCCATTCACTAAGCTGCTAATCTGACAGCATTCATTAGCTTGAGTTTGTAGCTCTGAGCTTTATATAAGGCAGCATTGACCAGCGGAGTTTTGGGGGATGTGACTGGTGAGAAATGAGCAAATCACTCTGATACGGTCAAATTGTTGGCGTGGGCTGGCAGCTAATTCTATATCCGTAACGAAGTCATTGCACTTACGGAGATAGGTCAGCACTGGATTTCAGTACGATCTTCTTGCAGCGTCTTGGCAGTCGCGCCCGTTCGGCTGGAGTCTCCTTGTTGTGTGTGTCTAACTTCTATTAACAGTAATGAGGATTTTGCTAGAGGGACAAATACTGGTCTAGTTCAACTTGCCTGTGGTTCTCGTGCTTGTTTCTTTTCAGGAAATTGTGGTTTTCCTTCTCTAAAAACTGTTGTCCTATGACTGCATATGGTTAGATTTTGGAATATTACCCCATTTAGCCATTACAGCCCAAAACCTCATCTTGTGATGATGGCAGTGGAGGGCCCTCAGCATCCACCAGAGACATTCTGAATCACCCCGATCAGACCTAGTATAAGAAGAAAATTACATTCACAGCTGAATAAAATAACAGTCATAATTATATTATAAAATACTAGCATAATATGATAATAAATTATCAGCATGCTACCTTGGTAAATCCATGCTTACTATTTTTGAAGGTTCACTATGTAAACAGTAATGATTTAACTGTAATATCAGCATCTAATAGTCATCTCTAAATCTGAATTAGGTCTGGCTTTCAGTTAAAAGAACAAGCTGACAAGGTATGGCATGAGCAGAAGAACCAAGGAAACCTTGATTTCCTGCGTAATATCTCCCCAGTCTCTCTCTGTCTCCTCCTTGTCAATACACTCCTCTTCTGCTCATATCCCATAACTACTGGACCATGGAGACGCGATGCAGGAGGTGTTGGGTCCTGTGGCATGTGTTGGTTGGCTAGATGATCCCTACCTGCGTGTTGGTGCTATGGTCTTAGGCTGCATTGAAGAGAGAACTTGAACTATCTTGGCTTTTTCTTAATTTACCGAGATTTCTAAATAAGGAAAGTAAAGTACTGTTTTCAGGTTGTTTTTTTTTTTTAAAAAAAAAAAGAAGACAAAAAAAAGTCCTTCCCACATAGAGAAATAACAATAATTTGTCAACTGAGTAACTTAAATATCAACTGCTTTTAGGGAGACAGTTCTATGAACCCTCATTCCTCATTGTAATCCATCTCTTCAGGAAGATAAAGTGGTTGCTGAAGAAGCATACAAGATCATCTGCTTCCGATGAATATTACAAATGACTGAAAGAAACAAAGTTAGTTATTAGGTTGACAGCCTACAGAAGTTGCATTAAATACTCAGAATCTTGCTCTGGTCAAAATTTCCAGTCATAAATTATGGTCTTCGAAAAAAAAAAATAAGGAAGGTTTATGTAAGTTGAACTTGAACTTCACTTAAAAATATAATCATGACACAAAGTTGGTCTGCATCCATGAGAAACAAAAGCAGTTGGTCTGACAAATTTTTGGCTTGTTTTAAGTTAATTGTAACGTTGCCGGACAAAGTTTATTGTCAAAGTGCAAAGACAATTCGAGTTTTCTGACCCATGTCCTGTATTTTGCCTGAGGAAGTGACACTTACATGACCGTGTTGTGTGCCAGTCTTGGTAAGTTTTCATCTCCTTACCCAGCACTAGCTCTGTTGGGTGTTTTTGGAAAAGGAAATGGGAGGCAGAGAAATCTGCCTGTTTTGGCAGGCTGTTTTGGCACGAGTGGTCACTTTGTGATAGAAGGTGGCCTTCAGTGTAGTACAATTGAATAATTTCTTACAAAGTAGGTTGTAATTCTCAGCTTTTAATAATCTGTGGCCTTTCCCTCCAAATGTGAATTGTCTTGTTAGTCAATCGTCTGTGTCTTGTGGCAATGAAAGTGCATTAATTGAAACAGAGTACAGAGAAATGAAAAGGACAGTAAATGGAGCATGGAGGAATAGCTAGCTACTGGAAAATAAATAACCTAGATTTTTTGAAAGATTCCATTAGTCAATTAATGATGAGACCACTGGTTTTCTAGAACTCTTGGGGAAAGGATTTGTGTAACATTGAAAACAATTACACTGTTGCATAAAAATAAGAGATTCTTGGACGCATGTGCTTGTTTGTTGTGAGATGCGTATGTACTCCTAGCAAAGGAGCACACATAAAGAGATGCGAATCTCACTTCCCCGCAGCTTTCATCGTGTCTTCAGTATTTTATCTTGCTTTCTCAGTATTCACATGCTGTCTGACACAGTTTTGAGATGCGGAGAAGAGTTACGTCTTCTCCAGTAATGATGACTTGGACACCTAGTTCAGTCCTATGGACACCTTCTTTGAGGTTAGGGCATGATAGGTTTAACTTGCTTTTTGGCGTTAACCCCACGGTTTATATGTGAAATTCCCTTCAAACTTGTAGGAATTTCAGCGTCCTCATTCCCGGCATCATAAAACGGTAACACGCTGTGGTACCTTTTTTTTGTTATTTATTGTCACAGTGATTAGCCATTTATAATTGCAGTAACATACTAGACAGGGTATTTTAATGTGTGCAATTGCTGTTGCAGGCTCTTTTTCTTAAGAAAAATGTAATTAAAGTCTAATTGCATTTTTGGATTGTGGGGAAATAATGAGCCACTCAGGCTTATGATTTTTGATCTCATCATAATCCCTTCGTACAATTGGAGCCTTTTAATTCACTTCTGAATTGCCAGAATTATTTAGTCCATGCATATGTAAGTATACCCTTGGTTTACTTTCTTGTCCTTTTATATCCTTTAACACCACAAGTGTACTATAGCATGAAAAGCATCAGCCACCTCCCAAGGTCACTGCTGAACTCATCTAAATTATCAGAAACATTTCTAAGGAGTGTAGAGAGGCAAATGAGCTTTGCGCTTCTATGCCTGTATGTAAATTATTATTACTAGTTACCTTGAGGCTCCACGTTGTCATGCCCTTCTAGTTGTCTAATATGATCACCAAATTAAAAAAAGCCAATATTTTATTTGCGTGTGCAATTTAGAATAAAGAAATCTGTTTTTTTGCCCATGGCAAGAAGGAGCAGAACTCTGTCCTAGGGAATATCAAGAATGAAGCTTAAATATTGAAGCATGCAACTTCAGTAAAAACTTCGGTACAGTAGATTTTCTCATGAATTTATTTCAGGATTTTGCTTAGCTACAGGCAATGGAGAGTTCTGAAAACTGGTGGGTATTTTTGGGTAGTTCCGAAGACCCTCATATATCCACTATCTTCACTGATCTTCAGACACTCGGTTTTCATTTTGCAGTCTCAAAAGTCTGCTGACGTTGTATGGGAATATTCTGGTTATTACTTCCCAGTTTGGATCCACGGTCTATAAAATCCCTGAACTTACGAAGCTATAGGAAACATCAACTTAATATGCTATCTCCAATATGTTTATGAAGCGATATAGTAATGTGACGGGCTTACATGCCTTCTTTTTAGTTTTTTCTTCTGCTTTGCTCCTAATATTTTATTTAAAATAATCCTACAGAGGGCAGTAGAAGTCTGTGGGAAAAATGACCCTTTTCCTTTGGATTGACTGTTAGGTAATACGTCAGTAGTAAAAGAGCACTACCAGACTTTGAGCATTTCCACCTGAGATCAAAGCAAATGTTTATTATTCAGATTTATGAAGAAGGCAGTGCTAATAATGTCAGGTTTCTCCTAAATAGGTAGTATTAGGAAAAAAAAAAGAAAAAAAAAAGAACAGATGTATACAGATTCATGCACTCAGATGAAATAAATGGCCATTTTAATAGCTGTGTTCTTGCAAACTTACTTGATATGAGTCTCACAAGAGGGTTCTGAAAGCAGATCCTGCTGACTCAGCTATAATCTTAGCACTGTATGTCTCTATTTCCAGGTATGGATATCCTGTATAGAGTAAGAAAAGCATCTGGTTGGTGTTCCTTTTCTTTTATTATTTTTTTCACGTTTTGGGTAATCCCTTTTAACTTGGAACACGGTGTATATTTAATTTCTGTCTTTTAATATGTAAAGGGTAGTCACTATATTCACAAGGCTGCACAGAGACAAGACAAGAGGAACACATTCCTTTAGGGGACTTTCTGTCTGGCAATAGGAATAAAATTCTTCACGACGAGAAAAATTAAACATTGGAGAAGTTTGTCCAGAGAAGTGGTGGAATCTCCCTGGCAGGAGGATGGGGACCTGCAGATCCCAAAGAGACAGGGTCTCATTGCAGTGATGGTTTTGCGTGCATCAGACCTGCATGGAGCCAGCAGTAAGGGGCTAATATTCCTTGAGTCCAGCTCCGAGTTCTGGCAGCTATAAAATCACCACACTTAGATACCTTTAAATATTGTTTCCTTTTAAAATTTTTATTAAGTTCAGACTAGTTAAATGGGAAGAGATATTAAGATTTTTCAAAGGACAGTTATAATTTCTTTCCTATAACTTTTTAACTTTGTGTTACCGAAACAGGAATGACTACCAAGTCAGTAAAATATTAGCAAGGAAATGTAACCTCCAGGCCACTGCGCAAATCAGTCCTATTGGTGTATGGTTACATACACCAAATGTGTGCTAAAAATATCTGTACTTTATATGTAGGCAGTTATATTTATCGGTACAGTTCAAGAGGGCATGGCATATCTTGTCATAGCTTTAGTAGGAACGACTCTTCAAAGTTAGATCTGTGTAGCTGCAATGAGATTTTGACGACCAGACGTATAAGAATCCACATGGTACTGATTTCTGGAGGTGCGCTGCTCAGGCGGCCACTGGGGGATTCTCTAGGGTGCTTCTACGTTCCTATTGTCTCAATTAGCAGACATCAATTTAAAATAAAAAAGAAAAAAATGTGGTTTTCCAGGGTTTATTTACAAAGTAATCTTTTATTTTACTGATGTTCATGCAAACCATAGTTTTTCCTGTCAACTTTACTGTTAAATCAATATTTATTTATTTATTTAAATGCCCTCTTGTGTAAAGAGTTGAAAATCCTAAATCTGGAACTGAACCACTTGAAATTTCTCCTCCTAATCTCTCAAATTCTTCGTATTAAATCCTGCTTTGATAAAAAAAAAATATGCGGGAATATACTCTCATGGCTTGGTTCTGTGTGATACTGAGCTTGTCTTGAACTCAGGTCATTTAAAAGGGGCAGGTATGGATTACGTCAAACCCCCGAACTCAATTTAAAAATTCTTCTTTAAAAATAGGGAGAAAAACTCTCATCCTTACAAGAGGCAAGATGAAACGTGTGGATAGTGAGAGAAAAACTCGGAGTTATTGTGGGTAGTATCTTGAAGGCTAGAATTTTCAGCAGTATTTGAATGGGCTTTGAAGAAGAGGGATTCTGATAAAACATAGAGAAGAGCACTGCATAATTAGAGGTTTGGGAAAACTCCTTTGCATTAAGGTATTTAAAAGGTTAATTTATGTTCTTTGTCTAAAAGAAACGTTATCTGCTTGTACGGAGTGAGATTTATAGTAATAAGGATTTTTTATGACCTCAATAGAAAGCATAGGAGTATCCATTTGTTTGGAATTTGAAATTAGCCCAGTTCAGACCACAAACTGGATATAAATTTTAAGAATGAGGATGATCAGCCATTGAAAGAGATTAAATCTGACATAATGCGTCAAAAATTAGTATTTGCCCAGAGCTGATGTTCAGACAGAGGTTATAAATGTGGCTTAGAAATTACTAACTGAAATTCCTTGAACCGTATTAAGATCCACTCAGATGATCCTAGTTGTTTTCTTGAATGAAAAATCTTTCATTTAAACGCATGATAATGGAGGGCAAGCCCTCTTCTGCACATAAAATCAGATTAAATATTTGATGTTCTGAATCGCTGGGTTTGGCTCCTGTATCAAGTACAGGACGGTCAAGTGATGTTGCACAAGCTTCCTCACTGGAACCCGTCTGTTCTGCTTATCCTCATGCAGCTTTTCCACTCCAAATAAATTAATAATAACAAACAGAGACAAAACCCAGGCTTTTGCCTTTGTGCCAAATAAGAGTATAAGAATAAAAAAAAAAAAAAAAGTGAAAAAGACCTCTGAGACCTGTAAAGCATGATAGAAATTCTTGTTTGAGAGTTAACATTTTATTTTATTTTTTACCCATTTATAGTAGCGTTCAGCGTAGAAGCCGAGCGAAGGCTTTTTCTGGCTGCAGGTAGAGGAAGAGTTATCATGACAGCGGAGCTGAGAAGTTGGGTTTGATTCCTGTGGTGTTGAGCCAGCTTGACTCCGGGCTGGCAGGAGGTGACTGGGATGGCTGAGCAGTCAGTCTCTTCCAAGTGGAAGCTCTGTACGTGGCCAGCCTGTTCCAGTGCTACCTCATCTTCCCCTTTTCCTGGCCAAAGAAAAAGCCATTCATTTTGATATTTAATGTTTGAAATGATGAGGATAAATATATTTAAAGCAAACAAACCCACTGGCTGTTTCTAGTCGGTGGTCATCGAGTTGTCAGCTACAGTGGGAACATTTCAGGGCCGGGCGTGTTAATGACCTACCTGGGCTGATGGGAACTCATTTCAAATTACTATTGTCCTCTGGAAGAAACAACTTTAAATAAACAAATTTTGTTGTCCCCAGTTCATAGCAGCTCAATTTGTATCTACAGCCCATAACCATTTTGTAAAGTTTTCATCCAACTGTTGGAGGCAGTAGTAACACTCCAGTGTTGGTAAATCAGTCTCTTTGGGCCTAAAATAGCGATTGTATGCTGTGGTTTTGTCCATTTTAGTAGTCAGCTAGAGGATTTGTTAGGCAGGATTGTTTGGGTTAATAAGAAGAGGTAAAAATAAAAGCAGGACCTCTAGATTTGGTCTTGTAGGCAGCTTGCTGCAGAGCCTCTGCTGGTCAACTTCTTGGATTTTAAGCATTGATGAAAGTTCATTTATTGGCCTTGCACTGAGCAAGTCCGGTTTTTGAGGTTCATCAGGGTCTGCGGTCGATTATTCTCATGTTCAGAATGTTGAAGTAGCAAAGGGCACTTCTCGGAGAGCCCAATGGGCACTCTTCGTTTAAAACAGCATGAAAGCCACTTGTGATGCCCTCCTGGTCTGTTTAAAAAGTCATTGTAGTGTTAGTAGCTCATAGAAGCTACCAGCAATATAACAACATATTATAACAGTTGTTAATATATATATTATAATTATAATATATGTGTGTATATATATATGTAACAGTTATTATAATGTCTCAGCATTTTCAATGACGTCTTTTACTAATCAAAGACTGAACAGTCCTGAAGTGTTCAGGTGCATGGTATCTTCTAGAAGAAAGAGTTAATACAAACCCACAAAGTTAATTGGAGACTGGGAGAACTCCCTGTTTTTACGGTGCTCCCTGTGGAGTTGGTCACTGCAACATCTGGCGGCACACAGGCGTGTTGCTAAATAACACAGAAATGTGAAATTAAGCCTGTATCTCGACCAATGTCCTTTATAGGCAGCGTGCTGCTGTGACTTCCAACTGAGAGCTCTGATATACTTCATCCGATATTGAAAAGGCATCGACCCTTTTGGAACAAACTGCCAGATCACCACGGAAATTGGTTTTAACTGTGCCAGTGGGCTGGGGCTGAGCCCAGCTCTGCAAGGGTGGGGGTGAGGTGGAATGAGGAAGGCTTTTGAAACCAGGAGCAGCAGAAAGATTTAACAGTTCACTAGAGGCTAGCGAAAATAAGCAGAGTTCTCGAGATGGAAAGATTCCTGTCCTTATCGATGAACAGTGCATGGATGTCAGAAAGCTGGGAAGTGATTTTATGGAATGAAACAGTTGGCTCATGCAACAGATAGCAGTAAGTTACAGATTTTTTTTTTTTAATTTTTTTTTTTTTTTGGCAGTTATAACTTGCTTCATGACTGAAAATTCTGTCCATATAGATTTAGAAAAAATTTCCTTCGTTTGACTTTTTTGGAGCAGTTACTTTCACTCCTGTTCAAAATCCAACTCATTTTTAGTTTTCTTTTTAGGTTTCTCTTTCTTTAGAAAATTGAACGAATCTACTTTTGAAATGATGACTTGATAAGAACGTGCAAAAGTCACTCAGACTAAAAGGGCTGCAAAAGTGGAAAAGGTTTTACTTTTTTAGAGAGGCGTAAGTTTGAAAAGAATTTACTTTAGAGTTTGGAAAGAATTTACCCACACTTTCAGATTTTCCCTGGGAAATAAATGTGCTTAGCCTAACAAAGGGAGAATATGATAATTTTAAAAATTTCAGGCATTCCACCCTTTAAAAATGTACAAGTGTTTCAACTAGGTCAGGTATGAAGCCAACAGCATATTCTGCTTAGAGTTTAGGATGCTGCCTCTGTGCTCACCTGTGCTGGCAGTCGAGAGATGCTCTCTCTTCTTACCGACTGAGGGTTTTCCCTGTAAGTCAGACTAACGATAAAATAAGTTTACATGATTTGTCTCGACAAATCCATAACTAGAATAGTTGGTATTTTCTATCATTCCGCTCTATGCACTACCAAAAAGCAGGTGCTGGAATAACCCTATTGGTTTTCTAGATACAACTTGCTTTGAAGGTATTTACCGAATGTTCAGTATGATTTATTTTGTCTTGAATGTAGTACAGTGACCATGAATTTGATGTGGCAAGAGGAAAAAATAAAAACAGAGAGAGAAAGGAAGGATTGTAGGATAATCTGAAAGATACTCTCAGAAACCTGGTGGTTTGATTTGTATTTTCTTCCTGGGAGAATCTCTAGGTTTTTGTTTGTCCCTTAGTCTAAAACTACTTCTGATATCCTTACACAAATCGGAGTAATAATTTTGCAGTGTAGGTGTGACTTCCAATTTTAAATCCATTTAAAGAACTGTGTTTAAAACGATGGCAAGTTTGTAGCGTACGTTATATATTTATAGAATTGCGTCTGTAAATAACCAGGGGAGTCTGTGCTCCAACTCTGAAGCAAAATCAACGGTACCTACACCTGAGAGGTGTTAGCTGGTGTTCTGAAATGTCTCATGACAGGGTCTTCACAACCTCCTTAAGTGTATCCCTTCCAGTGTCCATTTGGTCCTAAAGCTAGCTTGGTAAAAAAAAAAGGATTCTGCTTGGCTAAAAATTAAGCATGTTGTTGCTCTTCCTTGATCTCTGTTCTGTTTATAACAGTCTTCATACGTTTGAAGACTTACAGTGTCTCCCTTCAGTCTTCTCTCTTCTAGACTAAACAGTCTCTACTATTTCAAGCTGCTTCTCGTAGGTTCTTTGTGATAAATCTATTACATGTCTTGATGATCTCTTCTGGCCTCTTTCCAGCCTGTCAGTCTCTTTGAGAGAGGTGCTGGGGCTGGACACAGCGCTCCACCTGATGCCTTACTCTAGTGCTGAGTAGGACAGAATAATTACGTTCTCTGTCTTATATATGATACTCATAATGCATTCCTGAATGACAGTAGTTTTTCCTTCGTGTCACATTGTGTAGGTGTGCAGTTGTGGTCTACTGTAACTCCTGTTTCTTTTCTGCAGTACAATTGCATAGCCGATTGTGTGAACTTCTATGTTTAGGCATTCGGTTTCTCCTTTCTAAGCACAGAACTTTTCAGTCAACTTGAATTAATGTAATCTTATTGACTTAGTCTATTGCTCCAATTTATCAAATGCTATTAATGCCTCGATATTCCCCAAATGTAAGGTTACTGGCTTATGTCATAAGGTGACCCTCATGAGAGTCATTAGCATCGAACAAAATACTCATCTTTGGGCAATTGAGGTATATATATCTATATCTATATATCTCCTGAGGTATTGCGTACATCTTTTTACTTTTTTAATAGATTTTTTTTTTTTCAAAGATTGGCTCATCTTAGTGAATCTTTAGCAACATATTTATGTTAGGTGTGTGCTCATAAAAGAGCTTAGAGACTGTCGGAATATAACGAGCAGTATGGCACCTTTATAGGACAAGATACAAGTGTGCAATAAATCATATTCGTGCTTAATTTGACAACTGTTCAACTGGCTGAATTTGGCATATAAAAATATGTCTCCTTTTACCTAAACAAAGGCCGGCTGAAGGCTTAATAGTTGCTGAAGTGGAGCTTTACAGGACCTCAGAACTTTGCCGTAGTTGGTATGAGCTTTAGGAATATCTAAAACAAGCCAAAAATATATTTAAATAAAGTTTTTGGAAAAAAAAAACATTAAAAAATTAGCCAATGACATGTTCTCAACTGTACAGTTCATGAGGATAAAAATCCTGAGCTTTGAAGTAAAATGTAACCTTGAGAAGCAGCGTCTTGCCCGGTGTACATCTGCATAGCTGCGTTGGAAACAGTGGAACCATGTTAATTTATACCAGCTGAAGAGCTTGGCACAGCATTTCATGGCCTTTACAGTTCCGAGATGTTTCCTTTTAAAATAAATATTTACAATTTCTTGTAAATTTATTGCTGGGTGAATTGTGCCAGAAGAACAGCTATGGAAACGAAAGTTCACTATTAAATCATAGGAGCGCAAACAGCGGTGGTGCTTACTTCTGTAAGAGCGAACATGTTTCCACCACACCTGTAGAAGCCTCCTCTCCCTGGGTGAGAACATCATCCAGCCTCTCTGGTCCCTTCCATTTGTGGCTTCTCTACTGAGCCTTTTGCCTGTTCCTTATCTATAGACAAATATACCTAAAGAATCTGTGACTGGCTACAGAGAACTGCCACCACCTCTGAAGTGGCTGATGAGTAGAAAGCCATTGCCCAACCCTTCATTACTGTCAAGAACAGTAGACAGTTACCTGCACATTGGCCTTGTTTGAAAGATGATTGCAGTTTCATTGACCAGAGAGAGGAAATGAAGACCACCCCAGTATAAAAAGTAGTATGTGTCTGTCATCTGGTTTTGATATAAAAATGTAATCGTTTTCCACATATTTATGTATGTTCATACATAGGTGTAAATATAGATGATGGTAAAGTGTTGGTATTTCTGTATGCTTTGGTTCAACTCCTCTGTTTAAACACAGAATATAGTTTTTTGAGGATGCATTGGTATTCGCCACTTTGCTGTGTACAGTTGGGCAGTTGTATGATTTCTCACTGAGCAGAGTAAGACATCTCTGAGTTAAAAAGTAGTTTAGCTTGGCGTATTGACTGATCAGTGGGAATTTTCTTCGATATTTTTTCCTATTTCCTGTGCCTTTGTTAAAATCTGCGTCCATTTCTACATCCGTGGTCACTCCAAGCCCAGATTAGAGCCACTACTAATAATCAAAATAGGCCAATGGACAATATATTTCCTAAGCGCAATTCTCAGACACGTGTATATGCCATATTTCATATAATCTGGCTGTAGGATAGAAGTTTCAGATGGAAGGCTACTAAGTATATGTATTGTTCACTCCAACTATATATAAAGGGCTGCATTAAAAGAAGCCTGGCCAGCAGGTCGACGGAGGTGATTCTGCCCCTCTACTCTGCCCTGGTGAGACCCCACCTGGAGTACTGTGTCCAGCTCTGGAGCCCTCATCACGAGAATGACATGGACCTGTTGGAGTGGGTCCAGAGGAGGGCCACAAAGATGATCAGAGGGCCGGAGCACCTCTGCTGTGAGGACAGGCTGAGAGAGTTGGGGTTGTTCAGCCTGGAGAAGAGAAGTCTCCGAGAAGTCCTTCTAGCGGCCTTCTAGTACCTAAAGGGGGCCTACAGGAGAGATGGGGAGGGACTCTTGATCAGGCAGTGTAGTGATAGGACATAGGGTAACGGCCTCAAATTGAAAGAGGGTAGATTTAGATTGGACATCAGGAAAAAATTCTTTACTGTAAGGGTAGTGAGGCACTGGCCCAGGTTGCCCAGGGAAGTTGTGGCTGCCCCATCCCTGGAGGTGTTCAAGGCCAGGCTGGACGGGGCTTGGAGCAACCTGGGCTGGTGGGAGGTGTCCCTGCCCAGGGCAGGGGGTTGGAACTGGATGATCTTTAAGGTCCCTTCCAACCCAAACCATTCTGTGATTCTGTGAAAACCTAATCAAAGATTCCATAACAGCTCCCTGTCTGGAACTCATTATGCTTTTGAGTAACTCTGTTATGAGAAATCTTGGGGGATTTGATTGGACAAATAATGAGAAGAAAATGAAGAGTAATGAACAAGAATGGTATTTGTTTGGTATTAAATGGACAGTGTAACTTGTTCTGAACGGCACGGTAAACTTGGTTTCATTATTTTTATGGTCATCTAACCGGTGTGTGGTCGATAGAGGTCCCTCCAACCTCTTTCTTAGGCAGTCATGTGGACAGCATTTTGAATTTTACAGTAACTAAACAAAAACAACAAGGAATTCAAGTGTCTTAGTCGGTTATGTCAAG
This sequence comes from Dromas ardeola, assembly GCA_013398915.1. Taxonomy (NCBI): domain Eukaryota; kingdom Metazoa; phylum Chordata; class Aves; order Charadriiformes; family Dromadidae; genus Dromas; species Dromas ardeola. Next base: position 261,983 of record VYZM01003143.1, on the reverse strand, counting down.
ACAATGAGAAAATGATTGTCTGTGCTCCAGTTTTATTTCCCTTCACCTCAGCAAAAACGCTGAGTCTTGGCGATATAAACTAGTCAACAGCAGAGCTGTTGTTTGATATACTGGAGCTCTATGAACGGAGGGGGCTTTACAGAAATGTGGAAGTTGAGTTTCTGACATATCCCTGGACTTCGGTACGGGTTTTCTGAGGTGCAACGCATTTCTGTGAACACACGGACCTGCTGTTGAAGCTGCAGAATTTACAACACAGAGCTTGAAGAAGTAGATACAAAGGAAGGAAAGAAAAACATCATGGAGTAAAGGTAATTTTTGTCTCGAGTTACAATAAATTATATCACCCCTAAAGGGAAGGGCAGTGGACAGAAGTTGAAGGAACCAATTCTGCTCAGCTTGGTGAAGTTTTTGCCCTTAGCATGGCAAAATGTTTCCTATCTGGGCTTTTCTCAGGTTATGCAGAATTTCCTTACCTGGCAAGCTCTGCTTTAAGGAAACGTTTTTGTTACTTTTTATTGTGGTCCAGAGTAGAAGGGACAACTCAAAGCTTCAGTCATCTTGCGGGTGGAGGCCGTGCCTCTTGCCCACCCAGAGACGGTAAATCATCCAGCAGTCCCTTCCACCCAGCTGTAGTTCTCTCAGGTCAACAGCGTTACAATCGAAATAGAAACTTCTGTGGGCCAGAAGAGTTGTGCTTATTTTGAGGGAGGGCTGTGTGCCAGGTTCCTCTTGTTGGGAACGTTCTGCTCTACCTGCTTGTGGTTTGGATTGTGGAAAAATTGTGATTTTTATAGTCAGCTCCTGGCAGAAATGCAGGCGTTTCCATACTTCAGGGGTTTGCTGAGCATGATAAATCACTACTGAGTAAGAGAATAGCTCAGCTAAAAAGCTTTTTTCTGTAGAACCCTTATTTGTAGTACTTTGAAGGAGAGTCTTCTGGTGGGCGGATGGGAAGGGTCAAGACTCACCAGTTATTCCTCTAGATGGGAAATGAAGAAACTGCCACAGTGCTTTCTGCTGTTCTGACACTATAGTGTCATAGAGCAGATCTGCTTTTACTTCCTAAATTAGAATTTGGTTGTGGATTTGCCTTTAACTCGGTTATCTAATCTATGGGCTGGACTAAAAGATATTTCTCTTCATGAGAACTTCTTATTTTTCCCATAGCTGTGAAATAAAAGATGACAGCTTGTTCCTTCTAAAATGAATAAAAGTGCTGTTAAGTTCTTGACCCTCCTAAGGAGAAGTGACTATGAGAACATCCTTTGTGTTGTCTTTCATGCTTATAATGATTGGTTTTGAGAGTTTTCAGTTATAGCAAAGCAAAGTCCCCTTGCTTAGAGTGAGTATGATAAATGATGGGAAATTGCATATATTTTCTCTTGACCTTATTATAACGTAAGCTCTCAAAGGCTTCAGTAGCAGAATTAAATCATGAGCCTTTAGACTCTTTTTTTTTTTTTTTTTTTTCATCACAAATGGGTAAGTTTGCAAATGCAGTTAAGACTTTGCAGGAGCAGCTGAAATCAGATTTACCCATGCTACAGTGCGTATTGGCATTGGAACTAGACCACCAACATCTTTTTTAACAGGAACGCTAGGAACAAAATAGATTTCAGGCCAAGATTTGACTTTGAAAAGAGGAAAGCGATCATTATTTATTGTAGACTGTAGCTTGGGTTTGAAAACATTTCTTTTATAGTCAGTTTTAGTTAATGCAGGTTGCTGAAGAAAGAAAATATCTCCCTCACAAAGGAACACATGGGAAATAATAAGCTTATTAATCGAATGCATGAAACCTGCTCTCCTTTTCATGAAAGAAGGGCCTATGCTACGCTGAATAAAACTTTCCCCTTTGCATGCTGATGTGTTATCCACGTATTGATGTTACTGCTTCATTAGGAAACCTAGCGTTTGAATCTACATTCTGGCAGCAGAACCCCTTTCGTTTACCAAGATTGGTCTGAGGAGTAAAAGAGCCAGCAGACTTGTTTGTAAGAAAGAAACAGAGAATCTTAAAAAGACAGCAGTTTTCTTAAGCTGAGGCCGTTTTTTATGAGTGTGTTTTATGGTGGACTTTTTATTTCTTGCATGAACATTACATTGCATGGTGCAATGTAACAAAAACTTGAGGACTTTGAATTTCCAGTTTCACTGTATTTGACCTGAGTCAAAATCCACTGTACTTGTGTAAGAAAATATCTTCTTTCCTTTCCCAAAGTATATCTGCTTAACATGTATATTTAAGAGTTTCTAAATATTTTTCATTGATATCGGGTGCGTAGCATCTAACATTCACAGAATTCACTTCCTGGAAAATGTTAGGTAGAGGCTCTGAGAATTACATTAACATCCCCGTATACTCATTTTTTTTAAATGTTACAGTCATAGTATTGTTGTCCTAATTCTGATTTCCCTGACGTGTCTGTAAATGAGGAGCAACTCCGTAAATGGAGTTACATTGTACTCATCCTACGCCACTGGCAACGGAAGCACAATTAAGTTCCAAAAAGGAGGCTGTATGTGGGGGAGTTGGGGACAAAGCAAATGCTGTGTTTAAAAACAAACTGAAAAAAGTGTAGTTTGTTCAGTGACCAAACAGAATTTAAAAAAAAAAAATAAAAAAAAAATCCTGAAAACATTCAAAGAAAGGAGAAATGAAAAAGTTCTGGATTTCGTTGGGAAATAAATTTTGAGCAATGCTTTTGGATTTGGAAAACAAGCCATTTCACTTGATCCAAGCAAAGCCTTTTGCCCAAAAGTCTGTGGACTGGAGCACTCACCTGGGCTGTTAGGACGAAGTTGACAACCCAAGTGAACCAATACCTTCCATTCACTTCCAGGAAAACATTGAAGAGCTCGTAGGAATCAGGAAGCCTGTTTTGATGTGGGTTACCTCCTGTTTCTGCTCCCACAGCTGAGCTGCAGTGTGTTAACAGCTAGCTCAGTGTTTCGAGATCATAGAATGAGAGAATGGTTAGAGTTGGAAGGGACCAAAGATGATTTAGTTCCATCCCCCTGCCATGGGCAGGGACACCTCCCACCAGCCCAGGTTGCTCCAAGCCCCGTCCAGCCTGGCCTTGAACCCCTCCAGGGATGGGGCAGCCACAGCTTCTCTGGGCAACCTGGGCCAGGGGCTCACCGCCCTCACAGCAAAGAATTTCTTCCTGATATCTAATCTAAATCTCCCTTCTTTCAGTTTAAAAATGTTACCCCTCATCCTATCTCTCCACTCCCTGATAGAGTCCCTCCCCATCTCTCCTGTAGGCCCCCTTTAGGTGCTGGAAGGCTGCATCCAGATGGAGTCAGGCTTTAGAGCTGGGTTACGGACCACAGCCTGGTTCTCGAGTATCTCCTGTCTCAGGTGTGTGCCTCAGGCTGCGGGTCACGGCTCATGCAAGGACCCTGCGTAGGCTCTGAGTTCTGATGAATGCAGGATGGCTTTGTTCAGACTGATAAACACGTTGCCTGTATTTTTTTTTCAAACTGTTGTTAAGAACCTGTTTGAGAAGAACGCAGGTTTCTTTTCCAAGTCTGCTCAGTTGGCTCTGTGCTCAGACTGAACGCCGTTTCACCCCGAACTGGGTTTGTGTTGCTGCGTATGTTGTACTAACCGAGTGTGCAACTGGCTCTCCTACTTCGTAGTTGCATCCCTTAACAGTAATTTTCAATTTGTCACCCTTATGTTGTCCCAGTCCCGTTACTCCTTGCAACTCAGTGTTTCTGAGAAAGTAAAGAATTCCCTGCCTGTATTGATTAGGATGTCAGGTTCATCCCTGGACCCAGTTGTAAATTCGTCCTAAGCATGTTTGTGAGTCACGGACAGCTCTGATGATTTATGGGAATGGGTACACCTTGCGCTGAAGGTTTTTTTAGCGTGATTAGCCCAGAACAAATTTAGATTAGGAACTTAGTGTTGAAAGTACTGTGAATCTCCGGTTTCTGTAGAACTATCCCAATGTTGAGATGGGCAATTATTATTTTTTGAGAGAAGCTAAACAAATTAATTGTAAATGATGCACAGTTGGGATTTTTGTGACGTTTCCAGTACATTGCTGGGTGTCCTCTGTGGAAGGCGGGCTGAGACAAAGGCTTGCTTGTTCTGAGCTCACAAAAGGAGCGTGGTGCGGTGTTGCAATGGAAAGTAGATTTTGATGGGTAGGAGGACTTCAGGAAATAAAAATAATAATAAAACAGCAGTGTACGGTACGAGGCATGATGGAAAAAGCCATGGTGCACAAGCTTTTGAAAGCAGAGGGAGTAACGTTTCCAGCAGCTTCTGAAGTAGTTGTGACCTTCCTTCATCTCCTGCCTGTGGGCAGGGTGCTGTGGTGGTGGGTCACTGCTTCCCCTTGCACTGGGAGTCACTGCCGCCCCGACGCTGTCACTTCGTCAGTCCTCCTTAACCCATCAGGTTGAATTTAGCAGGCTTGAGCAGAGGGAGTTCAGGTGGCATTGCTGTTTGGGACATTTGGTGGCTTGATTTTCCTTCTGTACCAGAGTAAACCGGGGGTAGTGCCCTGGAAGTCTGCAGACTGGCACTAGCTTAAAAGAAGTACGATTCCTTTCCGTGTCTGTAATCCAGCTCTTGCTTCCTTCCAGCCCCGTGTGGGTAGTTTGCCATAGGAAAAGGACTAGCAAGACCGGCCAATAGAATAGTTATTGGTTAATAACAGAGTCCTGGAAATCTTCTGACTTCAGTAATATTTTTAAAAGTGTCATTAATTCCTGCTATCCCACTTTGTCCATAACCATGTGAAATGACTGAGTTTATTATTAAGGAGTTTCTAATGCTCTTAGAAACCCGATTCTACGTTAAGTCAGGAAGATGTATGTGCTTTAAATCTTTAGTAGATCTGGTTTGGATCAGAGGAGGGAGGTTAACAGAGCCGTATCTTCACGGAGCAGCTGAAAGTGAAGCAAAACAGTCCCTGTGTGGTTGCAGCGGCTCATGATTTACAGGGCTGAATTCACAGGGCTGCTCCTGCTGCCGAAAACGCACGCTCTCAACCGCTGTTGATTTTTGAATTAAAAAAATGCAGCTCTGTACACAGTTTACTTTATTGCTAGAGGGCAGGGAAATATAGGTAAGAGCCGTTAATCCCCAGCAGGCTGCTGGGCAGGCGAACAGACGTAGATGACAAAAGTTAATTGGAAACATGAGCAGTTTAACAGAAAACATATTTGTGATAATTGAGAGAGTAACGTCTCCAGAAAGGAAACTCTGCAAAGAGAAACTTCAGAGGAGAAGTGGCCACTGGTAGGTGAGTGTGATTTTTCAAGCTCTCTTTAAGCTCTGAACTAATTTCTTAACAAGAACAAATAACATTAATAGGAACTAACTAAAGAAAAGATCTGCTTTCTCTGAGGGGGGAGGGCTGTGCAGTTACGGCCACTAGTTTCTCTTACAGCTGGATTAAGATATGTGGTAATACTTAATATAGCTTCATTGCATAAGGACACAATTGGTTTTGTTTTTGTACATGGAGTTTTCTTCTACCTTTTGCATATGAAGATCTCATCCCCCCCCCAGTAACTGAAAGGACTTCAGTTTTAATTTTTTCCTTACTCCTGCATTTTTTATATGTTTGAGGTTTTTCTAAGAATTGAACTTGGACAGCAAGTATTTTGCCAAAAGCAGAGGGAACCCTTAGTTAGAAAATAGTGCTGTGTTTTTGCTAATGAAAAAGTATTATGAACTTAATAAGGGAGAGCACATTGCAAAACACATTTTGGTTTGAATTGGAGGAGATCCTTTTTTCTTTTTCTTGAAACGGCAAGTAAATGTAAATTACATAGTAGGAGCTCGTTGCTGTTCTGCTGGGTAGGAAAAGAAAACTGGCTTTTATTTTCTCTAAGTGATACTGATGTTGAAAACACTAATATGTGTTTATCTTTTTAACGTTATTAGTGTAAAGTTCCTAGTGTTTCATTACAGAAAGAATCGCAGATTAGCTATAACATCAGGTACTACTGTGTTGGGTTTTTGGGTTGGTTTTTTTTTTTTTTCCAGAGCCTGCGGACAGTACAGCCTCCCAGCCCACAGGAATGAATGAAAATGTCTCATCCTCAGTCCAAAGCTGCAGCAGTACTGTTAGTTGCAATAACTCATCAGCCATCCCTCAGCCCAGCTCTGCTATTAAACCTTGGCGCAGCAAGTCCCTTAGTGCTAAGCACACGGCTACATCTTCCATGTTGTCCGTAAAGCAGCCCGTAACGGAGCCTCCAAAGCCACCCTCAGAAATCACCAAAACAACTCCCAATGGTCAAAAATCCATGCTTGAAAAATTAAAACTCTTCAATAGCAAAGGAGGCTCCAAAGCAGGAGGGACGACGCTCGAGTGTCCGGGGTCTCGGGATGACAGTTGTGAAAAGCTAGAGACGCTTCTCAGCTTTGAGGAAAGCGAAGAAATTGATGCCGCGAATCAGAATGTGAACAATCCGGGATCGATGTCCAGTAGTCCCAAAATTGCACTCAAGGGAATTGCACAAAGGACTTTTAGCCGGGCACTAACTAATAAGAAAAGTTCTCCCAAGGGTAATGAGAAGGATAAAGAGAAACAGAAAGAGAAAGAAAAGGATAAAAGCAAAGACATTGGGAAGAGAACATCTATCACGGAAAAGCTGGACCTGAAAGAGGAACCAAGAGAAGAACAGACAGCACTAGCAACAACAGAGATGCCAAAAAAGTCCTCCAAGATTGCAAGCTTTATCCCTAAAGGAGGAAAGCTGAATAGTGCCAAGAAGGAGGCCTCTGCCCCTTCGCACAGTGGAATACCAAAACCAGGAATGAAAACCACCACAGGGAAATCCTCAAGTGCCCCCGTTCCTGCAAAGGAAGGCGAGAGAAGCCGCAGCGGGAAAGCCGGCTCGGGGCTCTCTCATCAGAAGTCTCAGCTGGACAGCCGGCATTCCAGCTCCTCGTCCAGCCTGGCCTCTTCAGAAGGAAAAGGTGTAGGAGGCCTCAACAGCAGCAGCAGCAGCCAAGCTGTCAACGGACCCGCCGCGACGACGCACACCACAGGGAGCAACACTGTGAGTGTTCAGCTACCTCATCCCCAACAGCAATACAGCCACCCGAACACCGCCACGGTCGCTCCCTTCATGTACAGGTACGGTGAACTTCTCCAACGGGCTGTTTTGAACGTGATGCTGAGATAGGGAGATTCATTTTGGATGCTTTTTTCAGGGAGGTGAGGCAGCAAGGCGAATGCCACATCGTGTAAAAGTTTCTGGCTTTAAGAGAGTAGATTATTTATACACTTACACAAAAATTGTTGGTGAAGGCCATCAGACTAAGATGTATAAGAAGTTGTGATAGATAGGAGGATGAAGAGTTGTTGTATCTGACCCTACTAACAGTTAAGCTGAGAACGCTCACACCTTCTTGACCAGCTGCTGCTCTTGCCCTTTTTGTACTGTGTGGGTTTTGTTTGTTTTATGCATCATACTTTTAAAAGTTGTAGCCGTGCCAATTTATGACATGCACAGGAGCTGCCTCACTATAAGCAGCAATGGGAAATCTTAAAAAACAAAATAAAAATAAAAATCCCTTAGTGTAGGTAAGGTCAAGCACAAAGTCTGCTGTTCTATGCATTAACCCTGAATTAGATAAGCGTAAGAGCAGCCATATGAGGTTACAACTGAACACCATCTAGTCCAACATCTTCTGCTTGACAACGGCAATAGAGGATACGTAGGGAAGAGTAACAAGAGGGAAATCAATGAAGCTTCCTAAGGAAATACTCCCCAGCCCAACCATGACACAAGAAGTTCATCATCATCTTGTTGCTCATGATTTGAGAGACCTTTATCGTATTCTTCCTGCCCTTATGATGTGTCTTTTCTAGGCTAAGGTGTCCTAGCCTGTTGAGTCTTTACTTGTAGAGATGCTGTTCACACTCTTTGGTCATCTTGGTCACCCTTTTCTATCATTTTTCAGTTCTACTATGTGTATTTTTGCCTTTGATCTCTTGGCAGATATAGTGTAAGAAATGTTTGGCAGATATAGTATAGGAAACTTTTAAAATAAAAGTGAGTGTAAATGGCATTAACCTGAAGGAGTGGGATGCCAAAGGCCTGTGTAGGAACGCAAAATGGGAAGAGCGACCCTTGAGTCTTCTGACCCCTTGAGTGTTCTCCCTGTGTGTACGGAATAAAATGCCAGGTGTCTTTCTGGACTGCGGTCACATGAAAAGGAACCAGATATGAAAAATTAACCTGACCAAAACTTGTATTAATAGCACATGTGCTAGCTTTACCTTGCTCTTGCGTTCATCTGTGTACATCAGCATTATGTTTGGCTGAAGGTGGGATCTACTACTAGTAATTTTTGGAGATTTGTTTTGAGTTAAAAATTGCCAGTGCAGTTTGTACTATTTTAATCCATAATTTAATAGAAAATTGTGATTGAAAACTGATTGCTTTAATGTTTGTCCCTCATAACCAGCAAAAATGTGTTCTTGATGCTTTGGGTCATTAAATTTATCATTACAATGTCCTATCAAAGGATAAACTGAAAAGCACTCTACTTTGGTGTTTGTCTTAATCTGAAAATAGAAATCATCATCTAAAGTGTAAAAGCAGATGCAATCCATATGCTTTCTATAATCCAAACATACTGATAAACTCTAGGCAGTATTTATTTGACTTCTTACAAAAAAACAGTAATGCAGCTACCTATCGGCAGCTGGAGAAAATGCTTTGAAATTGAAAAAACAGTCTTTACTTTTCAGCAGTGGAGGAGAAAAGGCTGAACTGTATAATCTTGCTGGCTTTAAAAAGAATGAGCAAAGTCAAATTGTATTGATTTGCAGGGCAAACATACAGTGTTACTATAAATTTACTATCCAGACACTTTTTTGAATCTGCCAAATGCACTTGTTAATGCATTGCAGTAGTAGGCTCAGGGTTTTTCAGCTGTCAGTTAAGGTCACTTTAAACCCTATTGACTTAATAAGCCTATGGACTTATTTTTTTTATTATTATTTTTTAAAGTAAAAGATGTGAGAAATTGTTCTACGTTTCATATAGGAATGACTGAAATGAAGAATATTGCGATAGTAATTCCCTGTGTGTCTTCACTTTTGGACAGCACTTACCCTTTGGGCAGAAATTCCAGCCGCTTGTTGATGTGGCTCTAGGAGCAAAACACAGTGCAACTAGTAAAATGAAATGAGTCGAGATATATTACTCAAATCTGTCAGTGGATTCTTAGACATCACCTTTCGTTACCTGACAGCCACAGTGTCAGACAATAAATTGAAGTTGGTTTTACCCAGTCATTTATTTTAAAGTAGAAATTAGTGACGTTGCTAGTTATTGAAGGGAAACTAGCAGGAGTGGAACAAGCCATCACGCGCTACCTGACTTGTATGTATGCAGTACAGACTTTACTAGAGAGGATCAGATTAACCACAACAACTGTTGTTACAGATGATTAAAATTTAGCTGGAAATCCAAGTGTCTTAAGACCCTGTCTGAAGAGCTGCGAAGCCTATCTTTGAATTTTTTATTTTTTACAGCTGAGCGCTTGTTTCCATTTCTAGGACATAGTTCAACATGGGACTAATGAATTATGTAAAATCAGTCTGCTGGTCTGTTCTGGAGAGAGGGACAGGGCGGCGGATGGCGGGTGCAATTGTCTAGTTGCTATACTTGAGATACTTTTGATGGGGAGTGACTGCACATCTTTATTTTGTTTTGCCTTCCAGATCGCAGACAGACAATGAAGGGAACGTAACAGCCGAGGCCAGCACTGGAGGGGTCAGCATGGATTCTGCTCTTTATGTCAAAACTGGACAGCCTGCTCTTGAAGACCTCTCAGGTACGTCTTGCAACGTGACTGTGGTCTGGTTAAATAAGAGTGGGCTAAAGCAAGTTTGAAGTCAGGAGCTCCCTCTTTAGGGGGGGTGATTTAATTTGGTTTTATTCCTAATGCTTTAGTTCTTATTAGTTACGGTATTTCTTTCAGCTCTTCAGCGATGGAAACCAGGTGTCAGTAATCTGAGTAGTAGATGCTTAAGTTCTGCGCAATGGTGTGCCCCCCAAATTTCTTGAGATAATTAGGAATTCTGGGTAGTTCATGTTTTTCTAGGAGATCTGCAGCACCTTTTAGGATTAAGCTATTACAAGGATCCTAAGTATTTGCAAACATTTCATATTTAGTTTTTACTTTTTAAAACTTTGCTTCAGAGCTTACAGAAGAGATTAAGTTAATTTCCTTGATGTTTTGGTTCGTTTCAAGGTTTGGAGGTATCTCGGTATTCGTTCACATGAATCTGATCAATTTGAGAAGTGGTCTTTACAGCAATAGGAGACCAAAATCCAACTACCCTTTACTGTGTCCAGCATACTGAAGCTGGAACTGATTGCAATTAGAATACTAGCAGTCTAAATTAGGAAGTACTTCATACCTTTATCTAGAATTCCTGCTACTGTAAGAAAGTCGATGATAATTAGCAATAATTTTTAATGTTATCAATATAACAAAGAAATTTTTAGCAACCATATTCTACTAAAGACCTAAAATGTAGTTTTAAAGTCACAGTCAAGTCTCCTGCTATTCCAGTTTCAGCAATGTCTATGACTGTGCTTACTGCATGCTATTGCAGTGTATCTCGTCAGTCGAATAGCTCAGGTTTTTTCATCTACTTAGGCTTGGTGTCCTCCAGTTTAATGTGAGTTCTGAAACTGATTGCCCTGCTTGGAAAAATCACGTGGCTAAAAGTTTCCCAATTGGATTAATTTCATACTGCATTACGTATTCTGCCAATGCTGCGTTTCTACCTGTGTGCACGTGTGCTGATGGCAAAGGCAAGAGGCAGAGTCGTTGCTGAGGAAAAGGGCCGCAGGAATGCGTAAATGAGCGTTTCTGTGTGTACGATTTCTATATAGGTGGATTAAATATTTAACAGGCAAATAAATAGCACAAGGGATAAAATCCTTGAGAACATTTTTGAGCTCATATTTAAATATGAGAGATAGTTCAAAGTAAGAAACGCAGTGTCCAGCTGCTTAAATTTTTTCAGTATTACCTCTTGATCGTCATATTGCCTAGCCTAGATATATTTCATCCTGTAAACTGAGAAGTGTTTACAGAGAACAAAAGGTCTTCTGTCTTTAATGACAGATGTTATGTACAAACAAACTATTATTCAAGTAGAATGTGTAAGTTTGGGGATCCAAAAATGGGAGACAGCTGACAATCTCAGACAATGGAGATGCAAAACCCAGCTGTGTGCAGCCAAACCCCACGGAGAGCAGCAGTCCATTAAGGGGTCTTAGGGGAAAAGGAGTAAACAAAACAAAATGGTCCCTCAAATAAAATAAATTAGAAGAAATAAGGGACAGATTTCTTCTCTCCCTACATAGCAGCTATTGATGCTTTTAATTCAAACCATATATAAAACAAAAGAGAGTATAGGTAGGGAGAACTGGAAGCTGAACAGTTTAACGATACGGCCTGTTCATGAAGAGCTAAGTGATTTAATAATTAAGTTCCAGTGGCACTATGCAGTGTCTGTCTTTAAAGTATACTTATATTATAAGCAAATTAATGTCCTTTAAGTAAAAATCTTGTATCAATTTAGGCATAAGAGTGATCTCAATAGAAATTGGTTTAGCTCGTCTCAAGTATGTTCCCTTAAGAATTTACCTACCATTTGCCTTCATAGCTATGAGAGAAATGATCCGTGAAAGAGCCCTGTGACCTTTGTTAGGCTAAAGGCCTATAAATATTTTATGTTCTTTACTGCAAAAATTTGTAGATCCATGAGCATAGAAAATGTTTTCTGTCCCAGAGACCCATTGGCTCAAGGAATCGGTGTCATTAGGCGGCTGTCTCCAATCCAGACAGACCGTAACTGTGTGACCATTTGGCCTCAGTGAATTGTGTCTTGGGGAGATGATTTTCCAGGGAGCAGACTACCTGAGCCATTGTTGTTTGTCTGAGAAAGGCTCACGATAAATATTAAAGTCCATCTTCCCCTCCCTAGACCATTCCCCACAGTTGGGGCTCCGGCACTTTGGTGAGTAGTTTGTGCTCCTGCTGCTTTGCAGGCAAGAGTATGTGACTTGGGTTTTCTGCACCACAAACCCGCCATCTTTCAGAAACAAGCAGTCTAAAGCAAAGAATGTGGAAAGTTCCAACAACAACTTATCTATCTGTTCCTCAACGCTTCTGATTTCAGTAATATGTAGATAGCCATCTAAACTAGCAATCGCATGGACGACCAGTGTCCCGGCAGCTTAAGAATGCATCACTTGTGCAGAGAAGGCGGATACAAAATTTGAAAAGTTTTAAATATGCTGTACTATTTTCTTTAGTCATGACTTGTAAACCCTCTAGAATGAAATCATTTCCTTCTCTGCCCAACAGAAGTTTTGTGACGGCTTTTTTGGAGGTTTTCTGTTTCAGCATTCAGCTTCCAAAGAATATGTTGGCACTACTAGACATTCACTTCTCTTCAACCTCTTCGAAGGTTTAACTATATAAAGCTCAGCTGAGTTAGCAACCAAAGCATTTCTTAATTGACAGCTGAGAGCAAGTAAATAAATTATGCTGAGGCACTGATTAAATTATTAATTTTATAAAAACAGATGATGCTGAGGCACTAGAAGGACTTTTTTAACATATATAAGCTCTACTTTTAAAGTTAAAGAAGAGGATATAAAAGTTTTTTAGAACCAGAGTATTTAAAGAGGAGAATTTCTAAATGCCGGGGAAACTAAAAGTCACCACCAACTTCATGTCATGCAGAACATTTAAGTAACGATAACTGTTGTGCTGTGGACAAGCAGAAACTTTTTGTTATTTTACCTAAAACACCACTCGGCACGGAGCACCCAGTCAACACAATTTACTTGACTGGAAAGCTGTTGCTGTAAAATGAGATCCATTTAAACCGGGGAAGAAAAAGGTCTAGTGAAAATACAGCATTGGAGAAATTGTCTGCGTTGGGTTGATGTTAATTGTGTCGATATATGAGATGGAAAGGGTGGTATTGATGGCATATATCTCCTAATGAGGTTGAAAGTTAACCAGAATTTAAATTGGGTCGTATGGGGAAATGACAATACAGAAACATCTGGTGCAAAGGCAGCCTGTGAAATAAAGTTACAGTACAGAGCTGATTCTCAGTCCGGCTGCGGCAGTGGCAGGTGCCTGCTGTAGGGGAATGGGGTCTCCATCGTAATCAGTTTAGGGTGTTAAATAGCAGAAAGGCAGAAAAAAATATGTTTGAGTCAGATTCAGGCAGAGGTAACAGCCCAGTTCTGTGCTGTTTCCTGCCATATCCTTTCTAATGGTTTATTTTCCCTGTAGGAGAGGATCCAGAAACTCGGCGGTTACGAACTGTGAAAAACATTGCCGATCTTCGACAGAACTTAGAGGAAACGATGTCCAGTTTACGGGGAACCCAGGTCACTCACAGGTAATGCCATGACTTTGTTTATAAGAAAATGGAAATCATTGTGGTCTTACCTTACAGCCCTTAGATCTGGCTGGGTTGCATCCTTGAAAAATGACGAACACTGACAGTGGAAGGTATTGATCTCGTACTTTTTTTGTCTTTAAAGCCCAGATTCTGAATAATGTCCAGTGTTTATTGAGATGTATAATGAGTAATTGATGGCGGTGGGTTCTATGTAGAATCAAAGGTGGAGAATAATCAGTGCTTGTTAGATGTGTTAGGTGATGTTTGAATGTAGGTTACAGTTTAAAATATTTCTTCATCTTACTCCTTAACAACTTCAGTGCATTACACCTCTCTCTCCCTGTGTGTAATATTTTGTTTAAATAAGCAGGTGAACTGTGCTTGACCCACTTTATCGAGTGCATAACTTGAATTCCTGACCAATCTTCGGACAAACAAATTTTTCTAATATTATTAGTCATCCATGTATATAACTGCTTTTTCTTTGTAAAGCTATATTTAAAATATGTTTTAAATAAACAAAGACTGTTGTTACATTTAAACATTTTGTGACTCAGAGCTTTTTAGCGCTGAACAGGCGGCTTGGGAGAATAAGCTGTTTGGCCCCTAATGAGGTCGGGTCCTACTTGATGCTCAGTGCCCTACGGACTGCAGCCCGAACTGAGTTCATTGCGGGGGCGCTTCACGTTTTGGTTTTGTATCTAAAACTGAAGCAGAGCTTGCAAAGATGAACTCCCAATGCTATTTTTCTTTTCAGATTTCAATTAACGTGACAGCTTATTATGATTTAATTACTGTCACTGGCAAATATATAGGTTTTTGCAGCGTATACATAACATTACATTGAGAATAGTACAATGCTGCTTATTTTTACAAATATTCACAGTAAAAAAAGAAATAAGGCTATGTTAGTTGAGCCAGAAAGGAAAAGGGGAGTTCATGTGGGTAAAAGAAGTTGCAGCTGTGGATTAGCTGCAACTAAATTAGCTGCAATAAAGCTGCAAGTGTTCAGAGTGTAGGGTCTTGCAATCTATACACATCACCTGAAATCTCATGGTGTCGCAGTCCCATTTTTAAGGTTCCAGTTAGTGGTCTACATTTAATCGAATGTATTTATTTTTTAAGCACATTGGAAAATACTTTTGACAGCGATGTCACTACCAAGATAAGCGGTCGCAGAGTTCTCAGACCATCGTAGTGTTACTGTTGGAAGGGATGCAACATATTCATAGTCTCAGATGTGAAGAATGGAAGATTTCATATAGCTGAAGCTTGTCAAAATCTGTATTTACAGGCTGTGAGCTAAAATGCTTTTGTAACCGGAGCTCTTTATAAATGTTATCAATATTTTGAAAAATATATTCAATTCATGAATATATAAAATATATTTTGAAAAATAAAATTGGTTTGCTTTTCTTATTATTTTTTTCACTTAATCCTTTTCTCAGTGTAAAAATAGCTACCGTCTTGGTGTGGGACATGTCTCCAGAGTATTAGGGCTTTCATGGATGCAGCCAAAAAAAGAAAATATATCAGAAAAATAGTACTTCGGTTGGTTTTCCTTTAGTCAGCTTAATATCCTACTCCCTGGCCTAGAGTGGCAAAACCACGGTATGATAGGGTTATATATGATTGAAGATGAAAAAGTTCTGCTCTGATACTGTGGATAATCCATTAAAAATTCTTACTTAAGTCTTCCCACATATATGTTGAACACTTGGTGAATTTAAGAACGGTGTTAGAGGAACGGACCTAACACTCTCAAGGCGTTGTAGCAGGTAAATTCTGTTAGTGCTGTTACTTACAATCTGTAATTTGGTGAGTCTTCAGGGTGTAGGGTCTTGCAATCATCTCAATCACAGAATGGCGGGGGTTGGAAGGGGCCTCTGGAGATCATCTAGTCCATCTCTCTGCCAAAGGAGGGTCACCCAGAGCAGGCTGGACAGGAACCCGTCCAGGCGGGTTTTGAATAACTCCAGAGAAGGAGAGTCCACAGCCTCTCTGGGCGGCCTGTGACAGTGCTCTGCCACCCTCAAAGGAAAGAAGTTTTTCCTCATGTTGAGACGGAATTTCCTGTGTTCCAGCTTGTGCCCGTTGCCCCTTGTCCTGTTGCTGGGCACCAGTGGAAAGAGTCTGGCCCCATCCTCTTGACACCCACCGTTTAGATATTGATAAGCGTTGATAAGATCCCCTCTCAGTCTTCTCTTCTCCAGGCTGAACAGACCCAGGTCTCTCAGCCTTTCCCCATAAGAGAGGTGCTCCAAGTCTCACGGTCCTCTGTCTAGCAGGCCACATTCAATCAAATGCATTTCTTTTTTTTTTTAAGCACATTGGAAACTACGTTCGACACCAACGTCACTACCGAGATAAGCGGCCGCAGCATCCTCAGCTTGACGGCACGACCGACCCCCTTGTCGTGGAGACTGGGGCAGTCCAGCCCCCGCCTGCAGGCAGGCGACGCTCCGTCGATGGGAAATGGGTATCCTCCGCGAGGGAACGCCAGCCGCTTCATCAACACGGAGTCGGGACGTTACATGTATTCGGCACCTTTGCGGAGACAGCTGGCATCCCGCGGTAGCAGTGTCTGCCACGTGGACATCTCGGACAAGGGAAGTGATGAAATCGATCTGGAAGGCATCACCATGGATGCCACCGGCTATATGAGCGATGGGGATGTGCTGGGCAAGAATATCAGAGCTGACGACATCACGAGTGGGTCAGTGCCTTTACTTTTCTTCTTAAATACTCTACTTTATGTGATTCTTGCGTTGTGTTTAATGACGCTGTACTCCTGTGATTATTTGGAGAAAGAAAAAAAAAGGAAACCTTAGAGATACTCTGCTGGTTTTAATGAGCATTTGAAGGGACAATTATTACAGTTATCACAGTTAATTTATTCAGGGATATTTAAGCACATGATTTAAGTTTTAAGTGCATGTTAAAAAAAATATTCCTATATACAAACATACTCGTGCACTTGATTAAATGTTTTCCTGAATCAGAGTTCCTTGTGGTCAAATTGAACGCATGCTGCAACATTCATTTCTGCCCACAAGATGGAGAGAGCGAGGCATTTGCTGTACGTCTGCGGAACCCTGTCGCTGTCTGAACTTTTAGGGGACAAGTTCATTGGAAGGAACTGGGTTTACATCTCTGGGTAGGGTAAAATAGTTGTACACGCAAAATAAAATCTAAAAGTTAGTGTGCAGAAGTATGAACTGATAGATGATTATTAACAAGGTTTTACATCAACATTTTACCTCTGCCTTGACTGGAAAAAACATTTGTTCTTTGCTCCAAAGTCAATATTCAACTCAATATGTCCGTTTTCAATTCCTTCTAGAAAGTGCAGTCATTGTTTTTAGCTTAATACATCAGCACTATATTGATATTAAAACTGGTCTTTGAGATGTAAATGGCGCATTTATTTTTCGCTGTCTGGCCATCTTGCATCCTTTGCTTTTCTGTATTTTTTTTATATGTGATGTCTCTTGTAGCATTAACTTATTTGGAAGATTTAGTGTCTCGTACTGAAATAGAAAGCTGGAATCCAGCTGCTACTTTGTCACTAACTTAAGCGGTACAGTTACGCAATTTGGAAACCTCCATTAATTCTGTCCGTTATGAATATTTGTATGTTTTCACACTGTCCTTTTTGAAAAGTCAGACACTTTATTTGTAATTCTTTGGCAGGGAAGCATACAGTAAAGAAGTTGATGCAAAAACCAGTGTAAAATTCTATTTCAGATGAAGCACCAGTAGCTGTTGCTGCATTAACAATGCATCGTATCACTAAAGCGCCTTGTGTTTTCCTCAAATAAATCAGCTTATACCTGAGTTTATGGTAGTAACAGTTATGGCTTTTCCTCTGGACTCGTGACTTTCATTCAAACTTGTGGCTTTAATTTTGTTCTAGAAGTGAGGAAAATAAATTCTGAGTAGCGCCATGGTCTCTATAAAACACCTCGAGTATGAGCTGAGAAGTGTCCCTGGCAGAATTGTGTCAGTTCAGGCTTCTGCTGCTCATATCCTAGAGGAGCCCCAGTCTTTGCAGATCTTTATTTAGTGTATGAAGTTCAGATTCCAGGTTGAGGAAAAGGACAGAATAAGAAAGCTGTTGAGTTTATGAATGGTATTTCCAGAGAAATTTGTTGCTTCACTCATCTCTGTGTATCATTTCCTTTTCTGTGTTTATCCAGTCATCCTGTAGGGTAAAAAAAGGAAGTGTCCGTAGTCTGAAAATACAAGAGCGGTCTTTAGATTTTGGCCCGAAAGGGGCTAATAACGTAATAAAATGTTTTTGACAGTTGGTACCTCTGTCACCAAAGCAGTGAGTTATCTACCGAGAATGGTGAATATAACATTTAGCGGAAGAGTTACATACTCCACAACAGCTCACTCCTAGCCTTGAGCATTAGAACATCTTTAACTGACTACCTGACTCTTATTTCCCACTAGTTTTTAAAGGAGGGAGATAACTTGCAGTATTTACTCATCTAACCAGCCACAGATTGATAAATGAGATCTCAATTTAAAGTTCTTAGGACAAGAAGAGTTATGTGTACGAATGTCTTTTTCTTTTCCACATCTTTTGTCTTGAGCTACAAAGGCCTGTTTTGCTAAATAATGTGAGTTGGTTTATTGATTTCTGTAGTGCTGTTGTAGTCATTGACTTCGTTCCAAGGGCAGAATCTGTATTGTAGGTCAATCCAGCTCCGTTTCCAGGTTTGGGCAGGATTTGGAGACTGGGCAGTCTGGAGGTCCACTCGTTGCTGCATCGGTGGGTATTTGAAGGGAACGTTCCCAAAAGCAGCCCCACGATGTTGAGGTTACGTGGTTTGTGGAGAGTAATCGTGTGTGCAGATTCCCCGAGAAGGGAGTATTGCAGTATTGAATTGCAGTAATAGTCTTGGATATAATCCCAGTATCAATGGAGAGAGATTAAAAAAAGAGGGTGTTACCTTTGGTGAATCTCACTGACACCTAATAATGCCGGACTGACACCTCCAGTACGAACAGATGTTTTGGTAGCCCGTTTTCATGAGTTATCTTCCCCAATGTCGGTTGGTTCCCAAAAATAAAAAAAATAGGATAGCATTGTGTCTTTGTAGGAGAGGAATAATACATCACTTAGAAATGAGAGGCATTGCTTGTAAAGAAAGCGTCCATGTGACTTGCTGCAGAACAAATCTCTGAGATCAATGTTAGGGCGAACAGGCCCGACATTTCCAGAAGCTGAGTTACAGTCAGCACAAGGGGGCATTTGTAGCATGAATAGCTCTTTATTAGCTGGTATGTGTTTCACTTTGTCATTTTTCAGAATTGCTACAATCCTGCAGTCTGAAAACCTTGGATCTGTGTTTTCATTGGCAAACTGATAGGGAAGGAAGCCAAAATATTTGTTACAGCCAAAATAAATCCAATAGCCAAGATAAACTATTTTAGCCCTGTGATCCTGATGCTTTCTCTGAAATGTACTGGGTCATGGGAAGTTTCGTTTGGCCTCCTTTAATAAGCCCACTCAAGCAGAGCTCTGGCAGACACCAGGGTTGCTTTCATAGGGTTAGAAAGAGTGTCTTTTCCAAATGGGCAGAAAATATCTCTTAAACTAAGAAAGTCTCCGAGGGGGCGGATCAAAGGTAAGAAATGGTCTCGTTGTGGGAGCTGAAACATCAACCGAATGACAAAGCAACTTCAGCAGAAGGTGGGTGAGCTCGGGACTTCAGAGCCTCATCAGAAAGTGGCACTTCAAAGCCCACAATTTCTCCCCTGTCCACTCCAAAGACGTTCCTGGTGGGGATGCTAGCTCTCATAGCTTTTTTTGGGTTTGTTCAGAAGGTTTTGTCCACTTTGTCCAGGTTTTGTCAGAGGTTAGTAGCTCCCTCTAGCTACTAATATACGCATTCCTACTTCTTTTGGTCCCTTTTTTCCCCAGCTTTCTCTAATGAGTTGTACAGTTAATTTCCTTTTCATCTGTCCTTGGAATGGAGCAACAGAGCTGTTGGACAGCAAAGCCTTTTAAAATTATTTTCTTTTAATTTAATTAATCCTCTGCCCCTGTTTTCATTACCCTGATGTGCAGCTTTCTATGCAGAATTAACAGCGTGGATATACCGATTAGTGCTGGTCACGAATTTTCTCAGGAAGTCGCGTTGGGTCTGTAAATGCAGCCTGTCAAAACAATTTTTGGCAGAAGCATGGCTGTTCCAGCTATGTTCCAGCAAAATGTACATTTGATGATTTGACAGCTTGGCCGCCCTGCAGCCTGAACTTCAACGCAGGGCAGATGTGAGCAGCCCTGTGTGTGGACCGTGGGTCTGCTGTGTGCCAGGCTGGGCTTCAGGGTGCCCCCAGCTCACTCTTTTGAGTGTGTCTCAGAAAAAAACGTTAACCGTGACTCTCTCATATCTCACTTACCCAGCCCAGCAGTGAACTGCTCCCTCAGCTGTTAGATGGGGTGCCCAACATGATAAGGACATGGACCTGTTGGAGCGAGTCCAGAGGAGGCCACGAAGGTGATCCGAGGGCTGGAGCCCCTCTGCTGTGAGGACGGGCTGAGGGAGTTGGGGTTGTTCAGCCTGGAGAAGAGAAGGCTCCGGGGAGACCTTCCAGCCCCTTCCAGTCCCTGAAGGGGGCCTACAGGAGAGATGGGGAGGGACTCTTGATCAAGGAGTGGAGTGATAGGATGAGGAGGAACGGTTTTAAACTGGAAGAGGGGAGATTTAGATCAGATATTAGGAAGAAATTCTTGCCAGTGAGGGTGATGAGCCCCTGGCCCAGGTTGCCCAGAGAAGCTGTGGCTGCCCCATCCCTGGAGGGGTTCAAGGCCAGGCTGGACGGGGCTTGGAGCAACCTGGGCTGGTGGGAGGTGTCCCTGCCCAGGGCAGGGGGGTGGAACTGCATGATCTTTAAGGTCCCTTCCAACCCAAACCAATCTATGATTCTATGATATTCAGGGGCCCTGTGCTAAAATTCTCCTTGCAGCGACTTCCTGCAGGTGCAGTGGGTGTTTGTAGGGGGGAGACTTTTTATCGTTTTATTAACCTTCCCCATTTATTTGATGCTTTGGGACCAATGCATTCCCATTCCAGATCTCTATTTCCACAACCTCTTAATGCGTTTGTGCGCATGATGCTCACGGGGTTATGGTTCCTTCTGGTTTATTCAAGCGTTTATGCTTCCCAGGGATCTTTCTACATGCAGGTGAATTGGGAACATTGATGAAAGGATACTAAAAGGGAGAGCAGGCCACTCTGGGCTGGGGAATCAGGCTTTATACCACCCCCTGCCTCTGCTCAGGTCAATCAAACCCTCACAAAAGCATTGTGCCCGAGATAGAAATCACGTTTGTGGTGCAGAGGCCTGTCTACCCTTGAGTAACAGGGACCAAAATCATCATTGAAATAGGGTTCTGTTGTCGGCTGAAATTTAGTAGTTATATCTACTAGGAGGCAATGAATAGTTCGATATGAAGAGCTGAAATTGAGGACTGATTTTGTTGCATGTTGGATAGTGTGATTGATACAGGATTCTTGTGCCTCGGTTGTTTGATTTTGTACTGTATCAGTCAGTAACGCATCTTTTTCAGATGTCAGGCTTGTATGTGGCGTAACTGCCCTTCACTTGGGCGAAGGTTTTAGAGAAAGAAAAAGGAGGACTATGTAGTTTGCTGCTAATGAGAATTTGTTCTTGGTAACAGTAGTTAAGAGAAACCATTTCCTTCTAAGCAACAGGAATTGTTGCTGGTGCAGGTAACGGGTGGCTAGCTAGAAATCAAGAGCGGCCGAGCTAATCGCGGTCTGAATGAGGACCTGTTCATAGAATCATAGGGTTGGAAGGGACCTCTGGAGATCATCTAGTCCAACCCCCTGCCAGAGCAGGGTCACCTTAGAGCAGGTTGCACAGGAACGCGTCCAGGTGGGTTTTGAATGTCTCCAGAGACGGAGACTCCACCACCTCTCTGGGCAGCCTGTGCCAGTGCTCTGCCACCCTCAGAGTAAAGAAGTTCCTCCTCATGTTGAGATGTACTCATTACCTCTTGTCCTATTGCCGGGCACCATTGAAAAGAGCCTGGCCCCCTCCTCCTGACACCCACCCTTTAAGTATTTGTACACATTAATTAGGTCACCCCTCAGCCGTCTCTTTTCCAGACTAAACAGACCCAATTCCCTCAGCCTTTCTTCACAAGAGAGGTGTTCCAGTCCCCTCATCATCTTGGTAGCCCTATGCTGCACCCTCTCCAGCAGTTCCCTGTCCTTCTTGAGCTGGGGAGCCCAGAACTGGACACAGCACTCCAGGTGTGGCCTCACCAAGGCAGAGTAGAGGGGGAGGATGACCTCCCTGTTCAGCCTGTCCATTGATTGAATGCTAGCTGTAGTCTTTTCTGACCTATTTTTTGCCATGGTGATTACCACTGGATTTTTTCTGTTCACTTTGAGTTAGGCATTCTACTGGACATTGCACTTTAAATGGTATGTTTTTAGTGATAAGATTTCATCTAAATACAGTGGAGGGGTAGAGCTGCATTCCTTATATGGCTGTAGCATTTCAACACGACTACATCACTAGGAGGTTTGTTTTATTTTTCTTTTCTGCTTGAGCAGAGTTTATTTGAACTGCCTTCTGTCTTGCTAGAACTGGCTTCTTGTGTTTTGATCTTTTCACCACTGCAGAATAGTAGCTCTATGTGGTAAATAGATAATTAACACAAATAATGAAGGGGTCAGGCAAGCAAACTCAAAATTTTGACTTTTATGAAATGATATTAGGAAGCCTGGATTTCTGACTTCTTAGTAAACTACATTCAAACTGGTTCAGAACCAGCTTTTGGATTTAAAGTCATGGATGTCCTGGTGCTGTGAGAATGAAAAGAAAATATTATGGCAGCGTTTAAATCAAAATAATATTCTTATTCCAAGAACTGTACTTAAAGATCTTCATAGGTTTTTACATATATATATATATATATATAGGTTTATTGGAGACATGGCTAGAATATTACATAGATTTTTTAAACATTATTAATGTTGTATATTATTTTAAATATTCTTAAATACTGCACTCAGTTCAGGAATAGTTCTGGTGTCAGCTTCATCAGTAAAACAGTGTTTGATCATTTATCACGAATTGTATCTCAGGTAACGTGCTCGCATCGAACTTTCCTTGCAGTGTAGGATTCAGTGTAGTACGACATCGTAGGCCTATAAATCACAGCTTTAGAGATCAGCTGGAATCAAGTTTTTTATTCACTATACTGCTAAAAAGGACCGCATTAGGTCATATGTAGTGTTTGTCAGTAAAACAAACTCACAATTTGTGGTGTGTTGCATTTTTTGCTTACTTGTACGTACTGTCCTATTGTCAATGGCTACCAAAATACCTATTAATGGCTGCTATGCCACTCTGGGCTTGTTTCTGAGATAAACACCTCAGCAGTGTTTGACCTGCTGCTTCAGTGCCAACGGGTTTTTGTAATTTGAGCAGAAACACAGCTTCTAAGGGACAAAATACGGTCCCACTCAGGGGCTAGCCAGTAGAGGGAGATGCAGTCATACACACTTCGTCGATATGGATCATCTGCAGGGAAGGAGTTGGGATGAGGCAGTTGAAAGTCGCTGTGGAGTAACTCTTCCTCTGCTGCTGACTCTGATGAGAACCTGTGGAGAAGCAGCACGCCCTCGTTATTTCTCTTTGGTCACACGTTCTTCCTCTCCCTAACAAAATCAAAGAGGATGATGCAAAATGGATTGCTTATTCTGTCCCTTATTTCTATGATTTTCATTGAAATAGAATCTGAGAAGGATTTAGGCATTTAAATCTAAAGTGGCATATGTAAAACCCCATTCAACAGCTGCCCGATTCTGGTGGAACTTCAGCTTGCTCCAGACTGGCAGCCTGTGCTTGGTGGGTGTGATGGTTGTCCTCTCTTAAGTAATAAATTTCCACCCATGTTTCACTGGGGTCCAGAGTGGCATTTGCACACCTAAAAACATTTGACCTCCTGTGTGTTTTCCAGTCTTGTCTACCTCATTTTCACAGGTTACCATCTTTGGTCACCTCTTCCAGGATGGGTCATTCATTTTATGTTAGCGAATGACCGGGTAGATTTTGGAAATCATCTGGGAATTATAACCCCAGGGCTTAGTCCGTCCTCCTTCCAGATGTCATGATGGCTGTGCTGTGAGTTACTCTCCTTTGTACAGGTGAATGTTCCAGCATAGCGACCCATTCGGGTTTCACTGCCCCCTGTCCCAGCTCCAGTAAGGTGGATGGCTGATGCCCTCTCCCATCCTCTGGAGAGCATTTAGCCTGGCATTAGTGTTAGGTTAGTCTGGTTGTCAGATGAGTTCTTCTGGGCATTGAGTACTGTGGATTTTAATGCCCTCAGACAGAGAAGGGAGGAATTTTTTTAAAATCACCCTTTTGTGCTGCTCACCTTTAATCTGGGTGTGCTGGACGTAGATTTGGGCTAGAGAGGATTTGCTGTAGACCCCAGACTTAACATCTGCAACGGCCTGACTCCTGCATGCGGGCAATGCACACAGCTCTGCAAGTCACACAACTTAAGATTAACTTGATAAATAAAGTTAAGCAAGATTGCATCTTAAAAATAATTAAGCTTTTACTGGTCAACTGGTTACAAGGGGAAAAATTCTTCTAATCCTAATGAGTCCTGATGCTGTAATCAAGTCCTTATGTCTCCTGGCAAATTCATTGTAGAGTCACTGCCCAAATTCCTCCGTGAAATCCAGGGAGGATCTGTCGTAGACTCTTCCCATGACTTTTCTCGGGTCTTGCTATCTTCTTGTACATGTTTTAATCACCTGACTTCTTTGAAGCCTGCTTTGGGAGCTGTTAATACTGGCATTTGAAGTTTCTCATTGCCATAGCCAGAGTTCTTCAGCATACAGTGCTCCATTCATTTCTGAAGGGCCACTCAACTCCAAGACAGATGAAGAGGAATATGTAAAGCTTTAACCTGTCCTTTCTTCTCATAAACGTCCTAAAGAAAGGGGAAGAAATTGAAGCAAGCAAAGAGAACGTAAAATAATATTTATATTTAATATAAAAATATAATTGTACTAACTCTAGCTTTGAAAAGTCCAGTTACCTTAAATGGATGCTTTTCAGTGCCTAATCCATGTCATCGTCTTGGATGGGCTGACTAGATTTGTAAAAGAGGTTTTAAAACAATGGTGGAGCAAGCCTCTTCCTTGAGAGGAAGGTGAATTTACGCTTAAGGTGCATTTAGCAGAAAGGTTGAGTGAGTATTGGAAAGAGGATCATAGACTAGAAGAGTCTCCTCTGAACCAGGAATGGATGCAGCGATGTGAGAGATGCTTTCTTTCAGTCTAATGTGCTTCTCTTATATATTGACAGTTTCTCTTAAACTACATCTGTCTAAGACTGCTAATTCCACAGGAAACTGGTTTCTTCAGAAGCTTGATAAGAAGCCAGTGTCCTGGAGGGAACAGATGTGGGGCATGTAGAAGATTTCACCTATAGTAGCAGCAGCTGCCACCCAAGTCCCTTACAGGCTATACTGTCCTTGGAATTCCTTCCCTTAGCAAATGCGAGTTTTATAGTAACAAGCCTGCAGACTTCCTGAAAGGGTGACCCAGCTGAGAAGACATGTAGAAATAAATTTAGCCCTGGGCAGCAGTGACCAAACATTATTATCTGATGGCTGCTGAATGACATGTGCCAGGCAGTCTTAAAATACCTCCAAAGAGAAAAGTGTTGATCTCACGGAAGCCACTTATTTCTGTAGATTTCATCTTTTTTTTCCCCAGAAAAAGATCTGAGGATTAAGTAGTTAACGTGGGTGAACTTCTTTTGCTTCTAAACTGGTTTGGACAGTGTGAATAAGCACCTACTGCAGGTGAGAAGTTTTTCCAAGTAAACTATGAAACTAAAATATACTTAGTAAGTTTTGCCTAATCTCTTTTTGCCTATCTTACCTGTTAGTGGAAGAAGCATCTCCTTCTTCCCAGCAGTGAGTGGGATTTTTGAGACTGCAGGTCATTTATTGTTTTTTTCTGGGCTTACTCCATGTTTGTCTTTGAGCATCTTCAAAGCAATTCATAGTTCATTCATTAGTTTGGTAATTGCAAATAGTTACTGATTATTATTGAAAGTCTAGTAATTTGTATATTATAGACTGCCTTAAGTATAAAATAAAACTTTAAATGAAATGAGCAATGGGTTTGTGCTCTGTGAACCCGAAAGGTAATATTTGGTCTAATGTTAGGGATTGGGGCATTATATTAGCAGTCCCAACCTGAAAGCTCAGGGCCTAATCCTGTTTCTGAACACCTTTGTTGAAATTCATGTGGATCAAAGAATGGAATTTAAACCAGCCACAGGCTTGTAGGTGGGGTACATGTTCAACCCTTTGGTTAGAGAGATGAAGTATGGTGCTGATGTGGTGGACATTATAACAGAAGAGCAGTCAGGCAAAAATAATGGATGGACTTAGGGGGGAAACATGGGGAAAGACCATATGGTCTAATTCCAATGTCATGACAGAAAATGGCAGACCAAATTCATACTAACCTGAGAAGTTTGAAGTTTGGGGTTGTCATCATCTTGCTGTTAGGCTAATAATTCTTTTTAAGTCAGATTTAGAACAATTTCCTGGTTGCAGTAACAGGTTTGTTTTGATCATATTTATCGTATTTCAGAAACAGCAGTGGAGAATTTTCTGCTGTTGGTGCTTTTTAGCGACCGGCAAAGTTAGACTCCTTCTTTGGTATTCAAAGCTTGTTAAGTCTCTTGATCTCATTTACCTGACTCTAATGACGACGCAGATGAAGCCTAGTGAAAATAAACATTTAAAGGAAAACATTAAGGCTAACAGTGTTATTGCTGCAGCTAGAAGAAAACACTTTTGAGTGTCAAAGTGGATGTTGATGCATGGTGTAATGGAATGCATGGATGCATGGAATAATCTAAAAGCAGTAATTCCTACAAGCTTTTTGTTTCTTCAAGTTTCAAGCACTTGAGTTGCTGGGCAAGTGTTCTGCCAGGAGGCACTTGGGCAGCTATTTCCAAACTAACCTTGAATCAAAAGCAGCAGGAGGAAGGCAGGAACACCTGGGCTGCCAGAGTCAGCTCCAGTTTTGGGGCACATTGCAGCTTTCCTGCATGTGGGTTTGGGATAATGGAGCCGTGTGATGCTGAGCAGATCAGGGTAGGCTTGCCCAGTCTGTTGTGCGCTGCTGACTTACCGGCCTCTCCTTCTCTTCCTGATATTTAAGTGAAGAACGCCTGTCTCTTGGCTATCTATTTTCAAAATTGGAAAATTCATATTCATGCATTGAGGAGTGAAATGAATATGTATGAAGCGGTAGAGCTGTCAGACCGTAAAAGTAGGTGTGCTGTTGGCTGGCGGTACACATGGGTAAGTAGGGAGTGCAGACAGAAGTTAAGTGACTCAGACCACTGGATTTTACTGATCCCTGGCATAACCTGTTCCTGTTTCCTCTGTGTGCCTTTGAGGAAAGGGAAATATATCACTTCAGCATCAGAAATATCCTAAAAATATTGCACTTGGAAGGACTTATTACGGCGTTCAAAATTTCAGAGACACAGAAAGGGTGTATTTGGCTAGAGAAGAGAGAAGCTTAAAGGTCTGGGTTGTCCAGGGAACTCCAAAGCAAATTACCTTATGCCTGTAATACAGGGCAGGGAGCCACTTCCTTGTAGAAAAAAAGTGTCACCTAGAAAGTGGGCTGTAATTTCCAGTTGTGTGTTAGAAGTGCATAATACTGCTCTTGTTTAACCTAAGTCTTTTCATATTAAAAGTAGCTTGGTTAATTTTGTTTCCTTGCTGGTGAAGAGTGAAACTATGGAGATGAGTATTAAGCATTAATTCCTGAAAAGATGAGAAACTCCTTTTAAGCAATGTCATCACCATCTCGCTGTCCATTCATTAAGTAGTATTATATTTTACTTTGGTAAATGCAGTCATTGCCCATTGACTGTTGGTACCACCCCTAAAGCATCTGAGCTATTAAATTTTTTGAACATGTAGAATTTACCCATCTATAGAAAAGTCAGAGTCTGGATACTATGCTTTTTCCCAGATCATATATTTAAACTTTTTTTTTATTTTGGGGCAGGTAGAAAACTACTTTGAAGTGCCTGTTTTGCACTGAATGTTGAAAAGAGTTGCTGTGATTCATGAATCTAGCAAGCATCTAGTACAAATTTGTCCTGTATTTTAATAAGAGAAGTCAAAGAAATTACACCTGATTGATAACTGGCCTAATACAATTGTTTGGACTGCAATGGGTCGTTGTACAGGTGAGGCTGGTATACTGGCATTCCATATTGTGTAGATGTACGATAGGGCAATAACTCCAGACAGCACTGAGTACTGTTAAAATTATACGCATGCAGGATAATACATCCTGGGTTTATTCCTCTTTGAGGAAGAGCGTCTTTACAAGATTGTCTTTAGAAAAATGTGCCTTCATGATATTCTCCTTTGACATAAAACAAAAATCTGCAGCAGTAACAATGTATTCATAAAGGCAAGACGGCTTCTGAGAGCCAAAACAGTTTTAAGTTTGATGACACCAAACTGAGTGGGGAAGTGGACACTTTGGAAGGAAGAGGCGCCCTGCAGGAAGACCTGGATCAGCTGGGAGAGTGGGCTGACAAGAACCTTATGAAGTTCAGCAAGTACAAGTGTAAGGTTTTGCCCCTGGGAAGACATAATCCAGGAGCGCAGCACAGGCTGGGATCTACCCAGCTGGGGAGCAGTTCGGTAGAAAGGGACGTGGGCGTCCTGGTGGACAGCAAGCTCAGTATGAGTGAACAGTGGCAAAGAAAGCCAACAGGATGCTGGGTTGCATCAATAAGGACATCATCAGCACAGATGAAGAAGTCGTTATCCCACTCTACTGTGTGCTTGTCAAGCCACACCTGGAATACTGTGTTCAGTTTTGGTCCTAGCTATGCAAAAAAGATGTGGACAGGCTGGGAGGGTCCAGAGAAGGGCCACCAAGATGATCAAAGGACTGGGAAGCCTGCCATATGAGGAAAGGCTGAGAGAATTGGGTTTGTTCAGCTGTAAGAAAAGAAGGCTGTGGGGAGACCTTATCACAATGATCCAGTATTTAAAGGGTGGCTACAGAGAAGATAGAGATTCCCTTTTTTACAAGGAGTCACATGGAAAAGAGGAGGGGTGATGGGTACGGGTTAATCCTGGGGAGATTCTGATTGGGCAGAAGAGGAAAGATTTTTTGCAGTAAGAACAATCAGCCATTGTAATAATCTCCCCAGGGAAGTGGTGGATTCACCAACATTGGACACTTTTAAGATTCAGGTGGACAGGGTGCTGGGCCATCTTGTCTAGACCATGCTTTTGCCAAGAAAAGGTTGGACCAGATGATCCTTGAGGTCCTTCCAACCTGGTATTCTATGAGTCTATGATGAAGTTTGAAGTGATGGAAGGGAAGGAAAAGAAGTCAACAGCTGGAGGTTTGTGGCACCAGTAACTTTCAGTCTCCTCCAGACTAACCAATGGATAGTAGAGAATTTATTTTTTTCATTTATTTTAATTTTTTTTATTGTAAGTGTGTCTTTCTCTACAGAGTTTAGAAGATGGTACCTCCCCTTCACCTTTCTCCTCTCGTGTTGCATGCGGCACTTCAGGCGTCATTGCTTTAGGCATCTTTTTGGAATTAAACATTCCTGGGTAGAGGACATTGCGTGTAGTAAAAATAACATATAAAGCTTTCAATCTGTGATTACACAAACCTATTTCAAAATACAGAAATCTATCTTGTGTTGTTCTGGCTTGTAAGGATCTTGTCCTGTTGGTATAGTGAGTAAAAGTCATCATCTGTGTCTGTACCTTTTTTACAAGGTCTTGGTTAGAAAAACTTGTCGTCAAAGATGCCAAAGGCATCCAGCTTCCATTGACTTATGTAAGATTTAGGAGTGCTTAAAAGCACTGAAAATCCAACTTTTAGTTTTCAGTTTGATGCGACTGCAGAATTATTCTAATCTATCAGATTGCTGAGCTGCTGCGGAGAGGATGGAATGAATCTGTTGCTGTTTAGCAAAGAGGCTTTCCATTGATTTCAGCATGGCTAACTCTTACGAGTAATATGTTTCATTTCACGTATTCTGGGTAATGATTATGGGGAACAATCTATTTCAACTGTTGTTGATCTTTTTTATCAAAGGACTAGTTGTATGCCAGAAATCTGACAGCAAAGCCAAAAGCTGCATTTCCCAGTACGTGTACAATGGGTATTCATCGAGAAACGCGTTTCGTGTGCAGACAAGTATCTGCAATAAACCAATTAGCGTATGTACAGAAGATGTTTCTGCAAAATGCTGTTTGCATGTTTGTTTAACAATATGGTCTTAAGCTCCACTTTTCTTTCTGTTTCTTTTGTTTTAGTAGCTTAAGGAGAAAAAAAAAATCTTCCACGATAAAATATTTATAAACTATGCGAAACAAGTTAGAATGCAAGACCTAAGGCGAATTCCACATGAGTTACAGTGCAACTGCTCCCCTTGCTTTTTACAGTCTTTGTTTATGAGTTTGGAGAATCGTGTCCCCGCAGATTTGCTGGACGGAGAATGCTCCTGTGTCTGACCTGAGTGGCTTAGCAACCTCTTTGTTAGACTCCCCAGGGAGACTCCTCGATTGTTCCTGGGAAGGCCCCGTACAGATTTATACATCTAACTGAAATGCTGAGCAGCAGATTGTGCAAGGTTTCTTGACTCCTTACCATCCCGTTTTTAGAAATGTAGTGATTGAATTTGACTTGGGAATAGTACCTCTGTTGCAGTAACGTCTCGCCAGCAGAGGTATTGCCGGCTGCAGCTGGGAGCATCTCTCCTTTCTTGCTGCGGATGAGGGTGTCTCGCTGCTAGGGAAAAAGCTCTGTGCCTTGCTAAGAAAACGGAAGGTGTCCCGTGTGTCTGGATGTTATTCTGTGGGCAGCTGTCGATTCACTAGGAGTGGCTGAAGGATTAAGAGGATACAATCCCGTCAACTCCTAACTCGGTGAGGTACGTTACGTGTCCAACAGTATGCCAGAGACAGCGGCCGTATTGCTGGAGTTGTTAGAGTTATTTCAGTCTCGGGTGGGTGGAAATTTTTATGACATGTTTCCACAACTGTCAGTGCTGCTCATGTAGATGTACCGAAGCTGATGAACGGGTGGTGGTTGCACAGAACTCGCTCCATGCCAACATCTTGAGAGGCAAATGGGACTTGCCTTCCTAGTTTAAAACTAGCTCGCCGATATCTGTAGTCAGAAATACTTTAAGAAATGAAGCTAAACCAAGAGAAAAATCCTCTTGTTTTACTTTGACACTTTGAACTTGTTTACCTGTTACTATCATGAAAGGACAGAAAGTATTTTAAAACATTATTGAGATATCTATGTAGGGCAGCTTGTTGAGAAGGTCTTCAAGAGTGGAAGACGGGAGTAACTTACTAATTTCAGTATCCATATGCTAAAATATTTTATTCATAAACGGTACAAAAGTGGTAGGTGGTTGTACGGTCTTTAAAACTTTGTTTTCTTGGTTACCACCATATCCTCAAGTTACATTGCATGATGGCTATTGCTGTCTGCATCGGTACAGACTTCAACAAAAATGCTGGATGACGCAGCCTGCCTTATTGTGAGGAATTGTTCCTGGTGATCAATAACATCTATCTATTCTTGTCCACCAAGTGGCATCTCTCTTCACTTTACGATTCATTTTTCGTTTGTCTAAAACGGAAAGTAAGGAATGTGCTATCTTAGCAATTTGTGAAGTATCGTATATACACCCGACACTTCTTGATATCTAAGAATATTAACACTTTAAATGCAGGTGTCTCTAGGTCACAGTTGCAGACAGAATACAATGTAGGAGCTAAAACAAGGTTGAAAAAAACTTTGCATTTGTGCTGTGACTGACTTTGATTTCTCTCAACAAACCTTGGGATACTAATTGTTCACGGACCATTGACAAAATCTAGGATGAATTCAATGTGATTTCTGTAAAAGGCTTTTGTAAAAGGGTTGAGATTTCCATTGTGTTGTTTTAGCCCACGTGAAATAGTTCAGGATGGTATAAACCATGCATTTTTTTGGACAGGAAGGGATAACTAATGATAGCATTCACAAATATTAAATGACTTCCATCTGGGCGTCCTTAATGAAAGTTAAGTATTATTCCTTTGTCAGAGTTATGTTGAAATTCAGTTCTTATTGATGAGAGAGAGGGCAAGATATACTGGAGAATGATGAGAGGCAAAAAATATCTCTGACCTAATATAGAATAAAGTTTTCCTTGCTTCATATTCTGAGTAATATTCTTCACTTGTAAGGAAATGTAAAGAAAATGTAAGGAAATTGCAATATACAGTTAAAAACATGCAGAAGATATCAGCTGCAGTAATATCTAAAAGTTTTATTGTTTTACGAAACGTGACATTTTGTTTTCTTGTTTTAAAGGTATATGACGGATGGTGGTCTGGGCCTCTATACGCGAAGGCTGAACCGGTTGCCTGATGGCATGGCTGCAGTGCGGGAGACGATGCAGCGTAATACTTCACTGGGACTCGGAGATGCCGACAGGTAAGGTCTCATCCAGCAGATGCTCGCGTATAATGGCGCATTTGATTCATGCTGTATCTAAAGCGTATTGGATCTCTAAGATTAAATAGCTTTGGGAATTCGGATACTGAATACGCAGATACAAGCTTTTCCAGAGTATCTTAGGTTATACGTTCGCAGAGGTGTCAGGATAAATGCTGGCTTTATGTCTTCTGATTACTTTGCTGAAATCTCATCTGGGTTTTTGTGGACAGGACGCAACACAATAAAATGTAAAGCTTCTATTTTAATAGTGTTTGAATAAAAAAAAAAAAAAAGACCTGATTCTCTTATTTCCACGGATTCTTCCGAGTCCGGTAATTCAGTGTTGAACGTTCAAGGCCAAAAATCAAGAAAGAGGGGACTAAAAATCCATAATTTGTGGGAGTACAATCAGAAAGGAAGCCGGGGAGGTGGACAGTAATGAGACTTCTATTCTGTTAGAGTTGAGATAAATGGGTTAAATACTTTTGCTTTTAATGGCATCAGCCTATAGCTGCCTCCTTCCCTTCCAAACCCAAAGCCTGATGAGTGTTACTGTTGATGTAGTAAGTGAACCGTATCCTTTTTCTTCAGTGAGGGGCCCCTAAGTTTAAAACATGGATTTTGTGTTACGGGTTTGAACCAATTTCTGAACTGAAAGGTTTTTTTCCTTTTTAGTTTTGTTATCGGTAAGTCTTTCCTGGGACATAATGCCGTTGGCTGAGTTTGATATGACTGATATTTTCTTGATAGCGATGCATGGATTACTAAGGAAATACAAGTGATGGAGAATCTAGCCTTGTTTTCAAAGGAAGCCGTATGAAATTTGCTTTGGTCTTCTCTTGATACTAGTAAAAAGCGGGATGGTAAATCCAAACAAAAGAACTAAAACCTCTCAGAGAATCTCAGCTCAGATTCAATTACTAAGTCGACATATGCTTGCCGGTTGTAAACTATGCCTGGATTTTTCAGGATCTCGTATCTGTTTCTGAAATTTGCAACTTGAAACCTGTACGGGGCCAACAGCACTCGCTCCTGGTTGACTGTGGGCGGAGACATTGCCACCTGGTGATGCAACTGAAGACTAATCAAGTATCATCCTTATCTGTTGCTGTGGCTTCTGAACATTGCCATGTTAACAGAAGCTATACGTTTACAACACAGAATTGGTCTAGTATGAATTATATTGTTGTTTAGGTAGTAGTGAGCCTTCTGGAGAGCTCGCGTCATTCCTTGCTGTTGATTCCTTCCCTGTCTAACATTTTCTGTGCTTGTAACCCTTTTTCTTGGCACGTAAATTATTCTTACATTTATCTGCTAAGCTCCTTCCCTGAAGACACCACGCATGAGGACCAATTATGTTCGTTCAACAAGAGAGATTATTTGTGCGTTTAAATATATTCCACTTAGAATGGGATTGTGACACACTGAAATGCAATCCCTAGTTTATGTCAATCGTTTCAGCTTTGAAAATCATTCTTTCAATTCACGTGGAGGGGACGGAATTTACACACAATAAAGACCCTGTATGGCTGGCAATTTAGCTGCAGCATGGGATCACAGAAAAATTACCCTCAGTCCCAGAGTTGGTGACATTATTATGTGTTGTTTTGATTTAGTCTTTTCTATTTAAAATGTAAGCCTACTCACCTTATGCAGGAAATGGGGTTTCTGACAATAGGGCGGCGATTTAAAAATAGCTCCTCTTTGGTTGCTGGGGGATCATGATGTGCATTTAAAAAAAAAAAAAAATTAACCTTGGTTTGAGCAGGAGTTTTCCAGGGTGAAAATTGGCGTAAGGAAAAGGAGTTGAATGAAACGCTGCAGTAATGAATCGCTTTCTTCATTCTGTGAGTGGAGTCAAGCAGGAGTTCTGCTTTATTGGTACACCTAGAAAATGTATGAAGATTAAATTTAACTTGTTCAAAGCAGATGTTAATTGAATGCATGGGAGAACGAGTGTGAAAGGCTGTGAACCTTTGTGTATAAGGTTAATCATTAAAAAGTTATCAGAGGAATTTTTGCAATTTGCTCACTTGTTTAGTTTCTTGTGTTATTAATTGTACAAGTCGGGTTGTGAAGCTTTTACTCGTTGGCTCTGGTGACATGAAGCACAGACCTTAGAAGGTACATTTTTCCCTGCAGCAGGGAAATCCAAACAAGGCAGTTTAATTTAATGCTTGATTGCAAGGTTAATGGAATCATTGCACAACACAGCTGAGCTTATTTATTCACTTCGAGACAATTTGTGTTTGCATAGAACAAAGGCATTTTTAATGAAAAAAGGCATTAAAAATGCCTTTTTTTATTTAGTTTGTGACTTTTTTTTTTTAAGGTTGCAAATTAACCACCTATGGTTTTGTCTCTTCTATGTCTAAGGACTTGGTTTGTACCATCTGGTTATTTAAGTTGATTTCACGTTGTCAGGGGCAGCTGCTTGATCCGAGACTTAATTCTGCCCTTGCTTTCATATATGTAACTTGCATTTATGAATACATATAAATAAGAGGGAAGAAATTTGAAACTTAGATTTGAGTAAATCTTTCTGTAATTGCTTGCTGGTATAACCTGTTATTTAGGTAACATAATTCAGACCTCTGTTGATTTATTGTATCCTTGTGAATAGGACAAGAGACTGTATTAATTGAATGTGAGCTTGTCAAGAGTAACTTTAATGCTGTGATTAGGGAAATGTCTATATGACTTCTTTAAAAATCCTCAGTGATGAAGTGCGTAAATAACTACTTCTGAGCGTGATTGACTTGGATTGTTTCACTTTTACCATTTAATTTGAGGTTGCGTGAATTGCATGTCTTTGCATAAGAGTATAAGGTATAAAAAGGTCTTCCCAGCTTCTGACCGTAAGGACCTGTCTTGTCAAATAGCAGATTACATTGTCTTGGTAGGTCCAACGGCCACAGCATTGGTGGACTGTAGGTAAAACAGAGACAAGATGTTGAGCATGGCTAGGATGGAACAGCGCTGAGTGTTTCTGCATCATGGTTCAGATCTACGATGACAACAATGGCAGTCTTAGAATCATAGAATCATAGAATTGCCCAGGTTGGAAGGGGCCTTTCAGATCATCTAGTCCAACCATCAACCTAACACTGACAAAAAAACATCACTAAGCCATATCACTCTGCAATTAAAACGAGATCATTTTCAGTTTAACTCTCAGAAGGACTTGCGACTGAAGGTGGCTCCTGGCAGTTTGTAGCATTTCAGTAGCATTTCCTGCTTTTGGCAAGAATTTTGGATAATTGCAGAGAAGAATGTGGAACTAGGAGAGGATATGGACAGGAAGGAAGATATTGGAAGTGAAGCAGAAACTGAGCAGAAAGCCAGAGGACATTGCATGCAGAGCTTGGATATATCGCTATTAATAAGAATGTAATTGAGTGCAGATTTTTCCAGATGCTATGATTTATAGTAATGTCTACAAATAGTAAAAATTACGGCTTTACAAAATAGCTGAAGAGTAGCATTTTGCTGTTATTTTGCACTTTATAAAAACAGATTAAGGTTATTTATATGTCTCTTGGCTTAGGTAGTAGAGAACACTTCACATTCATTCGTGGAGTAAAACCCTTTGACTGGAGTATGTTTAAATTCACTAACTGCAATTTAATTTCTTGCATCCTGTTACAGTGATGCGATTACTATAAAGATGGGTTAGTGTTCAGTGCTGGAGGGGAGTTTGTCGAACTGCCTTCACGACCATGGGAACTTGGATCGCACTTCAGAAGAGCTGAAAAGCAAGTTGAAGCAAGTCATCAAGTTGAGGGCGATACTGGCCTGTTCTGAAAAGCGGGGAGAGGAGGAGATGTCACTGCTTTTGGAAGGAGGCAAATCCCACTGAAAGCGGCATTACAGACATGGTGCTCATGTGTATTGCATAAGAAGCGGCATCAAATATTATTCTTTTTAGGTGCTACTTTATTGCAGACAATGGAAAAATGTTACAATATAAGAAAAAAAAGGATTTTTTTTTCTTAAGATATTCTTTATGAAGTTTTATAGTAGGATAAGACAGTTTTAAGTCCTAAGTGTGCGTCTTCAGTTTTTCCCTCTTAACTGAGACAATGCAGCTAAAATTAAATGAAGGGTCTGCAAGCCCTCCATTCACAGATAATATCCTTTAGCAATACTACCCCATTCCTAACCATCTCATCATTACTGTAGTTTTGCTGTGCTAGCAGTGGTAGCGTGATGCATAAGAAAAGGGTAAAAATAGAGAAAATGTGTCTGGAATAGACGCATATAGACACAGGGACTGGATAGCCTTTGTCTTAAAACGTTGAAACATGACTGGGTTATATCTTAAACTTCGGATGGACCCAATGGTTGTAAAAATACATAGAAGCAGATATTCCTGCGTTGTAATGGCAGTGGAATTCCCATTATCTCCTTCCCTCACAGCATCTCCTGCTCCTGCAACGCTCCCTCAGGACTGTTGACATAAGCGTTTGTGGAGTTTCACAGTAAATGAAGTTGCAGGGAGATTCATCTGGTATTTTGTGTGAAGAGGTTTGTGGAGGGAGGATGTCCTTTCTGTCAGGAGCAAGAGTAACTATATCCATTGAAGTCATCTACAGACCTCAGGAGATCTCATCTAAGGAAGATGCTTCCGAGCTGTTACCACTCTACTGGGAAGATTTCATGTCCTCAGTTCGCAGTTCCTTCACTTCCAGAAAGCCCTGGCAATTGTACTTGCATTCAGTTGCTATGATTAAAATAATTTATAAATTCTGCGTTTCCCTTTTTTTTTCTTTGCTGGGACAATGGAACCACCCCTATATGAGGTTCCTATATACTAAATAAGCATAGTTTTCTAAAAATATAATTTAAAGTCTCTACATTGTTTTAAGATAAAACAGATCCAAAAGTATCTGAGCGTTCATTGCTCTCTGTATCTGTGCTGTGAGTCACTGCAATTTGTAAATATATGCCCCTGTATAGTTGCTTAACAGCAAAGTCACAGGACTGGTGAGATTATTCATGTCTAACAGACCTTCTACTCTGCTTGACCATCTGTTTGGATTTTATCACTAAGTTTGAAAAAAATACTACTGCTTCTAATGTGCAAGTTGTACCTTGGTACCTGTAGATACCTATCTCTGTCTTTGAAGGATCCCACGTTTATCTTGAAAACTGACTCGCAGAAATAGGGAAATTCACATTGCAAAGATTCTTTGAAGTTTATGGCCTTGGGATCTGCCGATTAGAATCACAATACCGTACACTTTTATTTTCCAAGGAATCTTTTTACAAGCTGTAGTCCAGAGTGGTTTTAGGTTACATAAAGTAATTGCGAAGTTAAGCAACAAATAGTAGTTGAAAGCAAAGGTATAGTAACTATACCTGGGGGCTGAAATTAGCAGTACCGAAAGGAAAAAAAAAGATGTTCTACTTTCAAACAAGGCAAGGTTAGTCAAGGGAAGCAATGTGTTTTGCCAAATCCATTTCAGTGGGCTAAAGATGACAAACTTCTGGGCACATAAGCTTTTCTTAAGGTCTAAACCAGAAACAAGAACTTCCATTGCTAAATACGAGTTGAAGAACAGTTGCTCTAAATTTACCTGGATGTATTAGTAGTTCAGACTAACTCTTAAAGAGAGACAATACCTATGAACCAGAGGAAGGTATAGCAAGGAAAGGCACGATGCAATGTTTGTGTGCTGCGGAAAAGAGGGAGATGGATGATTTATCACCTGTGTAACACGGAGAGGTTAACTGGGGAGAGGAAGCAAATTACTACATGCTGTAAAGGCTGTCTCTGTTGAATCTATGGTTTTTAATATCCACCAGAGTTATTATTTTAATACTCTGGCTTATTCTTTGAAGATGCTTTATAGAACTCCCTTGAAGATGAGAAGGAAGAGGTCAGAGATTAAGTGGCTGTGTGAGAATTGCCCCCTTGGGTAACCAGGTTCTTCTTAACTTTGTGGCTTGCATGTGAATTCATTCAGTGGGCACAGTAATACTGGGCTTGTGGTGTTTTTTTTCTTTTTTCCATGTACATGCTTTTGGGATACACGTGGTACACTGGATGAAATATACTACATTCTGGGAAGGACTTATGTAGGATTTGGTGATAGTGTCAATTCTGGTTTGAGAGGCATGATGGAATGGACGTATGTTGGAACATTTTGGTTGTTTCTCAGGCTTGGTCTAATTTTATTCATTGCATGATGGTCAGCAAAGAGTTTGCTCCCAACAATCAACTTAGTGAGGTCGGGATCTGATTGAAGGCTAGACAGTGTTTTGAGGAGGGAACGATTTAAGTAGATAATTTTTCAGCAGAGGTTGTATTTGTTTGAAAATTTCTATCTAGGTTCTAGACGACCACATCATGTAGCAATAGTGGATGTATGGTTGATGGCTGGGTGTTTGGTGCTGAAGCAGTTTTGTGCCTGTTCTTTAACTGACAATTTGTAAAAATGCAATTTGTTTTCCCATGGGAAAGTCCCTTTTCCATGTACCCGTGGCAAAAAAAAAAAAAAAAAAAGGGCAGAAAAAAAGGCAGATTTTTACTGCCGTTAGGACCTATGTGCATCCAAGAAGCCAAGAGTTATCCCGTTCTTTTCTTTTAACTAATACCTATTTCAGTAGCCCCACAGGCTGACAAGGCAGTTGAGAGCAGTTCTTCACCGTTTTCAAGAACTTTCTTCCCATGAGGAGGTAGAGCTCCACCACTTGACATTAAAAACAAACGACCCAAACAACCGACACACCCTGCAAATGCAAGTTGTTCCCTCCAAAAGCAGTAGATTGGGCAATCTTTATATGCTTGACTGTCGCTATAAACTCCTTCAGAATTCCTGTTTTGCTTAGATGTAAAAACCGAAGATGCAGGCTGGATCTAGGCTTTAGGAACTGCATTTCTTGTTGAAACTTTTTTCCTCGTGTCATGCCCCTTCCTTTTGTTGCTGTGATTCTGATTCTGCATTCCTTTGTATTTTAGGGGGTATTTCCACCTCTGCTCTAGCATCTAATTAAAATGCTGAAGTCAGGAGCTGAAGTTGGCTACAAAGCTCATGGAGGGTGGCAGGTGCCTCAAGGGCAACTCATCGTGGCTAAGTTAGGACTTCCTTTTTGCCCATATATTCCACTGTGGACAGTTTGCCACTTCCCCTGGAAGGCTGCACTGCTGCGTGTGTGCAGGTGAAGGGACCTTGCCTTTTTCAGAATTGTGGATACTCAGTCTGTAGAAATGGGGAAAAACTGCCTAATTTAAGCAGCTGAATAATATGCATCTAGGGATGGCAAAAATCATGATCCTACAGCACTAGAACTGGATTTTCCTGAAGTGACATTTCCTTTCATATACACCCACTTGATGTGTATAAGTATAAAGTTGATCTAACTGCTGATTTGGAGGCTCTTCTGAAACCCTCAATATTTCTGGTTCCATTGCCAGAGATTAGCACTGTCTTTTCTGTTGTATGAAGTGGCTTTTAAAACACTTTAGGCATGTGGGAAATTAAGCTTGTGTTCCAAGAGTAAACAAGATTGTAGATACAAAGACCATTTTGAACTGTATCAGGGTCTTTGTGCTTTGCATGACAAACCGAAGAATGTGAAATGCTTGCTGACATAGTGCAGACTTTGTTATTTGGTTTTCCATGTCGAATGGCAAGAGAGTCAACATAGTCTCACAACTGACCTACACCAGTAACCTCTGAGTTTGGGATTTGGAGATTGAATAGATAAAACTAATAGCAGACAGCTGTCAGACTCCAAAAGAAGAATCCCAGTTTTGGGCTGTTTGACGAGCGTGGAAGCTGATTGTGGCTTGTAAAGCAAATTTCAAGACAGATGTTTTTTCAAATATTGTGTGCTTTTCTAAATGTCTTGTTACTAGAAAACCTAAATTTCTCCCTTTAGTCTTTGCCTGCCCTTCTTAGGTAGTTTGTTGGGGTTTTGGAGTTGTCCAGAATTGTACATTTCATTAGAAATTTTTCATTATTTTTCTTTATTTCTGTTCTACAGCTATGTATTCTCTTGTGATTATACGGATATTCTCATAGTATTAGCTTACATGTTAATAGAAATACTAATATTAATAGCCTGGATCTAAGCTTTCTATTTCATGGCTGAATGTTTCCTGTAATTGTGTTGCTTGGAAAGTGATACCAAAATTCTGAGTCCAAATGCGAGATGCACGTGTCTCCCTGCATGCTCTTCGGAGCTTTACTGGGGGTTTTTGTTTCTTTTTCTTTACTCTAATGATGATGTTTGTTAATATTCAGTCATTTATTCCCAGTCACCTGCCCTCCAGTGAAGAGCTTTCAAACGTGGTGCTGCAGATGGGGCGAGGGGACACCCTCTATATCATGAGTGAGAAACCTCCAGGGAATTCAGGACAACCGGATGCTTCCATTGCTTATACAGGGAAATGAATCTCCTAATTAGGACTGCTCACTAATATGTTTAAAGTTGGATGATACTCATAGCCCTGTATATCCAGTACACACATCTGTAGCGTAGCGGTAGAAGCTGTAAGGTGTCCACAACTTTGAGCTTATATTTAAAATGCTATGTATTTCATAAGCAGTCATCTCCTACAGCTGTCCGGAATGGTAACTCTGGTATTTAGAAGGTAATGAAGTAAGGGGCATACCTTAGGGCTGGCTGATGTCAAAAGAAACAAAAATGTCCCTGACCTAGTGCTGATCGAAGCAGAAGATATGTTCAGATAAAATGAAGGTTCACTCCCTGTTTCTATGGCACTTCAGAAAGAGGAGCACCCTCTTCCCTCCTCTCACAGCCCTTATCTACCAACCATACCTGGGTTTTCATAAAGAAGGGAATGTCTCATTTCCCATGTATGCCTACACGGCGTTTGCTGTTCCACAGGTACAGAGTGGCTCTTGAAAGCCAGAGGGCAGACAGAAATGCAGACATTGGGGCATGTGGCCCATGTAGAATGAAGGTCTGTCTCCCCTGGAAGGACTTTCCAGCTCAGAAGAGCAGTTTTGCTGCATTCTGCAGTAGGAGTGCTGAAGGGGAGCGGCAGGCACAATAGTACATAATTATAGTTTTGCTGCCCCCGGATTCTTGGAGCTACTGCATTTATAGCAGGCTGTTCCTTGGTGTCATAACTTCCTTGGTGGCCAACAAGCTATTCCATATTGGGGGTCAGTACCCTTCTTATCTGCAAGTCCTATTCTGCTCTTCTCCATTCCTCAGCTTCCTCATGGTATCGGGTTTTTCCAGCAGTACGATAAGGTGACTTTGTGACCTTTTTATGACAGCTAATAGGATTCACAGCAAAGTTGAGACTGCACAGAACAAGTAGTCACTTTGCTCCTGATCTTTCTGAGATGAGTCCCAACATCCTCAGGCTTAAACAGCCCAGTGTTAACGCGGGTGCGTGGGGCTTAAAAATGCTCTGTTATATAAACAGGCATTAAGGCTTTCACGTGATAGTCTTATGTTGCTTAAATATATACAGTTAAATATACATTTGGCCAGAATAAATAATTGCATGCTCTACAGTGGAAACACTTGGAGCCACATTGTGCTGTTACAGCAGTATTCTGAGAATGTGTGTAACTTGTTTCTCTTAGTAAAAGTTTTTTATATTCTCACTACAAATAAAACATCTAATTTTGTTAACACTGATTGCTGCAATTTGAGACTAATTAATTTGACGTAAGTGGCATTGGAACAGGGCGAAACCTGGGAGCAGAGGGAGCCTGAGTAACTACCACATCGCTAGGGGCTATGTTTATGTGTGTCCAGGTATATATGGTCAATAAGTAGCCAGGGGATCAGCACTAAACATTGGAAGTCTGAATAGTGCCTGAGCAAAGTCCAAGGGCTGAGGTCAGCTCTTTTTAACTATATGATTATTTTTTTTGTTGTTTCTTAACGGACAAAGGCTCAGCTCAGCAGCTGCTGTGGAGTTACCATGTGCTCTCATCAGCCCCAAGTAATATTTTTATCTTTTTAATCTAATTTTAACTTTAAAGTTTATCTTCCCTGATTATGTTGTTAGTTTAAGTTAATTTTCATATATATCAACTAATTCATTCGTTTTGGTGTTGGGGGAAATGAGCAAACCACCTTGAGTGTTCAAAAAGGTTTTATTCCCTCTTTCATGTTCATAGTCAAGATTGATTTATTCTTGTTACGAAACTTGCAGCTAGAAATACTCTTCGTAACATGACTTAATGCCTTAAACATCTCTTTGAAACTGTTGATGTTATTTGATACGATCTGATATGTGCATGCATAGTTTCATGTTTCATTTGCATTTTTATGCAAAGGTTTCATTTTTATTTTCAGAGATGACTGAAACATAACGTTGCATTTGCAAAACTAGAACTGTTTTGAATGCAGAAGGGAAGAAAGGAGTATTATCAGGAAATAGCCAGGATGTATTCGTAGGCAACTGTATATCTCTATGGAAAGAGAGGAGAGGGAAAGGGAGAAGGAAGAATCGCCAACATGAGCCTCTGGGGAAGAGAGATGAGTATCCTGTGCCGACTGAAGTTCACGGAGGTTATGTTCATCCAGGAAAGCCTTATACTCCACTTAATCTGTATTTTGGAACCATGTGTATTCTCTGTCTGCTCCTAGATAGAGAATTGATCTATCTGTGCTTTGAGAGCATTTCTGAACCAAAAGACTCCTGAGATGGATCAGGTGGTGACAAGAAATCTGCATTTATACATATTCACGTCTTAAATGTGCATGCAAAAGAAAGACACAAATTTTCTGAAATTGGAAGATTGTGATTTCGAACTGAAGTCAGGATATGAGTTCGGTGCTCTAATTTCTGTTTAAATTCTTTATTGGCTCCTAAAGATAACCATTTTGTTGTTAATATAGATGAAAAGCAAATACACCATATGGCCACATGAAGTTGCTTGTCATTGCGTTTGGTCAGAGCATGCTGGTGGTTTGGTCTCCAACACCAACATCCAGAGGGTAGAATGAGAGATGTCTTCCACGTTGTGGCTTAGAGTTTGGGTCCCCTTCTGCGATAGCCTCTGACTTGTTCTCGATTTTAGCGACATTCTGCTTCTCTCTCTCTCACCCTGTTTTTATGGGCTGACCTTACTTTAGCTGTAATGAGCTAAACATATGACTGATAAAATAATCATTCCTTCCTGTGAATCATACCATATGTTTTCCCCTCTCTTCACTACCACAGTTCCAGTCATACTTGACCCAGTTATTTTACCTTTCCTACATCGTCCCC
This sequence comes from Dromas ardeola, assembly GCA_013398915.1. Taxonomy (NCBI): domain Eukaryota; kingdom Metazoa; phylum Chordata; class Aves; order Charadriiformes; family Dromadidae; genus Dromas; species Dromas ardeola. The sequence continues at coordinate 218,727 of VYZM01003143.1, read as the reverse complement.
TCTATGCTACCAAATTGGTTTCTCTTGCAGCCATTTATGCCTTTCCAAGCAATGCGTTGTGCTTTCGATGGTGGGCTTTCATCACATCTACCTTTGTCCTCAACGAATCACTTCGTCCATAAAACGTGTTTGAATCTTAAAGTCACTCCCCACTTTGGATACATTCTTCTCTTATTTAATGACATCGGTTTCCGATTTCACTTTTAGATTTTAACATCGTTGGAATAAAGGAGCTTGCAATACATGGCAATGCGGTTTAGTTTATTATGGCAATGTACGTGTTATCAAATCGTTTAGGAACAAGGGATTATTTTAGAAAGAAAAAAATTAGAGCCAAAGGTAACTTACGACTTGGCTGAGCGCAGCTGGGTGGGGTCATGGGAGGAGAACAAAACTTTCTTCGGACATTTTCAGGAATAGCAGTGAATTGTAGCTGTAGCTTAAGTAGAATGGATTCATCAGAGACAAGGAAAACATAGAGTAAATATAAGGAAACCTCTCTGGCACTTACTGACTTGTAAACTAGTCTCTGGGAAGTCTGTCCTTTGGGTCTTTAAAAATCTGTATGAGCCAGACTGCAATCCCACATTAGAAGGCAAGTGGTGTGAATAACCAAAGATGGGTTTTCCGGATGAATCTTTGTTTATTTCATCATTAACATTAATATTTCATAGTTTGTTAGGTGTGCCTGTTATGATGCAAAATATGAATGCTGGCATTAATCCAACTAGTAATCTGGGGCGGGGTTTTCTTCTTTTTTTTTTTTTGGGGGGGGTATACATCTCGTTATTTTTATCCTNTATCCTTTTGTGTTATTATTATACCTTGTGCAGTTCACTTCATTAAGCCTCAACAAGACAGCCACGTTCTACCAATGTTGAACCAGGACAGATGAGAGGCTGGGTTAAAATTATTTTCATTTCATTTTTGCACTGGCATAAACCAGAAAATAAGGGTTTAGGTTTTGTTCTTGTTTTTCCTTTACAGAGTAGTGATGCAGTGATTACGGTTCTAATGTAAAAAGTCAAGTTGAGGTCTCTGCTGTGCCAGACTGGAGCAGGGATCTCATTTTTGGCCTCTTCTGTTCTGGTTGTTTCTTTAAGAATATTTCTCTCTGTCTCTGCTGCCAAATTATTTGCTGGAAATAATATCAACGCAAGATATTAAAAGGTGTTAATTGGACTCTTGGCTATTGTGGAGCTATCAGGTCACGGAAGTGGGATGGAAAGAATTAAGCTTTAAGTCCTTGAACGCCAACATCCCCTCCCCCCCCCCGGATGTTTAATGATTTAAATTAACAAAGGGTCCAAGGGAGTCTTCTTAGTGTTGTGAAGAGTTACATTTTTTAATAAAACAACAGGATATTTAATGATATTTAATCAAAAAATTCCAAACCATCTCTAAAACATTGCTGTAACAGTAGCAGAACTGGCAGTTTGAGAGTTTTATCTTACTTGCCAAAGTGGAGGGGGGCAGTGAGTGCCTTAAAACCTCTTTTTAAGGAGGTAAATTTCCGACTGGATTCCAGTTACTGCTTCTAAGCTGCGTTTGTGTCACCACTGCGGGGTAAAGGTGTTGCTTAGAAGGTAGGCCTACAGAGTTCTCAGGATCTCAAAGAAAGAATGAGTGGTTGGGAACAATTTGGGGCTATATATGTGTGGTATATGAAAAATGGCATTAAGAGAAAATTGAGGTTGTGCATCGTCCATCTGCTGTGACAAGCAGGTGGGGGGTCCCCAAGTAACAGCCGTCGTGATGGTAGAGCACTGACCCACCTCTGCAGCAGATCTGTCTCCTGCGGTCAAGTAGGAGTCATAAAAAGAAAACAAGGGGAAAAAAAAAATCCCATCTTGAAAGGATATATCAAAATGGGTATTTACAGACAATTTCACTTCTGATACTTCTCTTCCAATTTGTCCCACACCTATCTTTTCCTTCTCACACTTGAGGTGGCTTCTCCCAGTTCTGTTGCTTTTGTGCAGCAGGTCCCAGCCTTCGACTTCAGAGGTTACCTCTAAATTTGTTTTCCCTTTCCTTTTCTTTTTTCCATTTGTTCTCCACATACGGTCTCGGCTTCCCTTCTTGACTTATTGTCCCTGCCCTCCAGGGACCTCCAGAACCAGATAAAAAAATTACACTGCGAGACAAGGTTTCTCAGGGAAGATCGATATAACTTAATAGTGAAACCATGTATTTTCTAAGGCTACTCAGGAATTGTTGTGCTGTTTTTAACTGACCAAAGTCCATCCTTAGGTTGGCATGCAGATTGGAAAACTTCAGGCCAAAGAGCTCAATTTTGGCAAAATGATAACTAATTGAAATCATTCCCCCTGCTAATTATTTCATTACTGTAACACAGCCATCTCTGAAGCAGAGGGTGTAGCCTCAGAGAGAACAAACACGCGGTGTAAAACCCAGCAGGGCTGGGGTTGGGGAAGGAATTACTGGGCAAGGAACAGTTTTGCAAGTTTTTGCTCTTACAGAAATGCTAAGAAAGGTTCAAGAGTGCTGCAGGGACCCTGGGACCTCAGGACTGCTGCAGGGTAGGGAGTGGAGGGAGGAACCAGTGCCAGCATCAGTGATACAGACCTCTCAGCGAACAGGGCTAACAGGACTCATCCAGCAAGAAAATACCCCCCCCCAAAAAAAAAGTAAAATTGTGCTCTCCTGTTACATTTCATGGCTGGAACGATTAAAAGGTTAAATTCAGCTGAAGTACGATAGAAGGGTGGCATGACGTTAAAAAGGTCTATGACTTTGCACAGTCAAGCTTTGTTTTCTCCCACTTTATTCGCATTTTATTCCTTAAAAAAAAAAAAAAAAGCCCAGCCTGCTTTTAACTTGTTATCAGTTAAGAATTAGAGGGAGATAACGTAGGTGAAGTCGCATATATTAACGGATCATTTAAACAGCCTGCAGTTCGGTGATGATGGGGGCGGGAAGGGAATGTGGCACCATAGGAGAGGCTCCGCTGAGCTTTGAACTGGATCAGATGCTTGAGGGCAATTAAACACACAAGATTTCCCCCTTTAAACAAAGGCACAGAAGGGAGTCTCCCTGTTTTCTGTGCTGTTAATCATCAAGGGGAGAGAAGAATGTGTAAACGAAGAAAGAAAAGATGGTGCTGTTTAAAGGAAGGATGTTAGACCCCAGCAGGATGCCTGCCTGAGTTGCATCTCAATAAATAATAAGCACTTGTTATGCTAATAGTCACTATTTTCAATAAGATGATTTGCATACAGATCATATGCATGTTAATTACACTGTACGCATAGCCAATAATGCACGGCCTAGGTTTTGTCCTTAGCATTTTCTTTGGTAAAATGATGGAGGTTAATGAATGTTGCAAAGTTTTCGAGTGCCAATAAATAGGTGGTACAATGACCAGCAGCATAGGTACGCCCTGGAGATAACCACACATTCCAGAGACGTTTCTGGAAGGAGCCCAGGATTTGTGTCACCTCTGGCACTGACAACATCTGTCGTTGCACCTGATTATAATGAAAATAAAATGAAACAAAAGGGTGCATGAATGCATGATAATGTAATGATGCATGGTAATAATTAACCCCCTGTTGGCTAATTACTGGGTGCATGCTTGTGTATACTGCCTTTATAGCAGAACGCTGAGTTTAGTAGTTTGAGACTGACTTTATGCCACCTGGGGGAGGAGAGGTGAGACCTGGCTCTGTGGAGAGGTAGAGCCTGGGCAGAGTTACTCCTTGAACAATCTTTGAACACGTGAATCAGAGCCATGTTTATATTAGGTCAGCACTTTGCAGCTTGTGACTACGTAGTATTTCTGATGGATTGGGAGACAGGACTCCTGGTGAGCTGGGTCTGAAGGGCAGCTTCCCCTATTCCTTCTTCTCTTCCCTCCTTTCCCACGTATCTTCTGCATGCCTAGCATTTCTCATTTCATCATGTCTAACTGAAAGTTCCCACTTGTCCTCCTGACCTACTGACTTAAATAAGAGGAGTAGAAGTTGGCCGATACGTTGAGAGTGCCTAGTGGTAGAAATGAATGATGCCCTATAAAAATGTTAGTGACGAGACAGCTGAGGTTGAGTGTCGTGCTGAATCTGCATTGCGTCCAGACCCACTTTAGTATCTTCAGATGTGCATCTGTAAAGCATAACGCAGCACCAGTTCAGGAATCTCTGAACCATGTTTCGTAACACCGTGTAGCTATGCCTTCTGTATTTATAGCTGTATTGATTTTTTCTGATAGTATTTTGACACCACTGAGCTCTGCTTTCAGCTTATTACTTACAGTGAAATAAAAAAAAACCACCAAACCCATAGTGTCTCGGGAAAAGATCTCAGAGTTGTTATCTGGCATTCCAGACTAAATATTTAACATAGTTCATAAGGTATATAATAGAAATATTTACCTGTTAGGAAACTGTAAGAATATAATTTACAAGTTATTACCAGATTAATTTTTCAGGTATCAGATAACAATATCGGGTATCAGATAATCTGGGCCATATAAGGCACAGATGTTTGGAATTAGTCGTTCACTTTCAAAAGAAAATAACTGTTAAATGCAATAGCTCTCCACATCAATACTGCATTGTTTTTGCCATTGCTGTTCCCATGTCCCATTGCAGCCCACTCTGTGTTTTATAGTTAGCGTAGTATCTATAGCAATTAAAAGGATTTGCTGTTCCAGAGAAAAATTAATGGGTTTAGTAATTTTGAAGGAAGAAGTGCCACTCTCTGAAGTTCACTCAGTGTAACCAGCATGTGCTGGGAAGGGGGGTGAGGCCACGCTACCCTTCTAAAGCCCGGCAGCACACGCCAGAGCTGTTCTGCAGGGAGCAGCGAGGGGGGATGCCCCCATCTGCAGAAGCTCGGATGGAGCTGCGTGCAGGCTGCATACCCACTCCGTTGTGTGCAGTCCTTACGTCATGCTGTCACCGCCACAGCTGAACACTCAGGTAGGATCTGAAGGAAGCATTGTTGCACCGGCCTGGTGATGCACCCATTAATCTTCGCTGTTCGTTCTGCAGATCCTCTTGCTTCCCGAGCCCCACGCTCTTCTGCACTGTAATTGCAGTAGCCCACTGCATCTGCATCCCTACGTCTTCATCCCTGGCATGAAAACCATGAGCTGAATTTGCTCGGTGGTGCACTAGTTGTAATCTCTGCTCCAGGTAGCTCGCAGGGAGGAAGCTGTCCCTCACCAGTAGGCTCATGGCCACCACCATTATTCTGAGGTAGTTTGTGCTGAGCATCTGTGAAAGGACAGAGATTTAGGTAGCACTGAGCTAGCAGAGGCCGTGTTGTTCGGGGGCACAGGCAACCACAGCAAAGCCAATTGGTACACCACAGAGTCTTGACAACATGTCGACCGTCACCTTGTCCTTCTGGTGGAATAAAAGCAGAACATTTCCGCCCTTAGAGGCTGTCTGTGTTTGCAAGAAGAGTGTTTACTCTCTGAAGAGAATAATTTTTGAGCAATGGAAAATAAGTTTTTGGTTTACTGACGCTGCAGCTAAAGTGTTGACCTTTTGATAAGAGCAAGTCCAACTGCTAAAATTTCCTCCAGTCAAGCTCCATAGAGCTGATGCATTAGCTACCTGAAATGCGTGCTGCAGTAGTGTCATCTGTAGGACCATTAGCCTTCTCAGGTGATCTACAGCTACGATTTTATTAGGGCTTAGTGAAGGTCAGAAGTTCATGTGGGCGAGTTGTGATTGCCACAGGTGTGTATGAGATAATTCTGGAGTTTCTTGGAGGGCATACTTCTCATCAGCTGCAATTTTCAAATATTAGTTTAAATTCAGTGTTTTATCTGACAAGCTTGAGGTTTTCTTACAGCTTAAGTAAGAATTTCTATCTCCGAATAAGCAAAAATACTGAGTCGTAAGAGTTGCTGGCATTATTCACAAAGCCATAAAATGCAGAGCTAGAAAAGGCTTTTGTTTAAAAGTAGGCAATAGTTAGAGCTGCTGTCTTACAGGTAAGTGGTTTGATTCAGTTACGTTTTGTGTTCAGAAGATTATAAATTTAAAGAAAACGTAGTGGTTTTCTTAACCAGGCATAGATTACTGTGGCAGAGAGGAGAATATACTGAAATTCTGTATTGCATTAATAGTCTACTGTGAATCTGGAAATGGCGAGTTAGTCAATTTGACAGACAGTGCTAGTAAGAATAAGTAAAAAGCCGTTCACGTGGGAAAGCGTGTTCAAAAAAGGGTGGAAAGATTTTGCAAGGTAATCTGAGAAAGAGGCATGTCTTTTGGCTCGGATACAATCTTTGGAACATCCTTGCATTGCACGGGTGAAGTAGATGCCTTTGTTTTATTAGAAAAATGCAAATGGACTCTCAAAATAAAGGAAAATTAATTTTTGTTGAAGTTGAGAGTTTGCGTCTTTGTTCTTTGCTCATTACTCAGTTGAAGTGTTTATGTGGTTTGAATGTTTATAGACTCAGTAATATAGAGGATTTGCAAACGCTAAAGATGAAGCTAAAATGATGCTAGCTTGATTTAATAGTTCTACTTCAATTAGGATAAATGAGTTTACTTTTCTAGTGGGATGTATTAGCTTTTTAGCAGCCACAGCAACAATAAACAACTGTAAATGCAGAGATATGCCTAATTAGGGGGAGGCCGAAACAATTAAGATGGGCAAAGGCTGTTGATCATAACTGAACTGGATTTGACTAAGATACACATAGTTGATAGCGGTGCTTTTACAGTGGATGCCATGAGATGGGTAATGACTGCAATGAAATGATTAATGGCTGCTACTGATTAAGCAGTAATGATTTTAGTATTTTGTCGAGGGTGTGTGGGAGGGAGGGCAAATCAAGTTTTACAGGACCGTCAAAACCATACGACAACTACTTAGAGAGGTGCTTATTCAACCAGAAGTATCCAGGCGTAGTTCTGTAGATATTACACTTGGCATAGCCGTCCTGGGCCTGAATGCATCTTCCGGCGTAGTCCCCTCGTCCCGCTGGCTGAAGCAGAACCTCTGATTCAAATTTTCGCTCTTTCTGAGCTGTTTTCTACCTCATTGGCCATAAAGAACTTTGCTCCTAGGCTATGAATTTGTATAGCTTCTTTTATATCTGATGTTTCTGTTCTCTACTATATTGCTCGTTGACAAAGACGGTATTTTAGAAAGCTCAGAAAACAAACTATAAATCGTATATATTCATCCCAAAGCATTTTTTCGGAGTGCTGAGAAGAAAGCGATTGTGCCAGCTGCACCATTTTTATAACTTCATATGTTAGGGATCAAGCTGAAAATCTTAATAGTTGCAGAAGACAAGAAAGTCTTACAGGAATGTAGAAGTAAGCTGTTACTCTGTTCAGCAGTATAGATTGGAAGAATTAAATTTTTCTCCTTGGTCAATGGCATGTGTGTTTAAAATCTGTGATTGGCAGTGTTACATTCTTTAGAAAGAGGACTGATTTTTGTGGTTTGGAGAAGGACGCAAAGAAAACTGCATTTAAAACAATGGGAATGATATTTTCGTTCTTGTGTTTCACTGCATTAACTGTTTGCATTTTAAGATCAGATTTTTTTTTTTTTTTCATTTTTTATAGACTGTTCTTACTGATGAGTTATTTGCCCTGTTAAGTATATTTTTGTTTGCTTTGATTATTTTCTGTATCTGAAAAAAAATTAGATAGCATAGAAAACAGATACAAAAGCATATACATGTATATAGTAAATATGTTGATAACATTTCTTACTCAAGGAGTTTGAGACTTGGTAATGTGTTTAAATTTAGAAACAAATGTTTGGATCATCCGAGTATAACCCCTGGATTCAGCTTTCGTTTGGAATTCCTCTCGGATAATAGCGTGCAAGCTGCATCGCTGCTCAGCATCCTCCGTTTTTATTGGATTATCCCCAGTTGCCTGCCTTTTTCTTTCTCCACTGTTGCTAGAAAGTAGCCGTTTGTGTTTATTCACTCTGCTGTGCTTATTCATTTGAAGTGGGTATAGTGAAAAGTATGCCTCACACTTGTGTCAACACAAGTGCCCCTTGTAGGCTACTGCCCTTTTGTAAACAATCTTTGAAGTAAGTATAAAATGTTATAAAACCATTTTTTATCATATATTACGTGTACATAAATAGTCTTTTCTTCTCCATCAGGCATGCGTGTCACCTTATTGGAGGAAGCTGTGGTTTTCTTGAATGGCTGGTCAGTGAAAAGAAATTCCTAGGAGTTAGATGCTAAGTCTGTCATACGCTATTTTCTTGACGCATTAGCAATGCAATAATCATTAAGCTTATTCCAAATCATTAATCTTATTCCATGTTTGGCTTTTCTGTGTATGCACCGTCTTTTCCGGGCCGAAATCCCTACTCTTCGAGCCAAGTCAAATTTTTGCCGTTGACTTAAGTGGCAAAGGACTTGCCTTGCGACTAGAAAAATCTCAACATCTTTCCCTAAACATATGACTGGTGGATTCCAATGCATTGCATAGGTACCCGTGCAATAGCGGACACTGATTACTTTATTCTATATCAGTAATTTTAACAAAATCCTAAAGTATTCTATGCATCGTGTGTTCACTTGTATAAATAAATCCAGACAGCACCACCATAGTACAATTGTCTGCCCTCAGGGAACTCTCTAAGGCAAGAGAGGACTCATACCCTTGAGGCTTAAGAATGCGAAGAAGAGTATTTCGTAGCATGTAACCCTCATCAGTCTGCAAACTTCGTGCCTCCTTCATTCAGCAGAATGAGGGGAATTTAAAAAATGGATCTTCATTTTTCCAGACCGGCTTCTCCTGGCTCCCAAGCTCCCTTTGGAACCACGCTGAAAAGCCACAACTTCTATTTTCTGCCACAGGGTCTAGGGTCTATTTTCTACCATATCTCGTATTGTGGGTTTATGTTGCTTCCAGGGTTCCTCTGGATTTAACTAGAAATACCTTCCCAGGATTGACAATTACGTATGAGTACAAGTTGGGTTGTTTTCTTTAATTTACTTTAACACAAAACATAGGTTGTTTAGGTTAGTACGTAAAATTTTAGTCCTATAATGTGATCCATAAATAAGTCTAATGGTGCAGCAGTGTTGCTGTATTCCTGCTTTTATTTTCTCATGCATATATTTAATCAATAGAAGTACTTTAAAAAGGTATATTTTTATTTAATGTCCTCAAGTTGAAAGAAGTGTGTTCAAAAGCATGTTTGAGTCTGTTCAGAATATGTTTTGGCTTTACAAATGTGTTTTTTTTCTCCTTTAAATAATCTTAGTGTTCTTTAGGAGGAAAGAAAGAAAGAAAGAAAGAAAGAAAAAGAAGGCTTAAAAAATTGCTGTTGAGATTATTTTAAGACACCAGTTTACCCCGTTGTAATGGAGTCTCTTCCAGGGTGAAATGCGGCAGACGCTTCATACCACACGTTATAAAACAGCTTACAGAGACTGTGAACTGCAGTGGCTTTACAGTCTATGCTGCTTGCATTACTTTTATAATCATTGCAGTCATCAAATGCAGACATTTTCTAAGCTCCTAACTGATACATCTTGGTTAATGAGAAAAAAATATAAAGGAAATTAACATACTGCAGTAAAACCCCAATTTTCAGGCATTTTGGTGTTCTCGAAGGGAGACTTTGAAATGCGGGAAGATTGGTGCTGCTTTAACCTAGAATGCAAACCTGCAATTATGGTTTGGGGCCTTTTCAACTAAGAATCAAACCACACATTTCTTTGATAAGTCTTTTTTTGGTTACCTACAGTTTCTGCTCGGTTCAGGCCATGAACGCAATCCTTACTGAGGTTAATGGGAATAGCACACGAGTGCGGGGAGAAAGAACGAGCAATTGGAGGTGCAATGATTTTATTACACTGAGTATTAGGACACTTTGCAGCCTTTTCTAAGCAGCTGTTCTTTAGGTAAATTAATACCTGGGGTCTCTTTACTTCTCCCCAACTTTAACTACCATAAAAGAACTTAACGTTAAGCTGTTCGCAGCTTATCTCACCCCATTGCTATGCGAAACTTCTAACACAAACGCTTTTATAAACTGCAGCCATAACACGCTAATCTTCTGAACTTCCTGACCCATAAAACTATGATTATTGCTACATGTAAAATTCATCTGGAAATATCCCTCTGTATTTAGTGTTATGGGTATTATGTTGCAAAATCCCTCCTCTTTTGCCGCGTAAGGGCTGCCAGGAAAGCGGAGGACAATGGGGCTGTAGATGGGCGTATGGAGAGTAACGCCGCACCTTAATCTTGTGATTTTGGTTTTATTTGGAGCTGGTGATTCAACAGATGGGATGTTCGGATTCTTTTTTTGTTTGTTTGTTTGTTTTTTTCCCCCTAGGTTGCAATTTCAGATTTGATTATTTCTGGAATTAGTATGGCTGTTCTTATTTACCATTAGCTACAGGTCAGTGGCTAATTTCCCGCACAACTCTGTGAGCAGATAACTAAGACACATCATGTTTGTGGGAACTATTTTGATAAAGACAGGAAGGATGTTAGAGGTTAGAAGGATGTTATTCCGGTTGTGAATCTTTTAAGTATCTGTTAATATCTGAGAGTTATCTCCAGTAACTATTCTGTGATTAAAGTGATGAATGAAGAGCAGTTTACAGGATTTGGTAATAAAGGATACCTGTTAAACTCAGCAGAGGCAAGAAAGGATTAATAATAGTATCTTCATCCTCCCTTGCGTTATGGATAACACATGTTTTTTTTAAAAAAAAAGCTGTGTGATTCTCGTCTAATCTTCAACAGAGATAATGACATCTGCAGCTTTGCATTTATACAATCCACATCGTGAAGGCGGTGCGTTGACTGCACTCTAGGGTGCAAACAAACCAAAAAGCAGAAGAGTCATGTTTCTGTCTTTTATTCACCACCGGACTAACTTAATACAGGTAATCGTCCAGCTGAAAAAAACCCTAAAAATAAAAAAGAATTAAATGAACAGCCTTTTTTTCATTTCAAAACATGAACATTTGTGTTAAATGATGCTTTTCCCAAGCCGCTTTTATTATTAGTGTTGTTCTAAATTGCAAGTTGTCACATCCACCAGCTTCTAAATTACCAGTCCTCTGTGTTGCTATAGTAACTCTGTGGCCACTAAAATATAGACTCCGGCGTAGAAAGGCAAGCTCAGACTGCGACTCATTTATTTGAAGGTTTTGGCAGCAGAATATCTCCACAAAGTCTTTATTTTATAACCTTGAATACTTGCATTTTAACTCTTTCAGCCAAAAAGACAGCATTGTGCTAAAAGATGCGTTTTATTTAAGATAGGGTACCCAAGCTGAACAGAGTTCATAAATACGTGGATATAGGTGACTTCTGACTACTCTCCCTCTCTTCTCTTTGATTTTGGGCCAAGTGATTGATGGTTTTGTTGAGGTGAGGCTAAGAGGACAGCGTGGTATTGTCTTCTCTATTTCCTCCATTTGAAAGGCTGCCCATCTCCTTTTCATGACGTGATCCCTCATCAGTAACCTGGACAACGGAAATCTACCCTGGTTGGATTAGAAATGGAGTTTCTTGTTTAGTGAACAACTCTTTCTGTAATAAAGGGAATGGACTTGTGTATTCCCATTTGGCTGGAAGTCAGCGTGTTGGTCAATGCTAGTAACTGTAAGAGTCAGTGTTTTGTGTGTGTCCCCATTTAAATAACAAAATACGATAAAAGCTATAGGCTCTGTCTTGAATTTAATCCCTTCTTCTTGTGCATATTACTGTGATATACTCTTAATTTCGTGACCTCAGACCTTTTTCCCCTAATCTGTTCTCTCCATTTTGCAGTCCAATTCCTTGACTTTCAACTCTTTGTCGAATTCATCTTATCCCCTCACTGTGGCTTTACATCTGACAGATGTTTCTCTTCAGCCTCAGACCACCTTCCCAGACCTCACCCCTAACCTCCGTTTCCCTCTTCCAGCGCCTTCTCCCCAGGCTCTTCACGCATCCACTTGTAGCCTTTCTCCTACTGATGCCGTTCTGCCTGCAGTGACCTTGAACCAGTCCCTTGGTTCTTCATCCATCCATGGGCTCCTCTTGCAATAGTCTTCTACTCCAAGCTCCAGTGCTGCCTTCCATGCCCAACTAGTCATGGCTATGCAACACCACCGTGTTTTCCATCGTCTATGTTATTATTACCATTCCTCTTGTATTTCTAGTATTTTTTGGGGTACATGTGTGGTTTCCTTCTATGTGCCCATAAGCCTCCATGAACAGTGAGTCCACATGGGCTCTAACTGACCAGCTTTCCAGTTCTCGCTGTCTTACAGGTTTCTAATGTTTGCAGCTTATTTCACGCAGTATCTAGCATAGGGGTAATTAGTGCCTCTGAGCATTACTACCCACGGTAAACAGAGCTGGTGTAATTTCCCATCTTAGAAGAAAAAAATCCCATATGAACGGCAGAATGCAGACATTTGGGAAGAATCCTGTTGGAAAGTATTTATATTAGGCTAAAATAAGAGTTTTGAATGCTAACCACTGTAAATTTTTATCAACCAAATATGTATAAATACCCATCTCTATTCTACTTGAAATAAAAGGAAATAATAAGCCCCTTACTTTACAACTGTAAATGAGGATTAGTGTGTTTAATCCTTCATCAGATAAATCTTACATATCTTGTCCTAGTTTCACAAGGTTTTTATTGGTGATACCAGTGGATAAATTTGGATACCAGTGGATAAACCATTTGTACTGAAAATGTTTTTCTACCTCCCCACCCCCCAAAAAAACAAAAAACAAACAAACAAA
>VYZM01003143.1:125845-205906 GCA_013398915.1 Dromas ardeola | reverse complement strand
AAAAAAAACCCAACAACTTATATTTTACAGGTATTCCAAATATTTTATGTTAAAAGATTTGGGGTATGTCTCCTGCTATATTCTTATAAAACTACAGTGGTTTCAGCAGCAGTCACGTTGTTGAATCCGTCTGTAAAAGCAGCGTGGGAAATACACTTTTAGAGATTGTGGTCTTTTATCTGAGCACAAATACTGTCATTTGGTACCTTTGAATACAGGGTGCTGACATGGGCTTTTGCTTCATGCGGTACGGTAGGTGATCTGGAGGCACCCAGTCTGCCTGCTTTACTGCCGTCAGGTTACAGCTTTCCACAGATGACCTAGTCCCAGCAGAAAGCCTTGACCTCTCCCTTTTTCAGCACTTCAGAGGTTAATTTTGTTGAGGGATCAGATTTCTTTCTAGGGGAAGTTTCTGATGATCACCTTCCAGCTAGGCTTTACTTTCCAGTGTCTTTCAGAGCTGCTGAATGGTGAGGGCTCTGTTGGAAAACAACCTTGCTCCAACTTCTTTTTTTTTTTCCCCCAAGTCTCTTCCTAGATAGTCAAGTTACAAGCTGTTTTCTTTAGGGGGGTGTTGGATGGTAGCCTAATGAAGGTATCAACCTGCAAAATAAATCTAAGCCCCTTTGCTGGAATTCTTCATGGGCAACAAGGTGGAGAAGTGCTTTGGCCTGGGAATATTGCAAGGTAAGAGATTTTCTGCGCTTTTGAAAGCATGGAAGTGTGTTGTGTTACACCTTTGTGTAAGTCAGGTTTAGCTTTGTAAACGCTGGCGGCAATGGAAGCACATTAGATGATGGAGTAAATCTGAGAAGTTTTCTCCCTGCACTGTCTGTTTCATTTGAATCGCTGTATGCTACATGAAATCAATATATTTTCAGTAGATTACAAATATTTGAATAACATAATAGGAAATCCCTGATGTGAAAACTGACAGTTTTGTTTTTTCTGGCTTTACTTCAGGATCCTGTGAGATTTATCGACTAATTATTAGCGTCTCACAGGTTGCAATCTAACCGGCTATCTTTCCACAAGCGTTACGGGCTTTTAGCCTCAGAAAACTATGGGGCTTTGTTACATTTTAGCCCTGTAAGTTTGCTTTCTGTGCAAAGGAGGAACCTCTGTGGGAATGAGCTCACTCTGCAGGGAAACAAAGGCGTGTGTGAGGCTCTTTCAGGCCAGATCACAGCCCAGAGTGCACTTGCTTTTTAGGACATAATATGCAATTCTTCTTCGCACTCCTGCGCAAATTTCTGTCAGCTTCTCGATTTGTCTGAGAAAGGTTAGAAGATGGTTTTTTTTTTTTCCCTTTTGCAGTTTCTTTCAATTAAACCTAATTTGAAAGGCTGACATAAACCAGGGTTTATTGGTACTACTTAGGATGTTGCAGTTCTGCTAGGAAAAAAAAAACAACCCTGCTTTAGGAGTTGGTAGTAGCTGACATCTTCCACATATCTCCGTATTACCGAGAGTAAAGTATTTCACTTGGTGATGTATGTGCCTGTTCTATAAATCACTGGCGTGATAACAACGGTTGTTTTTCAGTGGTTTAGCTTCCTGAGGGACAGCGCTGTGCCCTGTGATCAAATTAACACCTCCTGTTGCCAAGTTCAGCTTTATTTTAAGACATACGTCAGCAGGCTGTAATGTGTGCAGAAAGACAAATTTTGTGGTTTTTCTCCTTTTTTTTCTGATGGGGGAAGAGTGTGCAAGCATACGCGTGATCTTTGTCTCCATGTGCTTGGCTGGAGCTGATCCTGCTGTGCCAGAGGAGCAGTTCTCATGTGTGGAATCCGTGCTGTGCTGTGCACAGGTTTTTTTGCCTTGATCAATTAATGTAGAAGAATTTATGTAGAATTTTATGTATTCGGAACAATGAAGAACTTCAGCAGTGACTGTGAGTTGCATCCAGTCTTCATGCCTGTGACTTCTTAATTTTACTCCTGTTCGGGATGACAGCCTGCAGACTTTACGAGATCTGCAATAGTGGAGTTACAGCATCAGGAGGGATTAAACAGGACTGGGAAGCGAAGGAGCCAGATACTACCTGCCAGCTGCTGGGGGGTTTGGTTCTGTGGGTGTGTTTAGTAGCCACCTTTCCCTGGGAGAGGCTGCCTAGTGGTCCCAGTTGGCCATTCGTGCTGGGGGAGCGGGTGGGTGAGTGGCCCTGGCTGGGGGACAAGTGTCCCTGCCTGTGGGCAAGTAGCCACAGAGGCAGGTGGGTCCAGCCCCATGAATCTTCCCACTCAGCAGCAGGGAATTTAAATGCCTCTTGCATATTTTTGTTTCCATATTACCCTTCATTCCTTTCCGTCCACGTTTTAGTGATGTCAGTCCTGTAAGAATTGAGCTAATCTATTCTTTTTGGTGATTAAGCCCAACTTTATTGTGTTCTGGAGGCTTTGGGGAAGCAGGCTGCCAGGTACCAGTAACTGCTGGTGAGCTGCTGAGCTCTCACCAGCTCAGTCCAGTGCTGGAGGAGCGTGCAGGTGGGAGATGGGTGTCAGAAACTACGTCAGTGGTTTCAGTAAGTGCCGCCCCATCTTTATGTTGTGCCTTTGTACAAGGAGGTGATGTGATCCCCAAGGTAGCTGCTTTTAGGGAAGAAGAAAGTAAGGCGGGGAAAAAAACAGGCACAATCCGGTGTTCGGTGGTCATAAGAGGTCCAGAGGAGGCCACGAAGATGATCAGAGGGCTGGAGCACCTCTCCTGTGAAGACAGGCTGAGAGAGTTGGGGTTGTTCAGCCTGGAGAAGAGAAGGCTCCAGGGAGACCTTATAAGCAGCCTTCCAGTATCTGAAGGGGGCCTGCAGGAAAGCTGGAGAGGGACTTTTTACAAGGGCATGTAGTGATAGGACGAGGGGTAATGGCTTCAAACTGGAAGAGGGTACATTTAGATTAGATATCAGGAAGAAATTCTTTACTGTGAGGGTGGTGAGACACTGGCCCAGGTTGCCCAGAGGAGTTGTAGATGCCCCATCCCTGGAGGTGAGGGCTTTGAGCAACCTGGTCTGGTGGGAGGTGTCCCTGCCCAGGGCAGGGGGTTTGGAACGAGATGATCTTTAAGGTCCCTTCCAACCCAAACCGTTCTATGATTCTATAACTCTCCATCATTCCTGGGCATGGTCTCAGTCCCTGGGCAGGGGACCTTCTCCCCTGCCTGGAGGAGGGAGGGAGGTGTTAGGGCTGGGGCCTGGCTTCAGAGGGAGGAGAAGGCATATTGCAGTGGTGATCCATACCTAGGTCTTTGCCAGGGAACTCCTCCCCATTCCCTCACTCCAGGGGAGCACAGGGAGCTGGGGCCATCCATCCTCCCATCGCAGCATCCCCAGCTGCTTTGGCTTGGCCCCTGTGGGTGGGTTCAGTCCATCGCTGTCGCATGCAGGCTGTACGCTTCACAGGGATTTCTTTTCTTGGAGAGCACCAAAGGCTTTGTACGTAAACAGGGATTTCTGACTTTCATTAGATGACTTTTCTCAGCACTTCTTACTGTCTTGGAAACAAAGGTATAACAAACAAAGCATATTTTTTTACATAATAACGACTAAAATTTAGCACTGATCTTATTGTAATATGAGGACGCTGATTTTTCTTTCCAGCTTTCACTGGTTCAGATCAGTTGGAGTGGCACAGAAAGGATCAGGGATGAGTATCAATCCCACGGCCTTTGAAGCAAGGAGGGAAGGGTGCCACTGGCCGCAGGGGTGCTCTGTGCACCTGGTGTAAGAGCTGGTCTATAAACTGCTCTATAAACACAGTAAGTCCACAGCCAGAACTCAGGGGACACGCCGAAAATACGGTTTGTAGGTCATGAGTCCAGGAAAAAAGTGTTGGTAGCTGGTTGTAGCTTTTTAAGCTAAATTTTTCAGACTTACCAGGCAGTTGGTGTTCCTCCAGCACCTGGGTCAAAGGCAGTGCCTTGCCCTGGTTTCTCACCTTCCCCCCAGGCTGTACAATGCCATTGTTGGGAACAATGGCCAAAAAAAACAAGTTCCACCAGTCAGGTATTTTACAACTGAATACAGCTGGGGCCTTTAGTGGCTCTAAAGAGTGAAGGACTGAAGAGGCTCAGAGCAAAATGTGTGCAGGTGAAGAAGATGCCATTGGAATTTCTGCTTTAGAGCAGGAGATGATGAGTTTCGGTAGAAAGTCAGGTTGCTTTCATCAAGCTTTAGGGTGTTTTGAATGGTAAACTCCCTGAGATTAGCTGGGTCTAGCATCTCCTGTGAGTGTGCGCTCAGCTGGGTTCACCTCGAGTTGGACAATGGCTCGGTCAAATTCCTGGTCAGATTTTAAGGGACAAAATAAAATCCGGTGTTATTTTTATAAGGTTATTAGCACTGATATAAAAAGATTAAATGAAGAGAGTATGTGCAGTTTTCTAGCTTCTACAAATCTTTTCTTGCCCAACCTTTTTTGACACTAATTGATATTTTTCTTCTGTGAGCTATTCTCTTGTACAAATCAGTATTTTAAATGTAAATCCTGAAACCTTATCTTGGATGAATTCTAAACAGAGCTTGACAGAGAGCTGCATTTCAGCTTGTTGGCGGTAAACCGAATGTTCACTAAACATGAAAACGGTCAGAACAGCTCACAGCACACTTGCAGCAGTTTAACTCGGCACCGAAAAATGTCATTAAAAGGGTTAGATTCTGCTCCAGAAAGAACAGCTGGAAATGGTCTATATTCATTTTGCCTGGTTTACTTTTCACTTTTCATGGTCTGGCTTTCCAAAGTGTTTCAAGGTAACAGTCCTGTCCCTGGGCTTCACCTCTGGTTAGAAACAAAGTGGTTTATTTTAAAATACCTATAATGAGATGTAATGAGAAGAGAGTAACCAAAGACACGGAGAAGGTGGATGATGAATAAGCACGTAAAATATGTTCACTAAATTCGCTTCTCCTGAAGTAGATTCCCACCCATTCTTTTGCAAACAGTTACTTGTCACCTTTCGTAACATTTTGAAAGGAAAACCATGCAAGGATGTGTAGATGGTTTTTGGATTTCTGACACAGTGATGTCAGTATTATAGGAAATCCCAGAAGAAAACAGTGGAAACTGCAGCATTTAGTATCTCACTTTATAGCACATTTACATTTTTCTGGCTTTTTTATTTTTCCGTTTTATTCTTTGAAGATGCTGTGAAGTTCCAATTGGTTTCCACCTTGACTTTTTTTTTTTTGGTTGGGTTTTTTTTGTTGTTGTTCCCCTATCAACTCACAAATAGTTAAATTTTTAGGTAGAAGAGGATAATTACTATGTTTCCACTTGAAATATTGTAAAGCCCCAAGGCCCTGTCTTGGACAAATGTATTTTTCAGCAGCTCATTGTAATTTTGGTTTTGACTGAAGATCCAGCAAAGTTAAAATCCACACCCATCCGTAGAGAAGGGTGCATTTTCAGCCTTTAACAATAGCTTTATTTAGTATGTTTTTAATCTCTCCTTTGCCTTGGACTTGCAAAGGGGGAAGATTTCTGCAGTGAAGCGGGGCTGTCCTGAGGATCGCAGGATGGTCTCGTGCGCCGTCCAAGTTGACAAAGAAGAGCCAATTCCGTGGATGATGATTATGCAAGATGGAAAAGTGCTGATAGACTGTGGAAAAATACAAGTCTGAGCCTCACCGTTTTGCAAACCTGTTTCAAAAAGCAGCTTTGAGTAGTTGACCTGGTGGTGGTGTATGTGGGCGATCTATAGTAGAACGTTGTTAGTTGCATTAGGGCGAGCAGGCTGAGATGGGGAGGGAGAGGAGGGTGCTTGGTTTCATAGAGAGCAGGAGACAGGTTTGTGGGAGCTTTTAAGTGATGGTGGTGATGGTTTTTAAGTGGGTGGTTGTATAATTTTCCTATATAATATGCTTTTCAGGGCTATTTTTTTTTGTAATTTTCAGTAATCAAAGTAAAGTTTCAGGTGATTGATCAAATAGAGAAAGGAAAGCCCAAACATTCCAGCTTCAGGTTATGGTTGAGTAGACTTTTGCTGACATTAGAAATTATTAATTGCACCAGCTAAATTACAAAGATGTTATTGTGGCTCTGGGAGCCAAGAACGCCGTAATTAGGAGGGCAGTTAGATTCCCTATTCTGTTTCCTTGCTTTGGACTTTAACCATCAAGGCACTGAATCAAGGTAAAAGTGAACTAATTTATGTGGAGGGCTTGGGGTTGTTTCGAGAACAATGTGAAAGAGATACACTTCAATGTGTTAACGGATGCTGTCCTGTCAAGAAGCCGGAGTCTCCACCCACGTGCAGATGCTCACAGCGAGTGGCGTGTCCTATACCGTTGTATATTACACCAAATACAGCGTGATGGGCTTCTTGGGGTGAAGAGCTCTTAATGTAATGGATCATTGACAGCAGGTTAAACGGTGTACGTGCTTCAGTCGCATTACTTTTTAACAGTATATACCATATGCTCATAAAGTTGCTTGCATTGGCATCTAATTTACAGATTTCAGTGAATGCTACATGCATCTCACTGGCATTAAAACCATCTATAGCGTTACTCAAAAGGACAGCATCAATAACTGTTTACGTAGGCTTTAGAAATTATTTTAAATTGAATTGTCTTAAAGATGTTGTTTTTTTCTTCTTTCATATCCTGTTGTTGGTCTAGCTAGAGACTGACCTCTCCCAACCCCCTGATGAAGTGATTTTTTTTTTTTTAAATAAACCTAAACCTGAGATGTCTGGTTCTAGTTGACACAGCACCTTCCCTCGTCAGAACAGCCGTGTGCATCGATACCATCGCTTGGTGTTACCAGCATGCCTGTAAAAGCTGTGTTGCTTAACTTCTGGCAGACAAAATACTAGACATCTATTTTTGGTGCTCAGAGCGGCTAATCTATTTTAATTTAGTAAACTTGAAAATACAGAGTTTGAGTCGTTCGTAGTTTCCTTCAGACATAAAAGACTCAAAGCCCAGGATATACTTCAGAGGAAGCCACAACCATCAATGTATTCAGGTGCATGTTTCTACCTTTGTCCTTAGGCACATGTCCCAGTTTAGAAGGGCATTTAAATGTTTCCATAATGCCTTAGATTGCCCAACTGAAGTCAACAGGGCTGGCTGATGCCAGTAAAACTACTTATGATTAACATTAGACACATTCTTTAGATGCTGATGAACTGAGGCCTGTGATAGTTTAAGAGTGGCAAATGGTGGAAATGTAATGTTTCTGTACATTCAGAAAAACATTATTCTATTTTATGGGGGTTTTTTGGCCATTATCCAATCTCCACAAGAAGGAAATGAAATAGTTAAACATGAAAAACGTTAGCGTTGCTGATATTATTCTTACTAGGATTTTATTATAGGTTCAGAAATAGAAAAGAAGACGTTAGTTCCTGCACAAAACTTCGGAAACTGAGGAGCATATTCTTTTTTGTGGTTATTTTAATAACTGTTTTGTAGCCTTATTTATTGACTTATAAAATGTAGGAATTGTAATTGCTTTATGTTATAGGTTTTGAAATAGAAGTAAATATCAGCTATAGGGCCTGTTGTTAAAAACTGAAATGGACAAGTAATATAACTTTCAATATTTTGCATTATAATATTTAATTGCCTGCTCTAAAAAAGGGTGCTTCAAAGAAGTCTTTCCATTCTTTTCCAAGTTTTCAATTTTTCCATACTAGGCAGGGGAGGGGAATATGATTTATTTCCCCCTTCCACCCCTTTACATTTCATGGATTTCTTCGTATGGTCAACGCATCTTTCATTCAGTTATGACGAGAAGGACTTTGGAAAATAACAACAGGAAATAAAACTGTGGTGTAGAATCTGGCTGGCTTTCTCAGACTCAAAGGGTCTCACATTGCCTATGGAGTTTTATTTTAACATGTACTTCTATTTTGCGTTACAACTGATTCCTCTAAAAATATTCAGGTGAAGGCAAATCTAGAAAAAAAAAAAGATTTTATCTTTCCTTAAAATTGTAGCATCACCAACACGGTATACTACGGTGTTCCTTTCTGATCAGGAGGGCTGGAGTGTCTGTGGATTTATCAAATAATGTTTGGAAATCTGCAAAGTCAGGGCCTTGCCTGTAGCCGGGGCGCTCCTGGAAGCCGATCAGAACTGGCAGGAGTGTGTTTTTGTAAGTTGAAGGTCACCGGATGAAGGGCCACCTCATGGCCCCATGCAGGGGACCCTGCAGCAGGGGTCGGCGGTTGGTCCCGGTGCCTGTCCCTGTCCCTCCCTGTCCTCTGCCAGCACTCCCAAATTTCCTGAAGGAAAAATCGATCTGGCTTGCTGAAACTGTTGATCTGAGCTTCCCAGCTGGCCTTGTCTGCGGTGATACGGGGAGAACTGGCACAAATGACCGTGCTGGCAGATTGATGAGGACGGTAACTGGGAACGAAGCGGTAGCAGAGCGCAGCTGCGAGAAATAACCCTTTCTGCCCCTTGGCCACTGCTCTTCATGGGGTTCAGCAAATTGTTCTGCTGTGCTGGGTTCCCTGAAAGGCCTTACATACATGTGGGGGAACAAAATATTCCCAAGTAAGCAAAAAGCAATTAAAAATTATGAAAGCATCGCTGAAACCCGTACGGGTAGCTGTTTTGTAATGCTAGGTGAGAAAAATGAAATGCTTCTCATTCCAAAGTTGCCAAAGCTTATATAGTAAGGCTATATAGTAAGTCAGTGGTGAAGCTATGAATAAAATTCAAGAAAACAGACATCGATTGCCTTTCTTCACATAGTTCAATTACATGACATGCAATTCAATTTTAAATGCATATATTAAATATCCAGTATATCAATTTGTGAATGGCTTCCACTCTACGGTCAAAAAACTCACTGCAGTCTCTTTGTGACAAGTTTGTAAAGCAAACAGAAATGGAATGGGGAAGAGAGCCTGGAGTTCGCAAAATCTGAGGAGGAGATGTGCTCTTACTGCTAGCTTTTGCAAATGATCTATCGAATATGGATTTATGCAATCCCAGCAGTAGTTATCCATCAGTGGACGGAAATGTCTTTGCAGAGGTCCTTATAGGACAGTGTTTCAATCCCAGTTTTATTGTTCGTGGAGATGGAGCACTTGTAAGCCAGTTTATAAATCTCTTCCTTAAGCAGCTTATTTTTAAGGGCATTTTAGGAGTGGAGCATCCGGCTTGACTTTTAGATCATTTCGATTCTGTCTGTTCTAACACTCAAATAACTTCAGGCGTGGGCATTTTTTGTTGGTGCTTTCTGTGTCCTAAACTTGCAGTTGGGTGTTTCTCATTAACTAGAAAATGTTGAAGCTATCTCACGCTGGAAGAAGGTAGTCCTCAATAGTAAGCTGTAATAGATCTCCTTGAAAAGGATATTTGGTACAGCTCAGGAGGGTTATGTGCCAATTGAACAGCTAAACTTTCAATTACTAACAATTTCTGATACCAGTGATGCTGTTAATGGTAGAGCCAGGTTGTTGCCCAGGTCTATGTAACAACCAGGTACAAAAGATTGCTTTTTTCCTTGCATTTAAGTGCCGTCTCTGCGTTTCGGCTTAGCAAGTCAGTGCTACGCCTACCTGGAGATGCCTTCTTACCACCGCCTGCCCCTGCTCTGGGACTGCAGGCATAAACTTCGGGGGTCACGTGAAAGTTTGTTTACTCGTACAAACTTTCGATTGAGTCACTGAGAGTTGCACCATTGGTGCTACCGGCTTAATGATGGTATTCATTAGGCTTTGTGGCAACCACGTAGTCAGTGAGCTGTGTGAATTTAGACCTGAAGTGCAATGGAGATAAGTTAGGAGAATGAGCAGACCATTTTCATTTGACAACCACAAGTAGGATAAGGCTTGTAAAAATAATAATTTTCCTTTTGAATGATGTTTTGTCTTTTGACCCTTGTTTTCTGCCTTTGTTGTCCTTTTTCTCCAGCTGGGATGACAGCAGCTCTGTCAGCAGTGGGATCAGTGACACCATAGATAATCTCAGTACTGATGACATTAACACTAGCTCCTCTATCAGCTCCTATGCCAACACACCTGCCTCCTCCCGCAAAAACTTAGACGCACAGGTAAGATTTCTGGTTTAGACAAATAATATTGATAGTTACTCTTTTCTCTGTGCAATAAGTGTAATTGTTTTAAGTTGAATGAACTTGAACACACAAGACAGCCTTCAGTACGGACGGTATCATTGAAAAGGCAGTGTCAAGCAATAGTAACTGCCTTATCCTACGTGGCATTTATGAGTATTTCCTCTATGCGTGGAATCCGTGGCATCTCTGCGGCGTATGTGTGGCAACAAATGGCTTCTGCCTTCCTAGTGGCAATGCTGTACAGAAAACATGCATCAGTAGATGGGATTTATTTTTTTTTTTAATCTCTAGAAAACGTATTATGTTTTTTCTTAAAGAATAGAATTTAATTAATCAATGTGAAAGTTTAAAGATTATTTACACTTCCACTGGAAATATAAATGTGCTATGTGAATGAAATAGATTATTTGAAACTTCCAGGGCTGCATGCTACTGCAGACTTTCTATTTTTGGCAGTATTTCATAGGAGGATAAATTTTACGTCCATTGGCAGCCTACATGTACATTTTGTGCTCAGACACAGCACATCCAAAGAGGGTGAAACAAGTGAAGATACCCAACGGGTTTTCCTTCATCAATTAGATTGCACAATAAAGAGTTGTGTGGTAATATAAACCGCTTTTTTTCCCCAATTGTGTAGACTTTTGTTTGGAAAAGCATGGGGCTGAGAAGTCCAGCTTTGTTCTTTGTACACCCACTTGCTCGAGGGACTTGGGTGTTCTATATCAAAACAAGCTGGATGGGGTGACTTGGCGTTGCAGCTGGTAGAGGAGCGGGATGTAGGTATGACCTTCTCCTCTGTTTCTTTCCTTTTTTATTCTTCTCCAGTCCTTTTCATGACTGGACCCTAAATCTGGTTTTAATATCAGTTTAAATGTAGACGTGTGGTTGCTGTGAAGTGTTACTGTGCCTACAGGACTGTGGTGCAAACATATATTAGTCTTTGTTCCCTTGCCACGAAGTGCATATTTGAGCCTACATTAAAGATTTCCAGTTAGCCTCTGGTTGTGTATCAGCGATTGCATGTGTGCTCGAAACTGCTAATACAAGTCCCATACAAGTTGAGAGGAGTTAAGATCTATGAAGTGTGTTTTCCAGTACGTAACAGAGAGAGTAACATACACAACTAGAAGTATTTTTCGACAATTGTTACTGTCTCAACGTTGTAACACCGTTGGAAGAAAAAAAAAAAAAAAAAAAACAAAAGAAAAAGGGAGACATGACTAAACATTAACCTAAGAAAAAAAAATAGAAACTCATTTGAATTCTATCTTCTGATGGATCAAATTCTTGGAAACAGCTCTGAGAGATCAAAATCTGTGTTGACAAACTCCTCTTCCTTCTCCACAACTATGACAGCATCCAGGGGAGTGCAGGCATACACCAGAAGGAAAGCAGCTGAAGCTTGTACAGACAGTAGAGCGCAGTCATTAGAAGAGGAAGCTGGGAGACAAGACGTACAAGTTGTATTTGCAGTTTTTCGATGTGTAGGTCTGTGACCTACTTATCTCCTCCCTTTTCATGGCTGGCAATATTTGTTCTAGGTATTACTATTATCTGCAAATTATTGTCCATAAAGTACTTCTTTTTCATTTGAACAGAATAACTTCATCTTGTCAATCAAGGGAATGAAAATAGCTTGGAGTGATGGAACCCTGCGTAGCCTGCAGGGTTGAGTTTTTGCTGCCCAAAGTAGTCCTCAGAGCTCATGACACAGCGAATGCCGCATATGTGCCTTTTCTGTCTTACCTGGAGTACTGTATGATGGCCGGTGCCCAGGTTTGCATTCCCCTGGGTGGTGAGCCACAAAGGACTGGCAAATATCTGCAGAGGGATGTGGACTTTTCTTCTCAGGGTATCCACTGCTTTAGTTCTCCTAAATAGCAGGCACTTAACTTTTAAGCTGCTGTGATTTTGCCACATCTTTTTAAGGTGGGTCAGAAGGTGGATTTCAGATAATTAAAGAGGGCTCTTGAAGCTAATACATGTGCAGCTGGGAGTCCAGACAAATAACGCAGCCACATCAAAGGGAGAGAGCCCTAACATGTCAGTGTCTGCTGGTAAAATCAGTAACTTGCACAGAATCATCTCTGCAAAGGAAGAAGACATGGTTGCAGTAGAAAAATAAAGCCCCTGCTAAGAAATTGGTTTTCAGAGCTGCTGAGTACCCCGTACTCCAGAAGCTGTAGTTTCTCCATCTTTGAAAAGCAGGACTTAAATATGACATTAACTCCATCTTCATAGACATTCATAGTTGTAGCCCCTTCTTGTTAACGGTGCTACGATGATGTTCACAAGTTGGTTCTGAACAAGCTAGTGATCGGAACCAGAATTTGCCTTACCATGGTCCTGTGTCTTGCTCAGACTGTGGCAAGTACCAAACCACTTAATGTTGCTATACCACTTTTGGGGCCCTAATATTTTTCCCTTATATTGCACAGACTTAGATGAGTTACCTTTTAACACAGCATTTCATACAGTATGCCTTTAAAGACATGTCAGGCACGTATTTTAAGGAGAAATTAAGACCTGGCGGACATTTGAAAGTAATAAACTTGATATGTAATGCTAAAAAGATCAGAAGATGGAAAGGGAACAATTCTTTTCAATAGAAAACACCAGCATCTTTAAGCTGTTGGATCAAGATGACTTCTCAGTTTCGTTGAAGCAAAGGTGGGTTTGGTCTGTTCGCAGCTGCACAAGTCGATTTACAAAACTGTAGGAATAAATTGAGAAATCCTGGTGGTTACCGCTACTCCCAGCTCAGTCGGAGGGCAGGCTTTGCTCCCAGCTCATGCTCGCTGTGTCTTGCCATGACCTCCAGCAAACACTATTTCCACTTTCACCCACCCCGGGCCGTTCAGGCAGGTGGAGTTTCAGCTGCAATCCTGAAGCCAGGTTTCACCGTGTTTTGGGTTTGATTCCTTAGTCATGTTTCTGTGCTGTCCTCAGTGTTTACGGTTAAATAGAAACACCTCTGGCCAGAGGGCTTCAAGGGGAGATGTGCAGCAGTTCAAAGGCTACGGAAAAAGTTGGGCTGTGGGCGTAGTTGTGGAATGAAATGGAAGAGAGCAAAGATAGAGAACTAATTGTAGTGCCATTCTCTGTGTTGAGATTGTACTATTCCTACAGATGTAAAGGGGGGAAGTAGAAGTTGCAGGAATATTTCATAATCAACCAAAACTAGAATAAGTCCTTTGCCAGCAAGTAGGTGTATTTCTTGTTCTCAAATGCTAACGGTGTAAACAGGTGATTCCAGACAAGGTACTTGAAGGAAGTTTCTAAGAAGAGCACGTGAGGGATGGTGTTGAGGTGGTTTTGTTCGTTGATTATTTGTTACTTCTTGCCTGTGCTCTCTTCCAAAATCTGTAAACTTAGCAGAAGTTTGCATGAAATGATGGTTTTAGAGAAACACAGGACATAGAAACAGTCACCCTGTGAATTTATTACACACCTACCGATGGTCACAAATAGAAAGGTAGCCATCCCCAAACCTTGCAGCCATAGAAAAGCAAGCAGTGTTTCGTTCAAGTCTGTGCTGAGTTGCTGTCTTTGAATGGAGAGGCAGGGAAACATCATTTGCATAGCATGAGGAAAATACAACAAGAAAATAATATCTAAATCCATAATTCAACAAATGCTTTGTAGTCTAATGGCTCAATATACAGACAAATAACCCAGGCCCTAACTGTTTCACGTGACTGAAGAAAGATCATCATGGTGTGTGGTGTCAGCTTTCACATACTGATCACTGAGACTAGTTTTTCAGGCTTTTTAAAAAAAGTAATTACAGTAAAAAGGAGAGGAAATTAAACTACAACCCGTCTAGATTCTTTAATATTAATGGCGTGATCTGGTAAGAAAAGAAAAGTCATAAACTTGAAACATACTTTAAGAACTTAAAAATAAAATATAGCATTTTGCTGAAAGCATGGTAAGTGATCATGCCTCCTTTCCTCAGCTTTGCTGTTCTGATTATCAAGAGGGAGTAAAAGGCTGTGGGCTTTATAATGCTTGGGGGTATTTAAAGTGATTTCATTTTAAGTGATATTACCATTCAACTACTGCACAGTGCTGAGCACATTCATCGGCTGAGGCTGCAGGGAAGAGATGGCACTCAGCATCTTACCAAAATTCACCAGCTCTTACTTGGGAGCTTCGCAGTCAAGTGTTGAATGGTCAGTCTCTTTCATGGCACTGTGATGGTTGGAGAACACCTCAACTATGAATTTTTTATCCGGATCAGGGTCAAACATGTGGATATTTGTTATTTGTGCCTGATCACAAAGTAGTTGGTTGTGGTGTTACAAAATTTGCCCAAATTAATCAACAGCATTTGACAGGAGAAGTAGAATTCTGCAAGAATAATCATTAGCAATAGAGAAAGCTAATGTGTGGGGAATATATCATATATATATATAAAAAATATTATATCATATATATCATACATATATATATATATCATATATCACATATATATATATACAAAATTACCCTAAATAAAATTACCTGAGAATTTGACAAAGGCTTGCTAATGAGAAAATTCTGTATTTGACATTGAGTTCTGCAAAATTCTCCATAAAAGCCTGGCAGCACAATCAGTCTGTGCAAAGAATAGGGAAAAATCCAGTTTGTAAGAGTTAAGTATAAATTAAAAACTAAGGTAATTTATGTGTTTAAGTAAGTCTTGAGTATTGCTTGAAAGTTATCGGGGATTCGTTTTTCTTCAGCTCTTGGGTGTCCTAATATGTTAGATGAGAATGAACAGCATTCCACATCTTCAGATGTGTTCAAAAAGCTGCCTCCTCATGCTCTGGAGATCAGATTGCCAGACAAGAGATAGGAAAGCAGCAAGAACAAAGGAAAGCTGGCTGCACAGGTTTGAAAGGTTTTTTTGGCATTGCAGTAAAAGGGTTCGTCAGAAATTCGAGATGGAGGATTATAAATGTCATGGAGCTGAATATGTCCTTTATAAATCGAGTGCTTTTTTTTCGTTGTCTTTTTTTTTTTCTTTCTCTTTTCTAAGGGGCATGCCTATTATGGTTTTTGTATTTTTCCCCTAGCATATTAAAAAAAAAAAAAAGTTCATTGCTGGGGTTCATTTCTTGCTATGACATTCCTTTATCAAAGGCATGTTATGTTTGTTAGCACTTAGAGATGACTGCTGAGTTGATTAATCAGTTTGATGGTTCTCATTGATGCAGCTTCTTAAAAGAAAGGCTTGCTCTGAAGGTTGTCTTTCAATTCCTTATCTGTCCTAGACTGATGCAGAAAAGCATTCCCAGGTCGAGCGGAATTCCTTATGGTCCAGTGATGAAGTCAAGAAATCAGACGGAGGATCCGATAGTGGCATAAAAATGGAGCCAGGATCTAAATGGAGGCAGAATCCCTCTGATGTGTCGGATGAATCTGATAAAAGCACTTCTGGTAGGAAGAACACTGTTATTTCGCAGACGGGCTCCTGGCGACGGGGCATGTCAGCTCAGGTTGGCATTACCACACCAAGGACTAAACCTTCAACCACCTCAGGCACATTAAAGACACCTGGAACAGGTGAGAAAAGGTGTAAGATATAAACAAACCAAAAAGTGTGTTCGGTATGAGAACAGTTTAAATACTTTCCAGAGGCAGAACCTGAACTTCAGGTAATCCTGTCTTTATTTTTAGGTATTGTTTTAACCTATGCAGCATCTCGTATATCCACATTTCTTTTTCTGTTAATTTTAAAATGCATATTTTGGATTAGTACACTGTGTAAGTTGTTTTCGTGACAACTCTAGTCTTAAGCCAAGCTATTTATTGGGCACAGTATTGCCATATGAAGAATAAATAATATAATTTCAGCTTTTGAAGTCATGGTTAACTTTAAGAACATACCGTATGTGTGGTTGAGGAGATTTATTTTTTCCCCCCCGTACTGAACTAGCATGTTAACTTATACTAAACACTATTTAGTTCTGAATTTTCTTATAAGTGTGTTAGTGATTTTAGCACTTGCAGATGTGTGAATGAAAATTGATTGAATTTGCATAATCAAGTAATTTAAGTTAATACCTCTCCTCCTATTTGATCGTGTACGCGATTGTACATGAAAAAGTTGAAGTTAGATACTTTTCTTGAACTTTCCTTTTAAGAAAATTACACTAATAGCCTAACACTACTTCTATCTAATGATAAAAAAGGACCAATCTGTGGCAGTTCCAGAGGGAAACATTTTTTTTCTTATCTGTCACTATTACATAAGACTGTTCTGCTTTTCATATTCTCGAGGGCAAACACACCACATACTTTCTCTGGCAAGTCTGCATGTATAACTCACTAGAGTGGCATGTACGTTCAGTGCAGACTAGATCATAATTTTTAACCACACTCTGGTGGCTAACACGCTTTTGCTTTTCATGCTGCTTTGAGTTTCATCATTTGCTTGATGTTTTCAAGTCATTAAATATTAGAATTCTTTTTCTATTTTTGTAGGGAAAACTGATGACGCCAAGGTATCAGAAAAGGGTAGACTATCTCCTAAAGCTGGACATGTTAAACGTTCCCCATCAGATGCAGGACGCAGCAGTGGTGATGAATCCAAAAAGCTTCCCACAAGTAACTCTAGAACAACTGCTGCTAATGCTAATACATTTGGATTTAAGAAACAGAGCGGGTCAGCCGTAGGCATGACTATAATCACTGCCAGTGGGGCAACTATCACCAGTAGATCGGCTACTCTGGGAAAAATCCCAAAGTCATCTGGACTCATGGGTAGGACCACTGGTCGGAAGACTAGTGTTGATGGCTCACAGAACCAGGATGATGGCTACTTAGCACTTAGCGCCCGAACTAATCTTCAGTATCGTAGTTTACCCCGGCCCAGTAAATCCAGTAGCAGAAGTGGAGCTGGGAATAGATCTAGCACAAGTAGCATAGACTCCAACATAAGCAGCAAGTCAGCCGGGTTGCCTGTCCCTAAAATGAGAGAGCCTGCCAAGGTAATCCTTGGAAACTCTCTGCCAGGATTAGTCAATCAGACTGATAAAGAGAAAGGGATTTCGTCTGACAACGAAAGCGTGGCCTCATGTAATTCTGTTAAAGTGAACCCTGCATCACAGACTGCTTCTAGTGGAGCTCAAAGTACCCACCAGCAAGGAGCCAAGTACCCCGATGTGGCCTCTCCCACTTTGCGCAGGTAGGCAATAAATTCGTCGATTGTGCAATGATGTTAGTCGGAGCTGAATGATCAGGACTCTTCAAGCCAGGCCTGGCTGTGTTTTGTGGAGCACTTACTATTTAGTGTCCTACATCAAGGTCTTTGTATTTACATTTAATTTCACGTAAACAGGTTGGCCAGTGTTGTAAATACTCAGTACATCATGTAACAGCAGCAAAAATTTAACATTTGGGAAAAAAACACCTGTCTGGCAGAAAGTTTGTCAATTGTAATATGAGTCTCTGTTACAAAAATCACACCTAAAGGCTTTATCTGTGCAGATATTGCAGGAATAAGAATTTTCTGATGTGAAGGTTACTGAAGAGTTCTTGCACCAGTGTATATGTAACAAGCCTGGAAATACCCCAATGGTGGATCGAATTATAAATTGACAACAGGAGAGTTATTTCAGATTTTCGTTAAGACAGCGGCATAATTTGACCTGCCATGGGTAGATTCACATGCCTAACCCAAACTGATATTCCAGCTGTGTGGATTAGCCCAGTGTGTTGCGAGACTCATAACATCAGGTTATTTGACTGTGTAGAAGAACCCTAAGTAAAGTTACTGGCTAAGCTGGGTTGAATTTTCTTATTTTTAATAATTATTTTCCTTAAACAAAAATCTTATTTGTCTTCTATTTCTCCAGCACCACCCCACACATTATTTTAACATCAACATTGGGTTGGTCAGGAATTAATTTGCTGATGCAGTGTGCATCAAAACCTTGATATCGGTGAAAGGTTCCGTTAATATTCTTTTTCCGTTTAATTTGACATGGAGTAGCTTGTCTGTTTCAAGTTGCGGTGTTTTGCATTTCATTTTGTCTTGATGCCCATAATGCCCATACAGTTACGCTACATCATCCTGCTTCCAGTGATGTGAGAAAGCCACATTCCATCTGAAGCACCAGTGCAAGCATAATGGCTGTGATGGCAGCTTAGGCTAATGCTGTAAAAAGTTGTAAACCGTTTCTTTTTAGATGTGTGGTTTCATTTGAAGAGCCGATGCAAGGATAGTGCAAGATATTTCATTTATTTTATTCCTGGTTATCATTTGATAAGCCATATCTTTTAGAATATTTAATTTTCATCGATGACTACTTAAAAGGGAAACTTCCAATAGATCTCTCGTTTCTATAGCATACCCCATGAGAAATGAAGATTTTCAGTGTTGCAAGCCTCAGGCACATTAATCTTGAAATTTGATTGGAATTTTTTTTTTTGATTACTAGAAAGCCCTGTTGCTAGCCATGTAATTGAAATACTACATTAGCAATAGGTGAAACTTCCAAGAGAAGACACTGAGGCTCAATTTAACTATTCCCTCATTTTGATTTACAATTTCACTCTTGAATTTTCACCAGACTGTTTAAATAGTCAGGTATTGAAATGCGTTAAGAGTTGAATTTGGCCTCGTCTGCTTATTACTGATTTCGAGAATGACAGTTAAGAATATTTTGAACTTCATTTTCATAGTCAGTTGAGATGAGTTGCACATGTTGGTTTTCGCATATTTTGTCTCTGACCTATAACTTTTTAAATTGTGTACAATAAATTAGAATCCAATTATTATTATTATTATACAATAAATTAGAAACATTTGTAATGATGTAGATTTACCTGTAAGTCTGTGGACGTACGTAACTTCTATGCTGTCATAAACAGTGAAATTCTATAATTCTGCGATGAGGGCAATCACCATCTCTCTTGTCTCAGTATTCCCTTTAGCTCCTGTATTACGTATCCAGCGTGTCCCTTAGGTGAAACCATCATTTATCTTGATGCATTTTATTATTAAATTGGGCCTTCATGCTTTGCAGTATATAATATGCTGCTTTTCTGTTAATGGGAGACATGCATGACCCAAGTGCCAGCTCAAATATGTCAGTCCCTTGTCAATAATAGTAGACAGGAGTAAACAGATGTCCTTCCTTGTAGGGTATGGCCTTCCAAAGTTAATCTGTGTTGATGTGACTGTCTTGCTGGGTTCTCTGGACTGAAAGGAATGTTCTCCAGACCGCATCCTCTTCTGAAGATGTTTGTTATGAGGTTGTGGTTCGACCAGACACTGCTTTTGGCGGCAACATGCTTTTGTTTCTACCACAGTGGAGCATCCTTTCAGTTGTATTAGAGGTGCTGTGGAAGAGTTTGGGGAAAAGACTGCATAGCGTAAAAGCAGCTTGCAAACTGTTTTGTGGGTGGTTGGGGTTTTTTTAAGCCCTAGGATCCTATCTCTAAGAGTACAGTTCCCCCAGTACAAGCGAGGAGGTGGTATGCAATGGCATAGGAGCAGGAATACCCTAAGCTGGTATTGCTCCTGAAGGCCGCGTATCATTGCAATATGGTTTGATGTTTTTCTTCATACCCGATCCAATACCATTAACTCTAAGTAAAACCTAGACTCTAAATCCCTGTTGGAATGGGTTTTATCATTCCGACTGACTTGGCTAAGTCAGTGTCTCCTAAGCAGCGAGGTGTGGTGTCCAGGTGAACCAGGTTTAACAGATCTGTGCTGGTTTGTGAATGTCTGTCCACATCAGGTGCTGAGAGGATCATGACACAGAGCAGTGCTGGATTATGAGATAGATGTAGATTGGCATCTTAGCCTGATCCAGCAGGGTTGTCCAGGTGTGGCAAAGCAACAATCCAGTTGAGATGTGTTCCAGGCATCTTACATAGGTACAGTGGAGCTGTAGGTAGCACCCGTGCGTAAGTACAGTGCTTCTGGACGTCGCTGCACTTACTGCACGTGTGCTGTAGGGTGCCCAGCTACATTACACAGCCTGGGTTTCTGGGAAGTGTTGGACAAAGTGACTTTGTATGCGTGTGCTGTGCCGACAACCTAGGCATACTCACAAGCAGAGAGAGTTCTGCTGGGTGCACACCCACCTGTAAGTCTTGAAGAGTACAGAAGTGCAATTCTACTCCGAGGACTACAGTCCGATAGATACCCGCTTTGAAAGATTTCATCCCCAATAAATCCACACTGTTGATAAGAAAAAAAAGCAAATCCATATAGGTACGTGTGAGGAAAACTAAGGTTCCAAAGGCAGTTACAGGAGCTCAGTGGCAGAAACAGAAGCAATGTTTTGGGGTGGATGTGTGAAGCTGGAGTCCAAAGCTACAATTCCGTCAGAATTTAGTTTTTAGAATGGTTGATAATCTGGTCTTAAGCGTGTTTACTTTTGCACTTTTGGCAAAAGTGATGCAAATTGGAGAAGCTACAGTCGTCCTCCTCCAACCATGCTTTTAGATCCTCTCCCTTGCACGCGTTCTGGCACTCAGATAGTCTCTTACTGAGCCAGTTCCAGGTGCCAAACCAGGTAAAATCTCATTCCACACTCCAAAAAAATAGTTTCCAGCCAGCTTGGCTCCTGAAATGAGACGAGCCTACATTTGATACCAGTAAATATTTTTCCCATTACATCCCAGCAAATGCAGCTTCTGTGCAGGGCGTTCGGTGATTTGCACAGAATCTACCTGGGCAGCAAGCTTTCAACCTCTTAATATTCCATGCTGCCGATTAATCGATGCTGTGTTTCTCTGGTATCCTTTTTCCTTAAGGAGCAGAAGACAATGTGGCTGTAGTTGAGTTCTGTGAAGCTGTATTTTAGCTTTGTGAAAGTAGTATTCGACGATTCAGAGAAGAAACTCCTAAGATAGGTTTGAAGTCATTGTAATTGTCTCTGGATTTTATTAAAGGGGGCGTGAACACAAGGATATTCATAAATGTATAGTTGTGTATGTCCAGTCTGGGATCATTTACTTAATGTTGGTTTTCTGAAGCTAAGATGATGTGTGATCTAGATAGAAAATATTCTTGCATTTAATATTCCGTTTTATGTATTTTTCATGTTGTCTTTTTTGACAGACTTTTCGGTGGCAAGCCTAGTAAACAAGTTCCCATCACAACAGCTGAAAATATGAAAAATTCGGTAGTCATCTCCAATCCTCACGCTACCATGAACCAGCAGGGTAACCTTGATTCACCATCTGGCAGTGGTATGCTGAGCAGTGGGGGCAGCAGCCCTCTGTATAGTAAAAACACAGATATGAACCAATCTCCTCTAGCTTCTAGTCCCAGTTCAGCACATTCAGCTCCTTCCAACAGTTTAACATGGGGTACCAACGCAAGTAGCTCTTCTGCCGTCAGCAAGGATGGCATTGGATACCAGTCTGTCAGCAGTCTTCACACCAGCTGTGAATCCATTGACATCTCTCTGAGCAGTGGAGGTGGGCTGAGCCATAACTCCTCCAGTGGCTTGATTCCAGCCTCTAAAGATGATTCTCTGACTCCCTTTGTCCGAACCAACAGCGTTAAGACTACCTTGTCTGAAAGGTCAGTAGGTTTTTCTCTCCTTTCCATTAAGCTTGTATGTATCTCGAATGCGAATGAAGTGCTGGCAGCGGTAGCCAGCACTGCAGATAGAAATCAGGCAGTGCTTCTGTCAAGATAATGCTGAATGGTATTACTAAAACATACAAAGAAGCCATTCCAGGCAAGGAGCCCAGTTCAGACCAAGAGGGTGGGTTCAGGTGATGTTTTTAATTTGCTGTGGTAGCCAATGTGACAACTTTTCTTGCTACCATATTATACCTAATATACGAATTTTGCATCATATATTGTCCTTCCAAAGTTGATCTGATAGTGATACTCAAAAAAACCTCCAGTGTCGTTACCATTTTGATTTGAGAAGCCAGCTGTTTCTTGTTGAACTTCTTCTTTGTAACATTTGACAAGCTTTTAAACTGGAGGTCATGCTGAAAAGAGGAGTCCCAGTCTCCCTAGTCACTTGATCCCTCCTCACCCTCTCCCTGCTGCCCTGTCCCGTCTCCAGCTGCTCCCTACAGCGTTTCGGTAGAGGCATTCATGTGAATGCTTAGTGAACCCGACTGGGAGATGGATCCAACTGGAAAATGATCACCTGAATTGTATTTCAGACTGATCACTTCCCCAGCTCCTTACACGATGAGATTCATCGGTGTAGGACCTAGGAACAGATTGGCCAGGGAGGAGGGAACGGGACTGCTTTTTAGCATCAGAGCTGTATCAACGGCACATTGAGCTAACGTCAGGATATACCAGACGATGACTTGCAGTGCATGCTCTCTGAGTGGCCTTTTGTAGAAGGCTGCAAGCATTGGAAATCAGCAGTATCCTGCTATGTAATTGTGTAGTCAGGTGGCAAAATTTTTGTAGTTGCATCTCAATGGAGAAAATAACCGCTGAGTATAATGTTCTGTCAGTTTGGGTTTCTGTTTGTGTTTTATGATAACTCCTTTCTGTTCTCTCCTCTTTCCATTCTAATATTCCTTCTCTTGTTTTCTGTCTTGTTGGACTGATTCATCTAGCCCTCTTTCTTCCCCTGCTGCTAGCCCCAAATTCTGCCGAAATACTTTGCCCAGGAGACAGGACAGGTAATGCTGTCTCAGGACAAGGCTGTAGGTTTTGTTGCCCATCTCGGTGAAGCAAATTGTTTTGTGACGGACTGTGCTCAGTTGAGTCCTCCGCTGTGTTCATCGTTCAGGTGTGAACTGACACAAAGACATGCCAGTGAGAGTCCCCTCAAACACCTCATCTACCTACCTAAATCAATCTGGAGAATGGCATATGGCAGAGTTGGCATGTTTTTGGTGTTGCTTTTGTTACTGGAAACATCTTTTGGTTTGTGGGGGTATTCCCCCCGCTCCCCATTTCTTTGCCAAAGGCAATTTGAAAATCTTGCCCTTTTTTTTTTTTTCTACCAATCTAAACTCTCACTAGCATTTCAGCATTCCTCTGGCATGCTGCTTTTCCCACTGCCTTTCAGGCCTGTCCTTTTTGTTGTGAAGTCCCCGCGTCATTCAGTGTCGTCAGTCTTTTATTGCAGTTTGGCTCGTGAGTGTTTTGCAGGGACTTGGGTACATCCATCCTTGTAAAGACGAATGCTAAAGTTGGGAAAAAGATTACCCAAATCTAAACATTCTAGCTCACTTCTGTAATTTTAGTCACTCCCACGCTGTAATTTAGCTATAAGGATTGTTGTTAAATTAATTCATTTAAGCACGTGGATATTTTCTTTAAAAACTAATTAACAGACTCTGCTCAGTTACAAGATCCTCAGTTGTAAAAACATAAACTTAAGTATTTGGGTTTTGGATGGCTAATAGATTCGTTTTACTTTGCTAATGGAATTTAATCTAAGATTTGAAAATTTAAACACACTGGGCTCAACACTTTTACTGCTATACATTGCAGCTGCATAATAGTAATTAGCTGCATTCCCTAAATGGTGTCTGCTGAAAGAGATGACGGGAAGGTGGTTTGGACATGAAGATTCTCATCAGTTTTCACAAATAGTCTGCCTAACTCCTGCTGAAAAGCATATTTTTAAGCATCCATTTGACATTTAAAGAGCCATTTTTGTTCGTTGTGGGTAGGAGAAATAGCCAAACCACGGTGTGAACAGATGAGATGCGTTGGCATGGTACCAGATGCATGTTTGTGCAAGTCCACACCTCGGGAAGGAGGTTTTTGCATGTTTCCATAGGAAGGCCCCAGCACCTTTTCCTCTGAAAAGGCGATGCAGATGTTTGTACGTCCTTCTTCGTCCTGAGCTTATTCCTTCCCTTTTGTTCTTCTCTGAAGTTCTTTTCTTTTAACTTTTCTGCAGCGACCCACATCTTGATAGGAACACTTTGCCTAAGAAGGGACTCAGGTATTGGTGTTTCCACACGGTTTAACAGCTTTTGTTGTGGCTTTGGAGTTTGCTTTGTGTCTCTGTTGTGGCTGGTGGTGATGGTCGCAGTTTGCAAGAGGTGGCAACAATATTCATTCCTTCGTTCTCTCTTTCCTTCTTCCTTCCTTTCTCTCTTTCTTTCTTTAATCCTCAAAGACAACCATTGACCACTGTGCTTTTTTTCATCCAGTGGCTTCTCTGCTTGAGCAAGAACTGTGGCTTTTGCTGGCTGAATTGCTGAAAAGCATCTCCTAAACGATCTTTGGGCTTGACTTTGAAAGCAATAATTATGCAGCTTCTATGGCTATTACATGGAATGATTTGAGATCATTTTCACCCCTGGGAACCTTGGTGTTGGTACACAAATAGAAAAGATTTTCGATATCATGCCAAACCTCTTAGGATGGGATTAGACATATTAATTTAAAAAATATATTTGCTTCAGAATACCTGAGTATATAGGGCTCTTGGAGAGAACTACTTCTGTTCTAGAAAAGAACCAAAAAATCCCCAAACAAACCGTTGGCAATTGTCTTCTCATAAATTTTGTATATCTGTAAGGTAGTGATTTTTATAACACAAAAAAAATGCACCGAAAAAGATTTTTCTATTGATACCAGCAGCTCTAGCAAGATAATCAACATTAGGTGTATTAATTAAATGGTTTGTTACAGAATTTACAGAAGATATCTTAGACAATTTAGAAAATTGCAGCTTCACAACTGCTTAATGCAGCTTGTAGGGTTGCTGAGTTGATGCCTTGAAATTGCAGCTGCGATTTTTCTGTCCTTTACACGTTGTTCTTCACAGCAGCTTTATGCCGTGAAGCTGAGTGCTAAAAGCCTTTCTTAAAATGGCATTTTTGTTCAAAGTGTTTTTGTGGTTCTCAAGTATGTCTCTAATAAGTAAAGACTCTCTTGAAAGACCAAAGCGTTTGAGTGCTGAAGAGGTAGGTATTAATGCTGGAAAAAAAAAGAATCCTTAGTGTGTTAAAGTAAAATGACTTTTTAGACTGATACATGTGCAAAGTTCAAGAGATGCAGATAGTCAGGGACTGTTGCTGAAGCGTTGAGGCATAAGCAGAAGAATGAATGCATTTTTTTTAAAGTAGTTTGAGTTTTTGCAGTGTTAATTATTGTGGCATTCATATTAATTTAAAATAGTCTTAATAAGTGATATCTTACTGTAGAGTATTTAGTTGGACGGAATCTAATTAATTAAATAGATAATATCGGCTAATAATAGGCTCTAAGTGTTTAGTTTTTGGGAGGAGAGCTGGTAACTCACAACTATTTCTCAAAAGCAGATGGCACAGCATAAGACAGACGCTGAAATCCATCAGCAGACAAGTGTTGCCACGATGTTTCTGTTGATACCTGTACCTTAGCACGTTATTTCACATAACACCAGTGGTAACATACCTAATTTTTAGGCATATAGAGAAGCAGATTTAAAACTTTGCTCAAGGTGAAGCCAGCGTGTGTTTCGCCATTGATGTTGGCATAGACGACGTTTCCGCTATTTTCTTTGCCTTCAGAAAAGGCTAAACATAGTCGTCTTTATGATGATTTAGTGCTATTAGTTTTGCACCGAACACCTCCACAGACCTTTATATTAATGTCTCTGGAATATGAATTATTGGGTCCCAACTCGTTTAAAAAAATCTGATAATGGCTTTGTTGACTTGAATTTGGTTGTAATATGACAAAAAGCCAGGTAAGCTTAGCGATGTGCCAAATTATTAAAATAGTGATAGGATTTTGGCATAACCTAGGGAAAGGATTTCCAAATTATGGTTTTATTTTTCAATCATACATGCGTAACACACGCTGTATTTTATTCTACAATACACAACTTCTATCTGTAGCTTTTTGTTTACTACCAGTTTGATTACTACTGAAGCCGTAGGAAAGGAGGTTTGGGGTTTTTTTTCCTGAACAGAAATGGAATGAATTAGGAACAGCTTGGAACAGCTCCTTAATCCAGAATTGTATCGGGTTTACACCATATTAATCCTTAAATTTCATATGAGGGTTCTTCCGTCTTTCTTTCCCTCTCTCCCTCCTCAAGTCTTGTGACATTTCATGGTTGGTTTTTTTTGAAATTTTAAATAAATGTCATAGTCCATTTTGGAAAAACTGCTTTGTTTTTGCAGGTATACTCCATCCTCCCAGCTCCGTAATCAAGAAGATGCAAAAGAATGGCTACGGTCCCATTCAGCAGGAGGACTTCAGGATACTGCTGGCAATTCCCCATTTTCATCTGGATCCAGCATAACATCACCCTCTGGAACTAGATTTAACTTCTCACAGCTTGGTGAATAATTATCTGTTTGGATAATCATAGCAATACATTGTGTGTCTCGAAAGTAGCGTATTGCACAATATAATTTTCTCTCAGCAGCTCCGAGTCCCAGGTTCAACCTCAGGAAGCGCTTTCATTGAAACGAGTGGGACTAATTAGCATTATTATCTCCTATGCCCAAAGGTGGCAAACTTGCAGTAACTCCTTGAAAATACTTCTCTGGGAGTAATCAGATGCCTTAATATAAATTGTGAGATATTCAGTAGAGCTATTTGTTAGTATCACGCATTGGTGTGTTTAAAGGACTTATGGCATTGCCTACCTGTTCAGTGATATTGCTTTAAAATCCAAGCATATTACTTATATGACACATAATATTACACACATATATATAATACGCATATTACCGTATGTGCCAGTCTCATCAGACTAAGATATTTTATCTTTGTATGTATTTTTCAAGTGGTTTGTTGGAAAATTGCACAAAGCTCAGTCTGAAATAATATATAAAAGTCAGAAGAATTTTAAGTCAGAAAAAAGGCTGTTCCTTCACTTAATTACGTTGATAAAAGTAAACACTTTTTAAATGAAGGAAACAATAAAAGTTGACTGACAGGGTACCTAAAGCATTGAAGATTTTAGTTGACTATATCAGCAGTTGAAACAACCTGATTTAAAGTGCTAATAGTGCTCATATCTGGTGTGAAGATTAAATACTACTTACTTGCCTTTGCAATTTGTTTAGGGATGTAAATCAATCCTAACAGTATATATATTGCCTTTTAAGTTAAGTGATATTTGGAAAATACAATGTCAGACAGACATTTTTTGTTTCTTTTTGACTTTCAGAAGCCTCTCCATCTTCTCTAGAATGATAAAGAAATAATAGTCAAAATAGTTAAGCCTATACTTGTGAACTTCTTGTGTCGTGTGGATTTGCAGCAGCTTACACGGTCACTTATTTCTAGCGCAGTTTTGAGTTGCGGCAGTGACATTTTAGAATCTCTCTTTGTTCTGAAAAGAAACAGATTCAATGAACAGCTTTAAATAAACCGACACTTTAACAACGCTTAAACTTGAGTATACACACAATGTAATTACATTGCCAACAGCTAATAAAGTGTATTGAAAGTTCATGAAAGTACCTTAATAGCAAAAAAAAATAATAAAGTGTAGTCATACGCCCAGAAAATTAACTCTTTATGGAGAATATTGAAGATTATTTACATTAATAAGCTTCAAAATCTATTTGGCCACAAGGAATTAACAAAAAAAAAAGAGAAGATATTTTTCCGTGTTCTTAAGAAAAGATCTTGGAGATAGTGCAGTCAAGAGGGCACTGCATTTAATTTAATATCAAATACTGATATGGAAGTTGAGTTTTAAACTGGAATATTGTATCTTCTACAGTAGTCTGTGTCGGTTGATGGTGTATATAGAAACAGGCAATGGCAGCACACCAAGAGGAACCTGCCAGTTGAACAGAAATTTTGTTCTTCTTTTTTTTCCACAAATCAACTAGTTCTTAGTAAATAGCAGGTATAATTTCAGCACAGAAGTTCTTTGATAAAAATGTGAAACTGGAGTAAACATTTTGTGCGCTTGCTGGGAGAGTATTGGCTTTTGAGGCAAAATCGATATTTTATTATTCTTAGGACCTCATAGTGGAAAGAAACAATTCTGAAATCTACAGCTATTAGGAAACTAAGGCTCTTAAAATTTGTGACTTAAATACATAGAAAAATGTAATTTTCTGAGAACTTGAAGGCTTTGAAGGAAATAGTTCATAAGGCCTGTGCTATACAGGCAAAATACTAGTTTAAATTCCTTCAGGCATTTTCATCCTTTTTGAGGAAGTACTGTTCCAAATTAAGTGAGGGTTAATTAGTTCATGCCTACAAGGTGTGAGTGGGTTGACTGAGCTTGTCTGTAGAAGCATAGACATATCACCCCGTGTTTAAAATAACCTTATTTACTTGAGTTTTCGTATTCATTAGCTTGCTTTGCATACCTCTTATTTGAATTCATTGAATTTAGAGAAATAATGAAGCCTGGAGAAGGTGACATCAAAAATTTGTGTCTTAAAGAAAAAAAAAACAGCTTTTTGGTAGTTGCACAAAAATTAGGTATGAAAATTCGTGGTCGCGCAAATAAATTGGTGTTTATTCTTCACTTTATAGCAAGCCCAACCACTGCAGCCCAGATGAGCCTGTCAAATCCAACCATGCTACGGACCCACAGCCTTTCCAATGCAGATGGTCCTTATGACCCCTATAGCGATACGCGCTTCAGGAACAGCTCGATGTCCCTGGACGAGAAAAGCAGAACAATGAGCCGGTCTGGCTCATTCCGCGATGGCTTTGAAGAAGGTCAGTAAAGAAGTTCTGGAAATGATCAGAAAATGGCATTCCCACATAAACCAAGCATAAATTTGGTGCTTTTCAGGTCAGTATAGGGGTCATTTCAGAGCACAGTTCTCTCCGTGTGGAGCTCTCAGTGTTAGGTAAAACTTTAGTCCTAGTTATTGTTGTTCTGATGGTATTTGTTCAGTGATCCTCCTGGCCGGATATAGGAAAGCATGTAAGTGTTGTACCTAGGCCATCGCTGTTCAAGAAATGATTTAAACACATCCTGTGCTTCATTTTTAGTGGTCTCAGAATGACCCTAGTTCATGCTTAGAGTTAGCATGTTAAATGTTTCCTTGAATAGGACTGTTCTCCTGAAGCTGGGCCTGCACGCTTCTGTTTGTAGTATAAATAATTGATACCAGCCAGACTGTTGTTTCTATCCTAGTTAATTTTTCCAGTATTTAATCTGTATTCAAGTTGTCTTTACCTTTTGTTTCTGCTCAATGTCCTGGGTTGATATCACGCAGCTTCCACAGAAGGCATCTGAGTAGTTCTTCAAAACATCCAGGCTCTTCTTTTTGATTCGTCAACTTTAATTCCTCCTTGTCAGATATGTAATCATACCTGATAAAAGAAGCCCATTTAAATCTAAGAAGGAAAAAATCATTTACCTATAAATAAAGAATTAGTTTGGCTGTAGCAGGAGTAGCTATGAGCACACATTAAAACCCTTGAGGGCTGCACTTCTCGGAGTCAAGTGTGGGGTGAGCTCTGGGAGTGGTTCATAGGAAGCTCTTCCAGAATTAGCTCATTGAGTCTTAAATCTCCTTTCTGGCAAGGATTGGGAGCTTGGTTGGCTATGAAGTACTTCATCACTATGGGTCACACAAGCCTTTGATGACTTGCTTCCTCCACTGCTGAAGACCTGCACTGACTCAGGAGTGTTAATACCAGCACCCCGTT
The DNA here is from genome assembly GCA_013398915.1 of Dromas ardeola. Lineage (NCBI taxonomy): Eukaryota > Metazoa > Chordata > Aves > Charadriiformes > Dromadidae > Dromas > Dromas ardeola. Next base: position 176,338 of record VYZM01003143.1, on the reverse strand, counting down.
GTTGCTGTTCCCCTAGAGCCAGGCATGCTTGGGAGCCACACTTAAATGCTTTTAGGGGTCTTTAGGAGTCACAAGGTACCTTCCTGGAGATACTGGTTATCCCGTCAGTTTTCTGCCATTGGAAGAGGTAGAAAATGAGTATTGGATATGGCTCCGGAAAGATTCAGGGCTAATTCATTATTGAATTTAGCCAGTCTAACTCCATTACGTTTAATTGTGTTTTAGAGGCCCATGGCTGAGGATCTTCATTAGGGGTTGAAAATTATTTGAATAATGCTGTAGGGATCAAAACTGTGTCATTGCAGGAATTAACCTTTGTTTATGCCATGCTCTCAGAAAGCTAGATGATTATGAACAGTCAAAGATTGCCGGATACTTAGTCAGTTGAATTCCGTTCTGTGATGAACAGTCCTGCTCTTACTGAAGAGTTCCTTAATATAATCTGTGAAGGAATTTAAATCACTGCATCTGTGTTATACTTAGATGATTTACTAAAAGAGCTGCTACAGCAAAATTTACTCATGTTTTATTGAAGACATCCTCAAAAAAATCGTAACCGTAGTCTTTTTAGTGTGCTTAAGATTGCAGCAAATCCATTTTGGCATGATGGAGGTTAAACTGTCCTTATAATTTAGAACTTTTTGTCCAGAAGAGAGGCTAGAATGGAAGAATATTTAGTAAGTATTACACATTTGAGGACAAACCATTTAAAAAGAAAAAAAAAAAAGAAAATGAAAAGGGAAGAGTTAGGTGAAATGCTCTACAAATTGCTTTTCATTATTTAAAAAAAGTAATAAAAATGAAGTCCAAGAAAACTTTACCAAGTTACGGACTTGAAAGCAGTGGGAAAAGATCAGTTGTGTATGCGAGGAAGGAATTTGACCCTACGGTGGACGTGCTGAAGAAGGCCCTTTCAGAGTTTCCTAAATTTTTGGCACTTAAAAGTATAATAACATTTTACCAGATGGGATGGATGTTTAGGTGCAGTCTCTGTAATTTAGTCTTCAGGTTAAATGTCGTCTGTTACTGCTCTGGCCATACAGAAGGCAGGGGTAGCCCGTTAATAGCTCCTGCTTAATTCTCAGGGAATCACAAGTTATAAGCGAGCAAGTGGTTCTGAATATGACGTATATGTTGTCCTGTGCTTTCAGACCTGTGGATCTAATTGCCCTTCACCTTGAGAGAATAGATCAAAAAGCATTATAGAAACTAAATCTGTGATTAATGAGCAAGTTGATTTTATACAATCAGCCAGCATCAGTGAAGCATAAATCCAGGTCTTAAATGAAGCTTACCAGTCTACTTCTTAATTATTTATTAGCACGTAAGATTACAAGACATTTGTTTCTTACCGATTTCAGCAGGGCCAGGATTTATTCTTAAAAGCCTTTTTTAATTTTGTCTCCATAATGTGAAGTACAGTCATGTTCTCTCACAGCACAACACGTAAGTTGAAATGTTAGTCAGCCTTGCAGTGCGTAATTCATTTGAGACTCAGAAGAGTCTCAGGTCTGGGGAGATGCCAGCAGGACCAGCTTCCAAGCTAGCCAGAACTTCAGGGGGAGAAAACGCAGCCTAAAACTTAAGTGATCTCTTGGCTATCCAGTTTCCCCACTTCCCTGGCCATAAGTCTTCTCTAGGAGCTGTGCTGCCTAGAGAGAAAGAAATTAAATACATTGTTGTAGAGATACAAATTTTTATTCCTCTTTGTACTGCTGACAGCAATACCTGCTGTTCTCTCTTCTCTTTGGACAGTTGATCACGGCTAGACCGTTTCTTTTCTAACATTAAAAATGATACATGCTTGCGTGTGCGTTTATAGCGCTTTAAAATAATAGCTCCAAAACAATTTGGGTTTGTAGCCTGCGTGCAGATGCATGTTAACTGCAGAACACAGGAATCACATCAAGAGCATAACTGCCTTCAGGCTCCTAATTAAATAGCCTTAAAGTAGCCATCTGCAGATACTTTAAAAAGAAATTGTGCAAAAATATTAACTCCTTAGTTGTCCTTGAAACTAGAAATCTCAAATTATATACACATTCAAACGACGCAGTGGTGATGTTTTACAAGGCAGGAGCATGATTCCCAGAGCTCTATGTTTTTTCCCTTTTTTCATTTTGAGTCTTCTTTCCTCCTTTAAAGTCCCAATGTGATCTTAAAATTTTCCAGTCGATGCTAACTCAAACGTGCATGTCCCCCAATCCATGTTGAGGAGATCTGTGTCTTTTCTGGCCGGTTGATATGGTTGCTCTTTTGACTACATCTCTACTTGTAAAAACTGCACAAAGCAAGAGTACAGAGAGGCAAACTAGAAAATAGTAATATATTCTCTGTATGAGTCCAATGGTGACCTGCACTTTGGGCGTTCCATCTTGAAAAAGGCAGTCCGAAGGGTAAAATGCAGGTAAAAAGAAAAGTGACAGGGTGATCTTAAGTGCGTAGCATCTGTGATATGAAGAGAGTTAAAATAGATTAGGAATCTTCAGCTTGGAAAAATGGTGACTGAAGGGAGGTGTTAATGTATAATTTAGGGCATTACAAAAAGGTTGGTTATCCATTACTTCTCCTGTCACAGGGGTGTGGAGACACTCAAGGAACTTACTGATTCAGCAGCGGGACGAAAACAACTGCAAAGAATTGTATTTGTAAACACAAGAAGAGGTTTTTTGTTACAAAATGTGTCAGTGGATTCAGAAGCGGTTGAGCAAGTTAAGGGTAGAGAGGTCACAGCGACTAGGAAAAAGAATGGGCTGACTGCAGTTTCCATCTCAGGCATTTCCATCTCTGCTGATTCCCAGAAGATGCAAAGGTGTATCTGGGGAAAAATCACTGGGGATCTGCCTCCTCCTTGCATTCTTTTCCCTAAACATGCGCTGCGGTTGCAGCCAGAGATGGAGCACACGATTAGACAGCCCTTGGATCTGACTCACGCTAGTTATTTTTATGTTCTTAATGCAGTACTGTCCTTAACATCTAACTGTAAAGATCATTTTAATTGAAAATATGATTAACCAGAAAAAGCAAATGGGTGTGAGTTTTTTTTACTTTATTGTGGGTTTTTTTAAATTGTCTTAAATTCCTCCAGAAGCCAACTTAGACTTTGTTTACTTCTCTTTCCAGCCTTGCCTTAGGATATAATGTCAATGGGAAAGCAGAACCCATTTATTATGAACGTAGGAGAATTGCAGTAGGTAATTAGAGCAAAATGGCAGCTTTTCTAAACTTTTTTTTTTTTTTGGCTGGAGGATTTAGATGAAAGAAAAAGTGATTTAACGCGATTTCATATGATTTGTATGAAGTTCCTGAAGTTTGAATGAAAGTTGCAGTTAAATGTGTATTGTTTCTAAAAATAAAAATAAAGGAAATATAATTTTGCATCTTTCAGTAGCAGAAAGAATAGCTTCAGGTAGTTTTTTTTTTTAATAGCATAATCAGAAATAAAATGATGTTATATGTAAATCCTAACACCGGGGTGATGGTAACAACCTTTCAGAATCAATGTATATGTATATCTTTTACTGAGTGTATATTTAAACGCAAAACCTGCTTGAAACGGATTCTTTTCCAGCAAAGGTTTTGTAGCCACGTTTTCATTCTGGTAATTTTTCTATGAGAGAATGAACTTTGCCTTCTTAAAGAAATGTCATTGCTTTAAAGACAGACCAAAAAACCCTGCAGGGATAGGGAATGTTCAGCTCGTCGATGCCTGTGATCGGTGTAGTCAGCAGAAGGAGATACAGCTGCATTCAGAGGACAGTTCAGAGCCCCAGAATTAGACAATGGTTTCTGCCTGGGGTGCTCCACGTCTTCTCCTGGAGCATCCGTTTATGTGCTGGAGCTGGGTGTCATAGCCTTCTCAGGACACCTGCATCTTGGTCTGCTGCTTAAAGAAAACAACCCGCCCCCTCAATCTCATCTAAAACTGAAGATGAAGTACTTAGATTTAATTTTGTAATCCCTTCTGTGTTTCAGTTAACTTGATGGTTTTTCATCTTGAGTAAGGCCTTTTGCAAGAGTCTTAAGATAAGCCATTCGTAGAAATATTTATTTCTGAACAAATCTTGATCAAAACTTCTCTTTTTAATCTTCTTGACCACACCTCGTTTCCCCAAAACCCAAGTGTTGTTAAATTGTTAAAACAGTTTTACCAAATCACAGTTTATGGATTGTATTACCTGGCTGTGCATTCTTCAAACTGTACATTTGTGCAGTAATATATTAGTGCAATATTATATATTTGTGCAATATTATGTATTTGTGCAATAATATAACTAAGTTTATGATGGATGATGAAATTTGTGGAAGTATTTCTTCAGTAGGCTGGTCGTTGGCAGTGAATGATCTGTGATGATTCCACTGTGTGGTTACTGTATTTGTATTCATTGTGTTTATTTTCTTTCCTTTAGTGCATGGTTCTTCTCTCTCTTTGGTATCCAGTACATCATCCATTTATTCAACAGTGAGTATGATGAAATGAACAATTTGGGTTTACTAATCAAAATTACTGAATTGACTGGTCTTACCGTGCTAATTATTTTTGCCATTCAAGGAGGAAGGAAAAAAAGCGGTTTTCATTTGATTATGTTCTGAATGCTAGCTATGAAATAAATGTTTACGTTCAAAAAGATGTCTGTGGATATTTAGCAGTATCCTCATTAAACACAGACATTAATGGCCTGAAAGCAGCAATTTATTCAGTTAGTGTTTTACAGCTACACTAAATAGGCTTTGCTACAAAGGACCTCAGTAGATCTGAGGAGATTTGAACTTCGTTACATAAAGCACCCCAAAATGTGCTGAATAAAAAAGTCATTCCAGCCTTGTATTAGTGATTTGCTAATAAATAAGTTTGAGTAAGTTTTTTAAAGCACGGATTTTAATAATTCTAAAGAAGCCATTTGTTCATTATGCCAGTAACATTTTCTCCGTAAGTGTGTATTCATTTAGGTTATTTGATCCTAAAATAAGGTTTACTGGAGTTTGAAAATACGGGGGCCTACAGGAAAGCTGGAGAGGGACTTTTTACACAGGCATGTAGTGATAGGACAAGGGGTAATGGCTTCAAACTGGAAGAGGGTACATTTAGATTAGATATCAGGAAGAAATTTTTCACTAATGTGGTGGTGAAGCACTGGCCCAGGTTGCCCAGAGAAGCTGTGGCTGCCCCATCCCTGGAGGGGTTCAAGGCCAGGCTGGACGGGGCTTGGAGCAACCTGGTCTGGTGGGAGGTGTCCCTGCCCAGGGCAGGGGGTTGGAACTAGATGATCTTTAAGGCCCCTTCCAACCAAACCATTCTGTGATTCTATGATAATAATTTGAAAAAAACCACCACCTTTCATTATTGACCTTGCCTCAAGCAAGGTCCGTATGAAACCAAAACAGGTAATATGTTGCAAGGATGGCAAACAGACCTTTTCCTCTGGGCTGTTGTGTATAACCATGAGAGGCACAAGGAGAGTACTCGGCAGCTGCTGTCTGAGCTTCTGGTTTATGTGCTTGCTGCCCAAGCACCAGCAGCTCTTAATAGTGTGGTTTGATGGGTATAATTTTCATGGTGACTGGTAGTGGACGTGTTTACATAAGGACGGTGGGTTGTGTAACTTCTTCCCATGCACTTCTCTTTAGCTGATAACTTTGGTTAGAAACAAGCCATAGTAGCCACAATTTTATCATGCAGACCACAAGGGGTGGTCACTACAGCCACTTTGCATCCTCAGATAGCTAGTTGTGTCTCCTCAGTTTTTCATCACCACAGTGCTTAGGCACTCCCAAATGGGAGCTGGTTTTTTTTTTTTCCATGTCATTTTGGAATGCAAAAACGTGACCTCCATCCCATGGAGAGCTGGGAATGGGAGGAAGGGAATTGCCTTGGATCAGCCGTGTTCTGTGACAGTCCCGGCTCTTCAGAGCCTCGTGTGGTCCCTTATGCACGGAGCCAGGACTTCACCCTTCCACAGTTCAGACTCAAAGGTGCACTGGTCACAGGCTGGGAAGCGGAGCTCAAATTCCTTCCTGCAGGAAGAAGTACTGTACAAGCAGCCTGTTTGCTTTTTCCTGAAGGGTAAATAAATTAGGAGATTATCTTAGATTTAATATGGATGTGGGAATTCAAAATAAGAAATTCACATTAGAGTTTTTGAAGCGCAAAAAAATCTGAAAAATTTGAAAAATTTGATAAATTTCTCAGGCTGGTTATGTTGTAATATCCTCATATATTTTCCTCTGCTCTTATTTTATAGCCTGAAGAGAAGTGCCAGTCCGAGGTAAGAGCACAATGTGTTTGACAGGCATGAATGTTCTGTCAAGACACTCTGCATTTCGTGTCTTGCTCTTTTATTTCTCCGTATGATGGTGCAGTAAAGTGCTCTCTTACAATATATAGATTCGCAAGCTACGAAGAGAGTTGGATGCATCCCAAGAAAAAGTGTCAGCACTGACAACTCAGTTGACTGCCAATGTGAGTACAATTCTGAGAACAGACACTAACAGGGAATGCATTTAATGCACCAGCTACCACCCCAGTTTTTCTAAGTGACCAAAAGATTTCATGTGGCTAACATTCTGTTCACATTACCTATGTGTTTAAAAAATAACTACATGCACATGGGACCTTTCCAAAAATAACATCCTCTGTTCTGCTGAATTATCTTATGCCTTTCTTTAAATACTGAATTATAATACTCGATTATCTTTTAATATATATAAACCATCTTCAGATCTTGAGAAAATCATTGAAGACAGTGTCTTTCTTTATAAATAGTGTCTTGTTTTGTTACTTGGGTGGGATGAGATACAGATGAAGGTTATAATTGACAGGAATAAAAATTGGTGGAAACATGGATTGAAATTCATTAAACTTTGCTATTGCATAAAGATGTGGGCTAATGTAGGTAACAGTGGCATAAGGGGCTCTGGGAACAAATTTACAGTTACAGAGTAGACATACCTGATTTTTACCAGTGTGGCCAATACTTCTGCTTGCTTCCTCTGAGGAATTTGATGAGTAAGTAATGAAAAACACTTGGAAAAAAAAAGATTTGGAAGCCAGGAGGTGCTGAGGCAACACTATCTATGATCCTGAGCAAGTTTATTTGTGCGTTCTGTGCTGCAAGTCACGGATAGCAGAAATCTGCAAAACAGAAGCTTGCTAGAAAAATAAGCAATTCTAGAGTAAATAAGCTACAGATGAATAGTCATCAAATCGGATCATACTGACATCCTAGTTTGTGGGAATGAATAAACATCAGAGCATGTGCTACTGAAGAGGACATCCATTCTTGTCCATCAGCTCTCTGAATAGGTGGAACACGAAACTATACACCTGTCACAAGAAGGATTTGAGGGAAATCTACTGTGGTGTTCACTGCAGGCATCGCAGTGCTTCATCCAGCTTGCAAAATGGAAAAGGAAAACCAAGAACACAGTTAATAGCGAAGTCGAGTAAAAGGGCTTTGACTGCAGGTAGCCACTCAGTCACTATCCCAAGAGGAAAAGAAAAAATTTAAAAAATCTTCCAAAAATTAAATCTTATGTTTGCCTTTCAAATACAAAGGGAACTGGATAAATGAGTTGCTTTTCATCCAGAAGCTTCTTTTATATGTGAGAAAGTAAGAACCAGATCCTCTTGCGTACTATTTTTTAATCATGTTGTTAAATAACCAACGTGTGTCCTTCAAACAAAGAACTTGTCAGCTATCAACTCATCCAGCTCTGCCTTAGCTTTGTCGCGTTCTTCTTTGTACGGTGTTAGGATTCAGTAGGCCGTTGCTCGACAGAGATGTCAGTAGTCCGTCTCCAAGAGCAGCGAGTAGCACACGCTGCTGTGTGCCTGCCCCACCTGCCATTCATTTGCCCGAGAAGTTGTGCGTGGTTACCACAACTCTCTTTGCGGAGAATAGTTTTTAACATAGTTTATTTTCAGTAGTTTTTTGGGGGTTAATTTGTTTTTTGGTTTGGTTTGGGGTTTTTTCCCCCCAAAAGTTAGCATCATGTATTTTTTTTATAAGATGCCATTTTTGCATCATTCACTTTTGCTAAAATTTTGGGGTTTTTTTTTATCCATGCTATTTAAACTTCTTAGACTTCGACCTGCCCTTTATTTGTCCATAAATCGGCTACAGTCTGTTGCAGAAACGTTGCTGTAACTGTGTTAGTAACATATTTCACTCTCTAGCCACCTCTTTTCAGAGAACGTACTCTCTTTCCATGTAAAAGGCCAGGTTTGTTCCGAAAAAAGCTAAGACTAATAAATGCTGTTTGTTAAGACAGTGCTTTATGGACATTTCCTTTACATAAGAGATTTAAAAAAAAACAAAAAACAAAAATAACTGCTTTTAACTTAGGCAATTGAATTAATCTGTTTAATTTATTAATTTTTTTTACTGAATTTTCCTGTATAGACACTGCAGCTTTTGCTGCCTCTCATGCCGTCAGGGGCAAGAATTTGGAAGTTTTCGCTCCAACTGGGAAGTGAAGATAACTCTTTACCATCGCTCACTGAACAGTTTCCAGATAGGAGTAATTTAAAGGTGCCTGAGCTGGTTTTGAAAGAGCAACTTTTTCCTAAGGTTCAGGTCAAAGCATTAAGAGTTTCTATCCCATTATTAATCCATGTGGTCCCGCTTGCCCGTTTATTTTTTGCTTTTGCAAAGTATTGCCGAGGATTCCTGAATATCGGTTTTGTTATTCCCTGTTCATCCTCCCCAACTTTGCAGCCTGTGTTTTTAAAATAAACATTTAGATTTTCAAACATGTGTAGTCTGAGGGTTTAAATTACTTTTTTGCTATTTTCTCACAGTCTCGGCTCTGCTTATTTTCATAGGGGCTGATGGGAATGAGAGATGCACATCCCGGTGTTATTGTACTGCTCATATTTGTTTTCATTGCGAATGTGAGAACAGTTATTTAGGATAAGTCAACTGTCTACCAATGATGAATAAGTCTGGATTTAGCTCTGTGAAAGGTTTTGCTATTCTGTATATATTTAGGGGAGAGAATGTCCTTTTCTGCTTGGAAAGATTTTGCACAATTTTACTTGTCATTGTGTGTATAGAATTATTTTTAATGGAGACATAAAATATTATTTGTTCTGGTTAGTGTAGATGATGATTGTGGCTAATGAGACAAATATATATTGAACTATGCCGTTGTTCTTTTGCATATCTAACTGCATATAGATGTATATATATAGATATACATGTATGTCTGTAAATGGATAGGTATATATATGTGTATATCTATAAAACAATGGCATATCATGGCACTAGAAACATAGTACCCTTTTATCAAGCTTCTTTCCTTCTTCTCAATCTAGTTTTCCCTCCTTCTACTTCTCAGTCATGTTCAATTCTTAGCTGATGTCCTTAATATAATCAACATTGTGTCGTCAGTGCTCCATGGGAAAAGAAGAAAGGGTAATTGGCCAAGCACCAGGAAATTTTCGTTGATATTTAGCAGGTGGACCTTGGTTGCAAGCAAGGCGCACACAAATACTGGAGAACTCTTTGGGTTAGGTGCAGGTATATCAGCTGATAAAGCATCTGGCAGACTGGCTACAATGCGGCGGTAGTCCTGTCGCCATCCTTAGCCCTCTCTGCGGAGAAGGCGTCTCTGGACTGAACTGGCTGACTCGGCTTTCAGCGTTCTCCCGTTGGGCAGCACAGTGAGAATCTCCACCTCTGTGACTTCCAGCATCTTTTTGCCTTAAATATCCACAAGGGAAATAGTGATCTAGTTGGAGGGAAGTTTCTGCCTGGCTTTCCTCTATCTAAAAACTTGCTTTCTATTTTATTTACTGTTTTCTATTTTATTTTACTTTTTGGACTATCCTCCTAAAACTTAGGGGTGATGTTTTGGGGTTTTTTTATATTCTTTGGGAAAAGATTTAGACTTTTTGTGAAAAGCTTTGTGTCAAGAGTTACCTTAACTGTGTGAGGGTACCTGAAAACTATCCCTAAGTAACCTTATACATGCTAACAATGGCCCACATAAAAAGTTAAAGATTAAGTTTGATTTCAGAAATGAACAGCAGGAGATGTTTAGAAATATGGATGGATTTTTTCTCTTTTCCCTCTCTACATTTTATGATAGCAGGTCTTTTCATGTCATGGCTTGCAATAGATTGGGGATGTGGCTAGATAGCCAAGGACACCCTTCCATGTCTTTTTGGTATCAGGAATACTTTCAGGGGACAAGGTGATTTCCCTAAAGCGTCTCTTAAAAGCTTCAGTCACTTAATCTGTGGGACGTTTAAAAAAAAATTAAAAAAATTAATATGTCTTTCTGTTTCAACAAAGTGGCAAAATGTCTTTTCCATTTATCTTTAAACAACTGAGAAAAGTACATGAACTGTATTAGTTTGAGATGTGGCTCATCAAAGGACCTTAAGTCCTAGAGACTCAGGAGGTGTTTTTGTTCTCAGATGCATTCTGGATGCAGGATTGCACATTTTACAGAATAAATGAGAATTCCAGACTTGAAAAAAAAAAAAAATCCGCTTTGCTGCTGTGTTAGGAGTATGTCTGATACAACTGTCCTGGCGATTGAAATCATGCTGTCAAAGAAGTGGATGTAGCAGCTGACTGAGGAGCCACCTCCAGGCAATCTCTTACTGATGTGCCAGGTCACAGCATTGCTCCTACGTCTGGGTTTTCGAAAGTGTTTGATAGCAGCTGCTGCCGAGCAGGGCGAGGTTTATAGCCTAAAACTGCATCATTTCATAGTGTTGTACAGGAAAGGGCTGTCGTTTTCCAAAATGCCGAAATTGGTCTGTTACCTTTGGCATTTCTAATTTTGCACCCTTAAATTGTTCCTGGTAATCTGTTTGCAAACATTTTCGCAGCGTATGCTTTACTCATTTGATCCTTTCTAATCGGTGTTATTTTCTTCATATCACTTACACAACAAACAGCGCGGTGCAGGAGGTGGTCCATTTAAATACCTGCAGAAATGTCCTTGTTTTGCGGGGAGAGAACAAACTGCTTCTGTGTGGTTGAACTTTCAGGCTCACCTGGTGGCGGCATTTGAGCAGAGCCTGGGGAACATGACGATCAGACTGCAGAGCCTGACAATGACAGCGGAACAAAAGGCAAGTTTGAAAAGTACTTGGGGAAGTCTTAACTTCTCTTTTCCAGCATTGGTGCACCTGCTCCTTCTGTAGTTGGGGGGGGGGGGTGCGGGGGAAATGCCATGTACACCTTTTGCCTTAGTTTCCTCAACTGTGGTGGTGGAGTTAAAATGTAATAAAAATTTGGTGTAAAATACTCATTTTCCTCACTGGGATGTTGTGACAACTGATCATGTTATTACTACAAATTGTTGCTTTGGACGCAAGTCTTCAGTATTGCATATTTGTGTAAAAACTTTCTTCCCAGTGCATCCACACATGTGCGTGTTCAAGAGAAACACCAAGAAAACTCCTTGCAAGACAGGCAACATTGGGGTTTTGGGCAGTATACTTTGGAAGATGTGTTATTTCTGTATTACAGAGCATATACATTTTTTTTGTATCATAATAACCAAGCTATTTGGGGGCCTATTGAGGGTGTGCTTCCCCAGGTATACCAAACCTCATTTTTCATCTCCTTGTATGGAATATATATTCCATAAATTCTCTATCCATTCTAGCTATTAAAGCTCAGATTGAAGTATGGCTTCTTTGTAGTGGTTAGATACCATCTGCATTTTCCAGTGTATCACTGTTTTGCTTTTTTTTTCTTATTCAAGGACTCGGAACTGAACGAGTTAAGGAAGACTATTGAACTACTGAAGAAGCAAAATGCTGCTGCCCAGGCTGCCATCAATGGAGTCATCAACACACCTGAGCTCAACTGCAAAGGTGAGAAGCAAGCACCATGTATGGCAACTGTGCAGTGCTCTTGGGACTTCAGACCTCTTGGTAATAGCTGATGTAACCATCAGAGATCAGCCTTGTCTCATCACCATGCTCTAGTTACTTGTTGTGGTACCGTGCAGGGATTTGAAATGGGTATCCGTACAAATAGTGCAGTCAGTTCCACTGGAGTAAGAGGATGTTACTGGCCGCTCATGGCCTGGATGAGCATACGATCCGCTGGATCAAGCACTGGCTGGATGGACGGTCCCAAAGAGTGGTGGTCAATGGAGTTAAATCCAGCTGGCGGTCGGTCACAAGTGGTGTTCCTCAGGGCTCAGTGTTGGGACCGTTTCTGTTTAACATCTTTATCCATGATCTCGATAAGGACATAGAGTGCATCATCAGTAAGTTTGCAGATGACACCAAGTTAAGAGGGAGTGTTGATCTGCATGAGGACAGGGAGGCTCTACAGAGAGACTTGGATAGACTGGATCGATGGGCTAATGCTAACGGTATGAGCTTCAACAAGGCCAAGTGCCAGGTCCTGCACTCGGGCCACAACAACCCCATGCATCGCTACAGGCTCGGGGAAGTGTGGCTGGAAATGGAAAGCCGCCTGGCAGGAAAGGACCTGGGGGTTCTAATTGACAAGCGGCTGAATATGAGCCAGCAGTGTGCCCAGGTGGCCAAGAAAGCCAATGGCATCCTGGCTTGTATTAGAAATAGTGTGACCAGCAGAAGTAGGGAGGTGATTGTCCCCCTGTACTCAGCACTGGTGAGGCCACACCTTGAGTATGGGGTCCAGTTTTGGGCACCCCAATACAAGAGAGATGGCGAGGGGCTGCAGCGAGTGCAGAGGAGGGCAACGAAGCTGGTGAAGGGCCTGGAGAATAAATCTTATGAAGAACGATTGAGGGAGCTGGGACTGTTTAGTTTGAGGAAGAGGAGGCTGAGGGGAGACCTCCTCACTCCCTACAGCTGCTTGAAAGGACATTGTAGAGAGGTTGGTGCTGGTCTCTTCTCAGAGGGAATTAGCGATAGAACAAGAGGGAATGGCTTCGAGCTGCAACAGGGTAGGCTTAGACTGGACATTAGGAAAAAATTCTTCCCAGAAGGAGTGGTCAGACAGTGGAACAGGCTGCCCAGGGAGGTGGTGGAGTCACCATCCCTGAAGGTGTTGAAGAGTCGTTTAGATGTGGTGTTGGGGGGTATGGTGTAGGGGAGAACTTTGTAGAGTGGGGTTGATGGTTGGACTCGATGATCCCAAGGGTCTTTTCCAACCTGAGTGATTCTATGATTCTATGCGTTGGGCACATGAGAAGGTGTTTTAACTAAGCTTTTCCACCTTCACTGTGAGCTCACTGAATTTACTGTAAGCATTTAGTAGCTCACCCATCTAGACACTGATGGGAAGCAGCAGGGAGCAAGGATCCCCATTTCAGAGCTGTCAGGCACTGGGATTTATTTTCTTTGGTGTTTTCATTAATTTCCAACGTAAAATCTGAATGTGGTCCTGTCTTACCTCACTTCTCTTATCCCAGTAATTCACACGTATATCAGATTCCTTACACAATTTTGACACCGCTTCCGTTTATACTCAGGACCTGGAGCTGCTCAACCCACCGACCTGCGGATCCGAAGGCAGCACTCTTCGGATAGCGTCTCCAGTATCAACAGTGCTACCAGTCACTCCAGCGTGGGGAGCAACATCGAGAGTGATTCAAAGAAAAAGAAGAGGAAGAACTGGGTGAGTGTATTTGAGCAGATTGTGTGAGGATTATGTAAAATTGTCAGAACATGCACGGTGAAATCTAGCCGCTCAGCTCCTCCTTCCTCCCCTCGTGCAACAGGTCAGCACAAGGACTATGCGCTGTGTAAACTCTCTTTTGAAGGCTTAATTGAGTCGTAAGTGATGTATATGCTTGTGTTGACTCTGCCTAGGATTGAATTTTAGCTTAACAGCCAAAAGGCCAGTCTTAATTTAGAAATAGCTGTCAAAGATCAATTCTGGCTAAAAGTAATAGGGTGTCCAGCGCCTTAGGGAGAGCTCGACGCCTGTCATTAAAGTAAAACAAATCCACAATGAGAGATCATTCTTACTGTTTTTTTTCTTTTTGGCTCGTAAGTGAACATGTTAAACACTTTAGGAACTCTGTTTTGAACTTTACCGTGGAGTTCTACAACAAAAAAATACCAATCTTTACAAATTTATTGTGATGGACGTGTATTTTGCAAGATTTTGCAATACTTATGTTTCATTTCCCATTTTTCCTTCTTTGCTCATCATGTACTGTGTACAAGGTACCCTGTACTGGAGGAAAGGTACATTATATTAAACTCCGTTTTGAATTAGACCGTAACTGCCTTAGTGTGACCTAGTCTGGATGTAGTTTGGACAAAAGTCTCTAGATCCTTTATTGTAGCCAGTAAAGCAATCCACCCCTTCCTTCCCACGGAATTTAAATCTCCCTGGATCTTTTGGATGTACCGGTAAATCTGTATAGCTACAAAATGTGGTTTGAGCTGGTAAAAGACTGCTTTGTATTTGCACAATGTCCTCTCCGAAATGTTTATGAAACTCCTGAACTGTAAGAAACAGCTTCCTGAGAAGGTTCTTGGTTTTATTTCTCTCTTATCCCAGTGGTTTCATTTGGATATCTTGCCAGCTTCTTCATAACAGCAGTATTTCCACTCTGCCCCTTAAATAATTGGTTGAATGGAAACCATGTCGTCTCCAAATCCTTCCTGTGCTGGGTTATACATTAGTTACAGACAAAGTAAACTGCTGTGACTATTAAATTGCTAGCGACTCTTAATTTGTGACACAAACCTTTTGTAATCATTAAGCCTTAGTTAAGATAAACACTTTTTAAATTTTTGCTTTAGCTCCTATTCTTTGTTATTGTCACCTAGTAGATACTATCCTACAGCAGCCTATAGTTCTTGTTCATCAGGTGACTATTTTTAAAGAAGGTTAAGGAAACATCTCCTTGTTATAAAAAGAAATAAATAGAGTTTTCATGAAGTAGAAGAAACAGGACAGTATTTCATGTTGTTATTAAAAATCAGTACATCATTTCTGTAAAATGAAAATTGAAAATTAAATCAGTAATTTACTAAGAAAATAGGTAAGTTGAGTCTGATTTACACATTGTTTTTTCCACAAATACTGAGGCAGTTCTCTTTGTGATCTTTTTGTTATTTATAGGAACAACACAGCTGTCCATTCAGGGCTGAAACACCAGATTTTCAACATTTCTTACTGTAGGAGTCTTTGTCTAGTTTAAAAATAACTTTCAGCTCCTATTAAGCCAGCCTGCTTACAACATGTAATTTGTGATAGCGTTAAACAATGTTCATAGAGGATCCCGAGTTGGAAGGGACACATGAGGACCATCAAGTCCAAACCCTGACTCCATACAGGGCAGCCTAAAAGTTAAACTATATATCTAAGAGTGTTGTCCAAATGCTTCTTGAACACTCGGGATGACATTGGTTTAATCACATGAATATTCATTCTTTTTGTTTTTTGGAAAATGGCTGTCGCATTAAAAAAGATTATTGTAGTTGGAGATAGGTAGAGAAGATTCAGTTTTTTTCACCTGGTGAAATACCTGTTCCTGCAAGGAAAAACACAATATTAACTTGGCTGTTAGCCAAAACATTCTGTCTGAGCTAAGGAGAAAATATAATTTAAATAGTTAAGAGATCTGGGTTCGGTGTCTCCCTCAAGTTATGCAAAAAATGACTGTGTGTTGTTTGAAACACCTGGTTTTGGAAAATACAGGGTTCCAGTTTTAAAGTAGCTGTTGGTCTTTGTTGATTATTGGTCATGTTTGTCTTAGCAATCCAAAGCTTTCCTTATCACTGGCTTTATCTGTTAAAACATGTCTTTTTTCCTTCCCCCACTTCCTTTTTGCTTGTGCTTCTTCCGGCAGGTCAATGAGGTAAGGAAGACCTACTTTAAACTACGAGATACAAAGCTAACCCATCCATTTACATCACTAACCATTCCAGCATCATTAACCTTGGCTGAGCCACGTTACGTTATAGCTGCGAGTTGCTACACCATCACTGTAAAGCTTGTTGCACTGAGCAGAATTTGCTATAAAATCGTTACCTTAGGAAGCACTGATATCCAGTCCTATTGACCTTATTAATCTCATAAAGTAGCTAAGGAAAAAAAAGCTTTTTTTATTCTTTTTTATCCATATTAAAATATACGAGTATGGCTGTATCTTTTGGAGTATTTGCATGTTAGAGTTTTTACTCTGTGACTTTTTTTGCCTGGTTTCGTTTTGTATGATGTGCCTATTGTTGTGGTCTTGTTTTTTCAGTTACGCAGCTCCTTCAAGCAAGCTTTTGGTAAAAAGAAATCTCCCAAGTCAGCATCTTCTCATTCAGACATTGAGGAGATGACTGATTCTTCGTTACCTTCTTCACCAAAGCTACCACACCATAACTCCACTGTTTCCACACCATTGCTGAGAGCTTCCCATTCCAATTCTCTGTAAGTGATTTTTAAATTTTTAAATAGCAAAAGGAGTGGAAGGCATCTTGCTGCATTCATAGAGGAAAAGAGAACTATCATGCTTTGGAGAGATCCAATGTTTTCCATGCTAGCTTTACAGGACATCTCTAGGCCACTTGACAGAAACAAGCAGGTACAAAATGTACCCAACACCATCCCGTCCCCTTTGGTTCCTCTGTCTAAGAATCTGCACATCTGTGTAAGCACTACAAGAATCTGAGAGCTGTTCAGTTACGTGCATTGCTAAAACCGGCTGTTCGCCATGAAGCCACGGCAGAAGACACAGTGGGTGAGACAGGATTGTAGATCAGGGCTGGTCTGTTGCCACTGATGAGTCCTACTCCCAAGCATCACTTACATTATCTCCCAGAGCAGGGCTGTGTTTTGGGTACAGTCCTTAACCCCGTCATACTGGCAAAAGAATGAGCAAAGATCACACTTGCAGCTACTGCCTATTTTGAATGTTCTGTAGTCGAAGGAGATTAGAGGCAGAGGACAAAAAAGCTGAATTTATATATTCAGGGAATTAAAGATATGTAAGCTGACTCCCAACCCAGTACCTTGCATTAGTGTTCAGGAAGCCAAAAATCATTGCATCGTTACTGTAGTATAATTTAGTATTTCATTGGGGTGCTCTCTCAGCAGAGCATATTGAGTATGAAGGGTATTTATAGCCAGGGTGACCTTGGAGTGCAGAATTAATTGGATCTGTTGCTGTTAATGAAACAACCAGGCCAAGTCTGGGGTTTTGTTTTCTCTGTTGTACTAATCTGCAATGATGAGTTCCCAATTAAGTTGACAAATTCAGATAAAGGTAAGGATTTACTGGAAATCAAACATCATGGTCTGGTGATAAGACTGAACTCATTTAACAGCTTGTGCCTGATGAATGGAGATGATCCGCTCCTCCTTTCTTCTGTACCTCCCCAGCCACCTCTGCCTGGTCCTTCCCTTATAGTGGCTCTGCTGCTTCTCAGACAACTCCGCTGAGCCGATGCCACATGCTAAATTCTGCGAAAAAATAATTCGGCAGAAACGTGAACAGGTTTTTCCCCAGGTTGCTGGGTTGGATCAGCTCGGGGGGCTGAGCAGACTCTGATGAGTGTGGGGACGTGACAGCAGCACAGCCGGGAGCAGGCTGGGGAAGAGGAGCGAGAAACCAATGTGTCCTTTGGGTAGTAGCAAGTTATTGTATAGCTTCATCTGTGGGACCAAACCATACCCTTCTGCTTGTGTTTGGATGAGAATGAGATGCAGACTTCAAAGCCAGGACTTTACGTTCATGGGAGGGTCACAGGCAATCTTGATGCTTCGTTTTGGCCACCTGTGAAATAAAGTTAAAAAATTGCCTTACCGCACTGTTTTGAGTCTAAACTCACATTTTAGAATGGGCTTGGAAAACTTTGTAGAACAGATTTTCTGTAAATTCTATCAGTAGCTTCGTCACTTGAGTAGGATAAGTAAATTTAGAAAGTTGTAAGAGGCAGTACTGTGAAACATATGATTACCAGACAGCCTTATGACCTTGTAGATGTCATGCAAAGCTCCCAGCCTGATTTCAGCTCAAATGCATTTGAGTAAGAACCCAAACTTGAAGTTCTGCCCATCGCTTGTTTTCACAGGAAGAGGTGAAAACAATAGCAATAGTTTCCAGCCATATAATAGCGATGAAATGTTTGTAGCAGAAGATAATCCCCTGTGAATTTTTTTTTAAAGCTTCTCCAATCTCTTGAGCCTAATTCAGTGAGTTTCTAGTGACTACAGCAAATTGTGCTTTAGAAATCTAAGGCCAGAAAATTGTCAAATGATGATATTGTCTATCGTCACTCAAAGCGCTGTGTGCATACGTCTCATCTTGACATGAAAGCCAAAAAGGCTAAACATGAGAAAAGAGTAAATATGCGAACTGAGGGAAGGCTAGCGCACAAGTAAAACTTGTGTATTTTGGCTTACTGGCTTTTTGGTGGGGAAAACATCTCTCATTAACCTGATTTAGAGGGAGACATTTTAAATGAAATCTCCCTCAAAGCATGCAGCTGTGTAGTTGATCTTTATATAGATACACTTACGAATGTGCTGAAATGTTACTCACCCAGAATCTTTTTTTTTTATGGGAGGAGGGAAGAAAAATGCCGCCAAAAATTTTTTTAAGCGTGAGTGCTTTAAAGCGAGCAGGAATTTATCACGCTTGAATAGGTGTAGAGTTCCAAAGCCCTCCAGAACAGTTCAGGGAAACCCAGCTGTGCACACCTGGTGAGCTTTAAATCTGTCTGTAAACTCATCAATCTCTGACCAGCTGATGTTATTGCCTGCACCCCCTTAATTTATTTAGATTTTGGCTTTAGAAGTTTTCCTTTATGGCAACTACCATGAAAAAAATGAAGACTATCCAATAGTAGGCGGCTTCCAGAATTCTGTTTCAGATGCTGATTAAAGAAAAATAACCTTCAGACATATTTATTTCACTAGCCTCTAATGTTTCCATGACCTATTTAGTATCTGATTTATGGTATCGCTAATCCAGTAAGCTAAAACTGTTGCCTGCTTCCTGCAGAATAAAACACTTTTTTTGCTCCTTCATTAAGAAATGATGGAGTAGCACTATCTGAAGAGTAACAGGTGGGGTCTTGTTCAATGTCTGTTTTTCAATCTTCTCCAGTATTTCTGAATGCACTGACAGTGAAGCCGAAACAGTCATGCAGTTACGAAACGAGCTGAGAGACAAGGAGATGAAGTTGACTGATATTCGTCTAGAAGCCCTTAGCTCCGCTCATCAGCTTGACCAGCTTCGGGAGGCGATGAACAGAATGCAGGTAGGAAATAACCACCCCAAATATTGCAGTCTATATTGATGTGTTAAAGATTGGCCAACCTGCCACACAGTGAAGAGCTGAAAGGAGGTAAATCTGAAGTTTTTGAATGCTTACTAGAAGTTGTGTCTAGCTTTATGCCAGTGTTAAGCCTTGTACCTTCATTAAAAGCTACAATTCTGCCGCCTTCAGCTCTGCAGCTGTAACTGTTTCAACCCTAGAAACTTACAGGGACATCATTTTGTTGACTGTTGGCAACCTCTTAAAATGTTCCCATGCTGTCTGCCTTAAAATAACCGCATTTCAGTGTTTAGTGAATTCCCACATATTTTTGTTTTCTGGGATACTTTGAAAAGTTTCATGGAAGGGACGTTGTAATTATTAAAATCATTAATTTATTAAATGAAATTAAAATTATTATGAAAATGGCATTTCTGCTAAACAACTTATGTTGCTCTCTTTTAAGCGTACGTTTTCACTGTGCCTTCTAATTCCTGACTTGTCTTTTCAAGAGTGAGATAGAAAAATTAAAAGCAGAAAATGATCGGCTGAAATCTGAAAACCACGGCAGCTGTAGCAGGGCTCAGTCTCAGGTTTCCATTTCATCCTCTCCAAGACACTCAGTGGGTCTCTCTCAACACAGTTTGAACCTCACGGAGTCAACCAGTCTCGGTGAGTTTAATGAGAAAGGCGGTGGGCAGGTTTTATCCTGCACTTGGACAATTTGGTTTGGTTAGCCATGGAAAAATGAAAGCATGAAAATTATTAACAGTTGAGGTGTGGAAATATGTCAGGAGCTGGCACAAAGCCTTCTTTTTAAATGTCGTCATAGGTCTGCTACACCCTATATCAGAGTTGTCCAATTATGACCTCAGCTGCGAAGAGTCATGTTTAAAGCCATTTAATGGCGTACATTTGCCAGGGGATATAGCGTAGCAAGGAAAATACAGAGTAACTGACTAATAATTTTCAATGACCTTAACTTTTTAAGAGTGATACTGATATTTGGTAGGGAAGTCAGTAAACCTGGTACTTGTGTTTTACCTTGAGGCATGTGAAGCCCAGATGTGTTGTGTTGGACCACAATAAATGTGTTGGCGTAAACCAGAATAGTCTTCATTGTTATTAAGATACAGCTGTGAAGCTGTTGATGTTTTCTGTTCACAGACATGCTGTTAGATGACACTGGAGATGGCTCTGCCCGGAAAGAAGGAGGCAGGCATGTCAAAATAGTTGTCAACTTTCAGGATGAAATGAAATGGAAGGAGGTGAGTTGTGTTTCGTCCCCAGCTTTGAAATATAAGTGACTTTGGAGCGTGCCAGGGAATTCAAATCCAGTTTGCTTTGGAGGCTTTTATTTGCAAAAGACTTTTTAAAATTTTCTCAGCAAAATCGTTCCTTGGTGTATCACTAGTGATAGCCAAGGCACTCGACTCCCTCCCGCTTCCTTGGAACTGCTGAGAGCCAACAGCGGCCAGTTCAGGTCGTCTCATGGTGTCACCTACAATAGCTTTTTATTTTGCAGTTTCTTGTTGGTGCCATCAGCTCTGGCCATGAAGCATGTTGGTAACGCAGGATTGCTAGACTAGACCATGTGTCAGCCATGTAGGCGATAATGTTACAATTTTAAGCCTTTCAGTAGTATCTGAAAAAAAGACCACTCTTTTGGCGTCAAGGAGGTTGGCAGATTAATCTGTACCTTGGGATAGCATCTGTTCAAGGCTTGTATCTTAAAAAGCTGCACAAAGCTCTTGGGCCTTTCTGTTAAACTTCAATAAAATTTTAACTAATGATGAAGATGATCCAATGTGTCAATACAAGGCACACCGGAATGCTAGAAGCGCCGACATTCTGGAAAACATAATGGATCAAAACTGGGAGATCTGTACCTTACCGTTCTAGTTCAAGTTGTCCGCTCTGGTACAAGTATCCCATTTTGAATGATGTCTCTCAGATGTTCTCCATTCACAAGTAATTGGAAGAATCCTAAATACCCAAATACATTTCAGATATTGTAAAATTACAGCCCATCTCGTGTGTAACGCATGCATGAATGTACTACACAATCTTTACCAAGCACTGACCTTGCTATCTCACATTATGAGTACCTGTAAAAGTGCATTTGTTTTAGTTGAACTTGAAGTCTTACGATAGAAATTAGTTTTTCTTCAATGAATGTTTCACAGTGATAGAGAAATGAGGTGCTTTCTGCTTTTTTTATCTGCCTTAGAAATCGGAAATAAAATTATCAACTAAGATGCTGTGATATACCAAACATAACAAAGAAGTTATATATAAATATATATATCAAAACCCCTCTCTCTATATATAGCTATTGATACATATAATCGTGTATAATTTCTATATTTATATTTCTGTGTCCATGGCAGCATTTCTAGAAGTAAATAGGGTAAACCTTGCAAGCGCAACATACTTGATTGTGAAGTCATGGGAAAATGAACATGCCATGAACTTTTCTACCTGGAATTTTCCTAAGAGTCATTCTGTCTTTTTGCTAAGCTTTCAGAGGTTTGCCTCCTTTCAGAGTTTTTTGAATTGCGCATGGATTGATTAATACGTACGTTTTACTTAACATCAGTACCACTCAAGTATCCTTTAGATTTGTGACTCCAACACTGTAGAAAATGTTTAGTAGAAAAGAAGGATTTCATATAGTGTTCGGAATTCACCATATAGAGTGGTAAAGATGCACCATAATTTAACAATAAAAGGGGAGGAAAAGGGGGAGAAAAAAAAAGCCAGCATTTTAATTACATTAAACAGACTTGTCTGATAGAGCTAGGATTGATTTACTTATGAACTTAAATTCACATTTCTGTGCATTTAGGATTCGAGGCCTCGCACGTTCCTCATAGGCTGCATCGGAGTCAGTGGCAAGACCAAGTGGGATGTTCTGGATGGGGTTGTAAGACGGTTGTTTAAGGTTAGTTGAGTGCCATTTGCTGTGTGCTTGAATTCTCCTATTAGATTTTGATGGTACCAAGCAATATTTAACTTGCTGTGATTATTACTATTATAGCGTAGAACAAAGTCACAAATTTCAGTGCTGCCTAACTTTTCCTGTCCCTTTTTCACCCTAGGAGTATATCATTCACGTGGATCCCGTGAGCCAGCTGGGGCTGAATTCAGACAGTGTTCTGGGCTACAGCATTGGAGAAATCAAACGCACTAATAGTGCAGAGACACCCGAGCTGTTGCCCTGTGGCTATCTAGTTGGAGAAAACAACACTATTTCAGTTACCATCAAAGGTAATGACGCTTGGCGTGTCTTTTGTAGTTACTAATGACAGTTTTATCAAAGCTTGCTGTGTAAAGAAAATCAGAGGAGTAGAAATTTTTTGTTGTGTTTCTTTTTCCTGTCCCTGCCTTTTATTTACTTCTGTTTTCATTTGATAAAGCCAGCACTTAGAGTATGCTAAGTCTATAAATTCAGCAACTTTTCAACCTGTCACAGTAGGAATAATTACACACACAACAGTTTTCTCCAAGTATCTTGAACTGATGCCTGGAGTTGTCTTGGAGAAGACCTCGCACCACAAGGGATGTAGTAGAGTTGTTTGAGCAGCACAGTACCTTCCAAGTGAATAAAGCCTCAGAATTTCATTAAGTCTTTGTAACAGCTCTAGTTATTTCGTTCATGCAGAGTAAAAAAAATTCTTGATTTACCTTGCTTTGTTGGTCTTGCTGAAGGGTTCCTCCTTAGGCACCAGTAAGGAGGGATCCCAGAATTCATGGGACACCTTAAAATCTGGATTTTTTTCAAAATTATGGTTTTCAGAATTCTCATCAATTTCATTATATCATACTGATAAGAATTTAACGCTTATATTTCTCCTGTGGTTTCTCATTTGGTTTCTCAGGGAACTGTTTTTCTACAAAAACCACTAAGAAACTAGGTTCGAGGGGAAAAATCCTCAACCACTGCTCTCTGAATGTGCATCGGCTTGCTTGAAGTTACACCAGTGAAATCTGGAGCATAGATCTGTGTACAGCAGTAGAGTATTTGAGAGCGTTGCCAAGCACTCTACAGCTCAACTTCAAAATTTGGCTGTGGCATTTGTCTGAAAGTAGTTTGGTTGTTGAATATTGGTGTAAAAAATCAATTACCTTGGGTAGCAAATCAGCGGACAGGAAGACAAAATAAGCCATGAACTATCTCGGTGTGCTGAGGCTTGATGTGAACCCAGGGTATGCGGCTTACTTAGAATACATTGTCCAATAGTAAATCCCAATTGAAATATTGCTTAAGGACTAGCCATACCTGTAGAGTTGCAGTCTGATTTTATACTTAACTTGCGTTGGCTTGACTTGTACTTTGAAGCTTTATATGTGATAACAGTTTCCAATAAAATAGAAATGTATTTAATCAATTTATGGAAAATCACTTCCATATACCTTTGAGATATAAAGCTGCCTATATAAATATTTAATATTCCAAGTAACCATTGAGGTGCAAACATTTCTTTGTGTGATCTGCCAACTTCCCTTTCTGCTGTTTATTTTGAAGCAGTGTGTATTTTCCCTGAGCCAATTCTGCCTAAAGTGACTGCTGACATTGCATAAATGCTTATCAGTAGGAGTTTTATGGTAGACGAGATAACTATCAGCACACAGAGAAGGAGTTTAATTACAAGCGTTTGGGAAAGTAGGGGGAGTTGATGATAGCTGGGCTTTTTTTGTCTAGTGATTCAAAAGTAAACAAGTAAATTCTGGATGAATGCGTACCGTACATGGCGAAATACTGCAAAATGGACGGTTTGTGTGTGAAAATTGTGGCCTGGAATCATTTGTATGGCAACTTTCATAGGGCTTTAGACACCGTAGGATGCAGCTGAGTACCTTGAAAACTGGGAGCGCTGAAGGATGATCCAGGCTAAGCCCATAGGACACTTCTGCACTTTTTTTTACGGGCTTTAGATGTGCTCCTCTCGACCGCAGGGGATGCCAGACTGAGAAAGGGATTTACTTCTAAAGTTAGAAACAGGCTAGTCAGGTCAGATCCCAAACCTGTTGTTTCTAAGTGTTGTTCTGGGGTTTTCTCCTCCTATTACTGGTCCCGGGTTCATTCACAAAATCACATTTTTTCAGTTCTCTGGTATGACTGTCTAGTCACTTCAACTAATTTTGATTTGTTCAAACTCCACTAACGGGATTGCCTTGCAGTATTACAACTACCTAGTTAAAAAAAAAAAAAAAAGCCTTTTATAAATGCAGGTAATTTGGATAAAAATTGGGAATCCCTCTCAATGAGGAACCTTCTCCTGTTGCAGGTATCTGTGAGAACAGTTTGGACGGTCTGGTGTTTGAATCGCTGATCCCAAAGCCTATACTGCAGCGTTACGTCTCTCTCCTGATGGAACATAGACGGATTATCTTATCTGGCCCCAGTGGCACGGGTAAAACATACCTAGCAAACCGCCTGTCGGAGTATATGGTCCTTAGAGAGGGCAGGGAGCTGGCCGATGGCATTATTGCAACCTTCAACGTGGACCATAAATCCAGTAAGGTGAGGAAATAGAAATCATCCTCGCACAACTAATGCTACTGTATGTCAAAAACGAGAGACTCCTCCTTTATTAACCCATCAAAAGCTGATTTTGAACTTATCTTTCTTTTTAAAGCGTTACGTTAATCCTGAAGGGAATGATATTTAAGGTTTTCGGAACCTGATTATGGGCCTGAAATAGCAGGCTTCCGGGTGTATATTTAAACACCTAAAGGTGTCATGATTTTCAAATGGTTAGGAGCCTGAGAATTGCTGAGGAAGTTAAAACACCTGCATGTCAAATTCCCAGCGACTTCAGCAATCCCTATTGCACGCGGACATTTTTCCAAAAAGCCTCAAATGCATCTCTAGGCTGTCAAGGGTTTCTGCAGCTGCAAGTATCAGCAGCTGTAGTCTGCGTATGCTGAGGTTGGGGTGACTCTTGTCCAGACACATTCCTGCGCCGGTAAGGCATGTCTCTGCTTTTTTTACATGGTGCTGGTTTTGCTGAATATGCCTCCAGTGAATGTCTAGATTAAAGAAGAGAAAAAAAAAAAAGGCAAAAAAGCTGTATATTTGATAGCCATAGGCACACTTTCCTCTGGAGGAAAGGGATGGTTGGAATTGTGGTCGTAGGACACTGGTATAATTTGAGACATGCTGTGGAATAAATGTTTTAAAGCTGCTGAGAGCATTTCAACCGCTCCCAGTCACCTGGCACCTCATCCTTCCCTCACGGCGTTACTGAAGGCATCCGAATTTGGCCTTTGACGGGGGATGCTTTATTCCAGATGAATGTTGTCGGCTGTGTTTCGGTAGACACACAGTTGCAAGAAAACTGGCTGGGATGAAAAGTTTGGTTTGGTGTATGGAGAGTTGAACAAGTTCCTGGAAAGAAAGAAAAATACATTTCAGGTCTCTTGAGTGTCACATTAGGACAGCGCGAGTGAAAAAATAACGCAAACCAAACAACAAAATCTTACCTCTCTTTTCTCACACAGGATTTCTGACATCTGTCTTTGAATCTTAAGCATAACCTAAAAGATGGAAAATGTGAGATGTCAAGCTCTTTTGCTTTAGATTTCATTACAAAGCCAGTAGCTTATTTATCTTAAAATGGATTTTCAAGGAACATCAAGAAGACTCTCCTTATTTTTTTTTTTATTTTTTATTTTGAATTTTCTTTATATATGCTTTGCAGGAACTCCGCCAATACCTGTCCAACCTAGCAGACCAGTGTAACAGTGAAAATAACGCTGTGGATATGCCTCTTGTAATCATTTTGGATAATTTGCATCACGTTAGCTCCCTAGGAGAGATCTTTAATGGACTTCTAAACTGCAAGTACCACAAATGGTAAAGAAATAACATCAGAACACATTCCACATTTCAATACCGCAGTCAGACCACCGCCCCTTGCAAAATGTGATCACAAAACCAAGCTCTAAATTAGTTTGGTAAAGCAGACTGAGATGGCCAGACTCTCCATATTATGGACGGCACTTCAGGGGGTTTTTTCTTCATAAAATGATCAATTCCTCTGAAATCAGTAATAAAAAAGTAGTAGAGGGATTGGGTAATTTGCATTCACATCCTGCAGTAGATCTTCAGTACTAAAACCCCATTTTTAGTGAAAGATCCTGCTTTGAGATTTCTGGTTTGCTTTCAGAATTTGATGTTCTCAGAAGTCAGATTCTGAGTAGAGAATTTGGTTATAAGTCACTACCAAAACCTTCTTTGACAAAACAGGTTTGAATAACCTTTTTTAATGTTGAAATCTCACTAACAAGTTGTTTTTCAAAATTTGCGCATTGGAGTTGCTTGATTTGTTTTATTATTTTTCTTTTTAATAGTCCATATATTATTGGCACGATGAACCAAGCCACCTCCTCAACACCTAATCTTCAACTTCACCATAATTTCAGGTACTGTTTATTCATGTTTCTCATTTGTGTTTGTGGGCTGGCAAAGGAGAAACGGCTACTGAGTCATCTGAAATTGTTATCAGCTGAAATAGCAAACTGAGAGAGAAATACCATTCGCTTACTAGTTGCTGCC
This sequence comes from Dromas ardeola, assembly GCA_013398915.1. Lineage (NCBI taxonomy): Eukaryota > Metazoa > Chordata > Aves > Charadriiformes > Dromadidae > Dromas > Dromas ardeola. Next base: position 149,597 of record VYZM01003143.1, on the reverse strand, counting down.
CTAACATGTGCAGCTTTGTTATGATGCTGTTATTAAAGTAACTGCGATTTGTAAAACTTTTACTTTTCAGAGGATTGTTAAGATATTTGATCTTCTAACGAATTTCAAATAAGACAACATTTAGGCAAAGCAGATACTGAATGAGAAATAAGCTGAAACGATTGCACGATACAAATTGTTTCATCTGGTGAATTCATCATTGCAAAATAATTTTTGCTAAGAAACGTATGTGACTGGGATAACCCATTTTGATCACGATAATAAATATTAAAAGAAATTTAGCCCAGAAACAGGCATGTTCAGTAGCATGAAAGAGAAATAATGGACATTTCTGCTGTTCTGCCATAGATGGGTGCTATGTGCTAACCACACTGAGCCGGTCAAAGGCTTTCTCGGCCGTTTCTTGAGAAGAAAACTGATTGAAACAGAGATCAGTGGCAGGATGAGAAATGCAGAGCTGGTTAAAATTATTGATTGGATTCCCAAGGTCTGGCAACATCTGAACAAATTCTTGGAGGCTCACAGCTCCTCTGATGTTACTATTGGTAAGTGCTCTGCCCATATGCCCAGGCACATGTAAACATATATCTTTTTTATTTCCTTGTATATCAGCTGCATCCTTGTACGTTTCCTCGTGCTATTATCAGGTAAAAAAGGTTTCTTTAAAACTCTGCTTTTAGATGGCACTGTACTCTCAGGCAAACTGTACAAGAAGTTTCTAAACCATTTTTTTTTCCTTTTTCTAAGAAAAAAGGACTTCTTTTGAAGTGTTGGATACAAACCATGTTATAAAATCTGGTTAATAGTTTTCACCTTGAAGTTTTTCAAGGTGATTCAGAGGATTTTTTAGCTCTCAGGAAGAGCAATTCACCAGCTACCTACTTACGTTCTCTCATCCTTGGCTTCTTTCTCCGGAGAACTGGAAGTTGTTGTTTGATCCTATTTTGATGCATATCATGATTTGAGTGTAATACCTGAATTTCCCTCTCCAGGTCCACGGCTCTTCCTCTCCTGTCCGATAGATGTAGATGGTTCTAGAGTCTGGTTTACTGACTTGTGGAACTACTCCATCATCCCATATCTTCTGGAGGCAGTTAGAGAAGGGCTACAGGTGAGCAGGCAAAAGTGGAAAATCCTAAGTCTTGAACGGTATCTATTCAAAAGGCAACACAATATCAGACAACACTGAATAATGGCAACGTTTTCTGGAGATACAACTTTGCACACTGAATAACTGCATGTCTGTGAAAATGTAACCTAAATTGTCATTCATTTCAGGCAAAATTATTCTCTTCAAACAATTTTGAAATATGGAGTGGAAGCACTGAAAGTCCAGATTAGATTTTTTGGAAAAGCGATTAGATTCCCAAGGACTCACGTTTTCAGGGGGGGAGGGGGGAGGTGTTAGACACCCAAATATCTTTCAATAATCTGTTCCAGAAGCACACCTTAAAATTGTACTGCGCATCTGAAAAACATGTTTGTGGTCATTAACTTAGTTACGCAGGATGTTCCTTTGTAACTCAAATCTTTCAACAGAGGAGGAACAAGCTGTGTACGGAGAGAAACGTATTAATGAGTGACAGGATCAGTATCAGTGACGTTTTGATTACTTCTCAGTCTACAGGATGAATTTTTCAGTAGATTCCTTCATAATTCTTTCGGAGGCCATAGCGGAATCATCAGTGATTGCCTGTACTTAGTAACTGATTCACACTCGAGCAATTTGGATAGTTTTAAGCACGACCACACAGTTCTTAGCATCTCTATGACAATAAAGCATGTTGGAATCAGGGGGAGGGTCCAACAGAGGATTGCTATGGGCTTGCCATGCAGCTATGGAAAAAACAACCTTTTTTTATTCTTTAATCTTCTGTTCACAGAATAAGCATGGCAGCATAACATTTAAAAGGCAGTTTTGGAGATAGCATCATCAAACGTCAGTAAATTCTGGGCATTGCATGCATGAAAGCTAAACACAAGATCCCATATACAGAAATAAAAAGGTGGATCACAGTGAGAGTCTAGAAGATTGAAAAAGGGCTAAAGGTAGATGGAGAATAAGAAATTACGGCAATGCACTGGGAGCTTGTGTTTTGGTAAGAGGACAGATGCCTTTTTGAGGGCATAAACTGTAATTACATACTTCTGTACGTAAAAAGACTTACTAGAAAAAGTGGAAAGGGTTCAGAAAAGAGCAGTGGGTATCATTAAGATACAGGAAGCATTATTCAATGAGAGAGATGAGAAGCTCAAACTATTAAGTTTGTTCAAGAGGAAACTAAAATATTACTTGGTCTATGGGAGTCTTCTGCTTTAGTCTTGCAGGGAAAAAAAAAAGTCTGGTGGATGTTTGACAAGTTTGGACTAGAAAAATTCAAGCTGTAAGCAAGGCACTGCTTGTTATTAGTAAGACTTACTAAGTTATGAAATTTTACTTGTCAAAGTAATAGGTTCTCCATCACATGTGTGTCTGAAGTCTTTCTGAAACATGAAATAACTCCAAGTACAAGCTCCATGGAGAACCAGTTGTGCTGCAGAATGATTCCTTCGTGTTTGTGAAAAACAGTTCACTCCATTCTGCTGCTGCTTAGGGCTCACCGTTGCAGTACGCGTCAGGTTGCCTCGCCATTAAGATACGTAAAAAAAGTGTGAAAGATTTATTTTGGAAAATACTAGGATTTTGTTTTGGTTTGCTTGTTTGTTGTGTTTCTTTTCTGTGCAGTACCCTTTCTGTATTAGTGGTTCAGCTCTCGTCTGCATGGGAGTACTCTGCAGGGAATGGAGAAATCGTGAAAATGCACCAGTCTGAGTACTTGAAGTACAAAAAAAAACCCTAAAAACCAATGGGATTTTATATCGCCCAGTTAACAACTACCCCGGGTTTCATTTGCTATCTGTACAGGAGAGATTTATAGGTATTAACAGAGAAGAGAAGAGAACCCCATCATAGAAATAATGACTCCGTACAATTCTATGAAATATATGAATTCTTCAATAAATTTGGTCAGAATTTGTGCAAACTGTGTTTGCCTTTTGAAATTTGCCAGTGCCTGGAGACCTCATTTTCTTTGAGACGATTGTGTTAAGCTCTTAGAGCTGAGGAACATGATAGGTCCTAAAGTACAACACACACAGGGGAACTTTGCTAGAAATAGGACAGGGGAACCATTTTACGTAAAACTTCCTATAAAGGAAGGTAATGGGAGCCAATAATCTTTTTGACCTAGAACAAGTGACAGGAGAGTGTGTGAGTTTGTTTCCTCCTGGAAAGGCCAAAACTGATACAGTGGTGCTTGGACTCCTCGTACTGTGTTTTGAAGCTCTCCTATCGGCTGATCAGTAGGTGTGGAAAGCATTGAAAATTTAGTAACAGAAATGAAGAGAAAGAACAAGAATTAATAAAACTGTCTTTTTGCTTGCTTGTTTTGCCTGATATCTGCATCTCCCCGTAGGTTATTTGAATGGCTTGTGTTCCAAGTGTGAGGATTTCAGTTTCTCTCTTTGTACTGTAGATTCTGTATCCACTTCAGTCCCATTTCCCTAAATTCCACTAATTTATTTCTATTTAAATAATTTATCAATTTACTGTAGAATCTCTCTTTTTTCGAGCCTGTGGATAAGAATAAGACTCCAGTACTTGAAGAGCAGCCAGAGTTGTGCTAATTAACTTGGTAATGCTAGAAATGTGTGTTTCATTTTGGGATATTTTCTGTCCCCCACACCCACAAAGGCTCCTCCAAGAACACATCTTCTCTCCTCAAATTGCCTGCCAGAAGGGAAGGGTGGACTGCTGATTTCACTCTGATCTCTGTGAATCTAAACTGAACTATTTTTATATACCTGTTTCTCATTTAGAGAACTATTTTGGGTCAAAGACAAGCGAGCCAAATGGATCCTTACAGTAATTGCTCCCATTGGAGCTGGGGGTTTTTTTGTTCTTCAGAACAGGGATGTGAAAATTAGAGGGTTCTATAAAACCCCAGTTCTTCCTGTTTGGTGGATCAATACAGAATGCAGCACCAGTAAAAAGAGGACCCAAAAATCCGTGTGGCTTCCTTCCACCGTCACTCGTACTCCAGTCTCTCTGTGGTGCTTTGTGAAGCAACCTGTTGGATTCTTGCCCCCTGAATTGCTCTCTAGAAAACATGCACGTGAAAGGGATGGGCAGAACTGCTTGCTGTGGAAGGGAATAGTGAGTTAGTCATTCGACTCTCCCGTTTACTGAAGATATGTGATGATTTCATGTCTTGAAATGGGAATTTTACATATTAGCTAATTTTCAGGAATGAGCAAGGATCCACTCGGACCTTCTAGATAGCAAAGACATGAAAAAAATAAAATCCTCTCCACATAGCAACTGACGTGTATTGCTGTAAACTCAGGAACAAGATTAAAATAGGAGATCTGGTTTACCACAGCTTGAAGACGTTATGCTGAGAAAATAATACAGTACAGCTCAAGGATGAAGAGTGTTTGGGCGGTGGAAGGGGCTGTGTTTAAGATTGCCTAGCACCATCTGCTGGGCACCTCCGCTCTGGGCTGGGACTCACTCAATTCTGCTTCAGAATAAAGCAGAGGGTGGTATTCAGAGCAATTCAATACTTTGTGCGTGCAAAAAATAAAACCCAAAAAAAAACTAAGAGGAAATGGCAATGAGGAAAGTGCGACAGTCTTAGATCAGCCAGAGAGCCGATGAATTTCTTTGTTAGACCTCTGCTTTTCCCCCGTACGCTGTGCAGGAGAGTTCTCTGAATTAAAGTGACAAAATACCAGTGGTGAACTCCAGGAGCTGAAGGATGCTTAGGCAGGAATTTATTAAGCAGAAGTAAACATTTTATAGCCATTTGAAGTTGTATTTATGCTTTTGAAAGTCATGCGGCATTAAAATGAATTTATTACCTAATTAAGGCAAACTTAACTGAATATAACAAGAATAATACATTGGGATTCAGTAACACAAACTGTTCAAAACAGAAAAAGTTTTTGAAATAGAGCTTGCTTACTTGAAATAGGAACACGAACATAGTCAAATCCTGCTGGCGCTTTTTCTTGGTTGAGTACAAAGAAATTCCCCTGACTTGAAAACCTTTTGCTATGACATCCATCATTATTGCCTGACGACAGGTCTTGCGTTTCCTCCTACACATTCCACTGATGGCGGTTTCCCAGCGACAGCAAACGTAGATAAGGCAGCTGCTGGTGCGATCCGGATGTCAACAGTGACGGCCCCTTTTGTGTATTGACTTTATTTAAGTTAACTGTATCAAGTGAGGTTATTTTCAGGTCTCCCTTTCTTCAGGTGGTGCCTAGAGAAGGGCACTGCAGTCTCAAAGGAGGTGGTCAGCCTCTTCCAAATCAGTTGCCATTAAAAACAGCTAAAACTTTGTATGTCATTAGGGTCAGGAAAATCTCGCTTGTTTGTGTTCAGTCCTTCTTGCAAGTGCTTTCTGCAATCCAAGGCTCATGGCGCATTGATTTTGGTTAGATGGGCACTGAATTAAATGGTAGACTAATAGGAATGTTTTACGTGTTTTTCTGCTTTTCCAGTTGTATGGGAGGAGAGCACCCTGGGAGGATCCTGCCAAATGGGTAATGGACACCTACCCCTGGGCGGCCACCCCACAGCACCACGAGTGGCCTCCTCTGCTCCAGCTGCGGCCTGAAGACGTGGGGTTTGATGGCTACTCGATGTCACGGGAAGGCTCGACCAGCAAACAGGTTCCAGTGAGTGATGCTGAAGGAGATCCTTTGGTAAGCTCTCGTTTTTGAAACAACAGAACCACTTCGTTTCCCTTGTTTCTAGGGATTAGAAATAGGAAGAAAAAAGTAAAGGACAGCTGAGGAGTGATTAAAAGTTTTAGAATGAGAAGGCGATGTTTCTGGGGACATCATCACGTCAACTCGGGGAATGCGTTCGCACAGGAAGTCCGTACAGTTTTGCAAGAAGCAGCAGCCGAAGCTTTTCAGATTCATCTGTTGAGGATATTTTTAAGGGTTCATCTTTTGAGGAGTGACTGAGGATGTGTGTAATAAACGTGATTTCTACACTGGAATGAAATGTGTGATCTTGAATACACATACTTGAATAACACAGTGGAATCCTTTCATTTAGCCTGCTTTGCCACAATCACGATACAGGCTTTTGCTTTACTTCACATGGCTTTTAGAGCTGTATTCTTGACACCAAATGGAAATTGAGATTTTCAAAGAATATATGAACTAATAGTCTCCATGACTGGTGTCTAATTTATGAATTAGAAATACCATGCAAGCATATAGGGAAATACTAACGTGTTTGTATAGAATGTATAAATTGAATTTGAAGGTAACGCTGAATGCACATTTTCTTCCAGTGGGAAAGTTATTGAAGCTGCTGTGCAAACTCTGAATGCCCTGAAGCTGTTCTGTTGAGGTGTACATTTTTCTGGACAGTTGGGAGTATAGAACATATGTTACACTTTTCACTAGCACATATACATATACAAATATCAAGCTAGATGTTATGGCATTCAGATTTGCCTCTTTTGACTGACCTGTCTGTATTTCCATGGGTCAGAGCAAGAGAGGGGTAGGATGCATGCAGAATCCTATCGAGTATAGCTGTGGACTAATCCCTTCAATCTTCTCATTTTCACCTTTACTGGAAAAGCATGCTTTCCATGACTAACTTGCATGCTGCTATGACGTGTTCTACAGTTAGTATCTCTTTTCAGAGACTCGGTATTAATTACCCCGATCTTCCCTTCCTTTGTTACCCACTGGCAAAGTGAATGCCACTGTAGCTTTCATAGGGAGTTCGTATTCTTTCTACCTCAGAATACAATTAATCGTGGGCTCCTGTGCCTTTGCAGATGAACATGCTAATGAGACTGCAAGAAGCAGCCAACTACTCAAGTCCCCAGAGTTACGACAGTGACTCTAACAGCAACAGCCATCATGATGACATCCTCGATTCGTCTCTGGAGTCGACGTTGTGATCTCCCTCAGATAGAAATAGGTCATTTCCATTATTGCTCTCCCACTTGGCAAGAACTCTGATCACAGACTCGTGAAAAGAACACGTTCCTGGGCTGGGATCTCAGTATTAGAGCTGCAAGAACAAGAAGACACTTGGAGTCAGTCTTGAACCTGGGTGCAGGCAACCCAAGCAACCTTTCTATTGTTTTTTCTTTTGACGATGATGAGAACTGCACTATTCCTTTGTTTTCTTCTGTTTAGTTGCTGTAAGCTCTCATGCCTAAGATACTGAAGATGTTAAAAATAATCATCATTACTAAAAGTTAAAGGGAGGGGGGGAACTTCACAGCTAAGAAGCAAACAGCTTTGTGCCATGTACTGTCCGGGAGAGGGGAGAGGAAATTTTTGCCTATGCTGCTTCTGACCAAACACGTTTAGGTGAGGGCTGGACTTTTACCAATCAGCTTTGCGGATTAAACTCAGCTTCATATAGTTCTGGTGCTATAACTATATCGCTTGCCTTGGTAATAATACTCAATAAAGGCAAAGCTGCGAAACAGGGAAGTTTGAATAAATAGTAAAAAAGAGAAAAGAAAAAAAATAGAAAAGAAAAGCGCTGCTCTCCTTGCCAGTCTGAGACCTTGGCTTTCTTTCATTATGTGTTTATAAAGAGATATATATAAATAGGAATATATAAAAATATATATACAGTCTGAACAAATCAGGTTTTTTCAAACACTGTGTAACAATCAATCCTACTACAAGTGAAAGACCAGGTAGCCCTTTGCTAGTCAGGGCCTGATTCTCTTCCCGCTTACATCCACGTAACCAACTCGGTTGACTTCAGTTACACCCGATTTATTTCCTCTGACGAGAGTGAGTTTCCCTCCTCCGCAGAAGCCAGCGAAAGGGCCATGCCCATTGACAGCCTACAGCTCCAAAGGACCTTTGGCAGTGCACAGGCGTTGCGAGCCCTGTACACGGAGGTGAGCTACACCCCTGGAAAAAGGGATTAATCGGACTTTCTGTTTTGAATTCTTGCCATGAAACGTTACAGCTGTTTTCTAAAAACTTTGGGTTTTGTTCAGAGTTTTTGTTCCAATCAGCACAACCGTAAATGAGTTAATTAAAACTCAGCTCTGTGACAATTCCAGTGCTACTCTGGTGACAACATTTACTTCCATGACTTTTCTTTTTAATCGGAAAAAAAAAAAAAATAAATATAGTAGTATTTTAGCAGTGTTCGGGTCTGGAAAAAAAGGAGGGAAAGTACTGCGTCTTTTAAGTTTAGCTGGGCCATGCTCGTGAGTGTTGGCAGAGCTGTGAACCTGGTTTTATTTCTCCTCCTCTCTGAACGCACACACCTACACTATCAGTGTTAAGGCTTGTACGTCTGTTGGGGAACAGGAACACCTCCCAAAGAATTGCACTTTTCCTTTTTACGGAAGCAAATGCTTACAGCACCATCGCCACAACGTCAGCTGTACCTCAGCAAAAACGTCACTCCTCAATATTGATTTGTACTAGCCTTTCCAGCTATCTTTTGGTGCTGACTTTTGAAGCGATGCCTTATTTTGTACTAATTGTGTTTGATTAAATTAGTGCCGTATATTATGGGTTTTTATTTAAAGAAACAGGGCTAAAGTCATCTCTCGGAATATCATAAATTGCTGTGAATATTGTTTGTATGAGATATTAGAATTTGTTTAAATGTGACAAAAAAGGAGGGAAACGAGATAACTTTTCAGGTTCATATCAATCCGCAGCTAATAAATCACTGAAGAGCTGTTTTATCCATGCAGGAGGGGGAAGGAAAAAAAAAAAAAAGCTTTTCAACTATAATAAATGCTGTCATTAATAAATTAGAGGAATATGCTGTTTTTTCAATGTACAGAAAGAGAACTTATTACAAACACTTTTTTAAGAGCTTGTGGGTTTAAAGTAACGTAACAGACAAGTTCGTGCTTCTGTGACTCAGCTTGAGAGGATCGTTTTATTATACCTCATGACTTTCTGTAACATAACTGTACTTTGTCTTACTGAGCTGGTCTTGAATCTGCTCCTGTTACAACTTTGAAGTGCTGATGACTTTTTTTTTTTAAAAAGAAAAATATTGTAAAGGAAAAATTTAAATATTTTAATGATGGGGGGAAGAGCTTGGTGTTGTTACTGTTTTAACCTTATGAACTCGATTTCATTATTTCACTGAATGAAATACCAAGGGTTATTCATCCAATGTTCCTAATCTAGTTCTTGGTACTGTAAAAATGGGATAAATCTGTATGGAATCAAATACATAGCATGCTGATGGTGAGTTTGAAAGAGGTTAATTTTTCCAGTAGTCTTGACAATTCTGCTTCCCAGCACTGACTTTACCTGCTACTACTGTGAATTTTGGTACCTGATCCCCCAGCTGAATCCATGCAGAATAGAGCATGTGCCTGTAAAAAAAAATCCAGTTGCAGGGCTAGGGCTTTAAATGGACTTAATATCCTAGAAGATGTCTCAGTTAACCTTTAACTGAGTGCTATAAGACATGTTTAAAATGGTGTTTTATTTGTGGGGAACGGGGTATTTTACTTTTTTTCCTTCTCATTTTTTATCCTGCGCTTAAGCTCAGGAAGGAATTTCTGTTATCTATTATTTTTTATTGACACTAGCTTGGATTACAGTGAGCGAGGCGATTTTGAGTAGGCTAGTCATTCTAAGCATCACAATATTCAGTGTCTTTTCTGAAACTTCGGGAAGCAGGGTTACCTGTTGTGCACACGTCTTAGTTTTTATCAAGACTTTTCATCGATTAAGTCTTTCTTTAAGTGACTTTGTTGTCATTTAAGGCTTTTTCAAAACGCTTCCTTTTTTTTTTTTTTTTTTTTTGCCTTTTTTTCTTACAAAGTTGGCTTGTTTAAAAAAAAAAAATCAACAAGAAAGAAATGCAAGATTCTATGCAACATTCACGTTGAGTTATAAATTGAAAGTATAAACCATTTTCTTTCCTTCAGAACTGCCAAGAATGATACAGGCCATAAATGAGATGTGGTTTATCTGGGGAAGGGGAGGGAGGGGGTTGGTTAGCCTTTTTGTACATTTTGGAAGAAGCAAACTGATATTTCATTGTTGATGCTTAACTTCGATATTATGTGTATGAAAACTTGTCTAAACGTGGCCATTTTCTTTCAAGGAAAAAAAAATAGAAAAACAAAGCAAAAAAAAAAATCTTTCTTTGTTGATATTAAATGGAAGGTTGCTGTTTTGATCTAGTCGTTTCCAGTGGAACAGTTTATGAAATATGTTCTATAAGATGTACATTTTTTCATTGTAACATAGAAATGTAAATATTTGATTAAAAGTGCTGCATTTTGATGAATTTTTTCTAGCCATTTTTAAAGAGAAAAACTAGGAATTGAGTATTTTGTGTACGTTTATGATGTTTTCCATTTGCTCCTCTCCCTATTTAATTTTCAGTTCTCATTTAGGATTGGAATTTGTGAATGGTCTGTTTGAGATCATGCCTCCCCTTTCTCACCCTCCCCATTTCTCTCCCTTCCCCGCCCCCTGTGTCATGGAGAATAAAGCTGATGATTGTACCAGTCTTAAATTATTCATGATTCAATAAAATTGATGCTTATTTATTCAGATTTGTGGCTTCCCAGAACTTTTTGTCCCTTCTTAATCAACGTTTTCTGATTTATTTTTTTTTTTAATTTGAAGATTGTGGAGTTCAGTTCTTGTTTTTATTGGCTTCTTATACGTACTTGTGAAAAGATGCCAACAGCCCTTAGCCACATCCAGGAGTAAATTTAGCAGAGGGACTACACCAATGTGATTCTCTCCCATAGCTGATGTTTGCACACAGTATCCATCAAGAACTGCTCCAGAAAAGACTGGTCTGTCCATGTAGAGTGTCTCTGCATAAAGCTGAGTCCTATGCAGTCGGTCCTGTGTGGCCAGCAGGCTGGATGTGGCCTAATACCAGCTGGTGCCAGCTTCTTTTTCCAGAGAAGTCCCTGTTGGTCGCAAGAGTACTTGGCAGCCTAAGTTAGGCATATTCTGAACATGCTTTGCAGGGTGAACTTCACAGAATGATAGAATGGTTTGGGTTGGAATGGACCTTTAAAGTCCAGCCCCCCTTGCAGTGAGCAGGGACATCTTCAACTAGAACAGGTTGCTCAGAGCCCCATCCAACCCGGCCTTGAATGTTTCCAGGAATGGGGGGTCTACCACCTCTCTGGGCAACCTCTACGTTGCACACGTTACAATTTCCTCTTCACCCATTTGATAGAGACGCTATGATTATGCGGTAATAAATTTACATCGGTTGGTAAGAACATGTAGGGATCTGTTCTCCTTCCTTTCGAGGAAATGTTCTGCTCTAACTTGGAAAAATAATAAATACTCTCTTTTCAGAAAGAATAAATCCAAAAACCTCTGCACTTAAAAGTGAAGGGATAATTCGCAACAGGTAGTAATTTTTTTCCTGGAGACTATTTTCTGTTCATATTTCTGCTTTTTTTGACAGTTCTTGTAGTTATCTTGTCCTCTACTCACTGATTTGAACAATTAAATATTGGTAGGACAGATTCACCTCTATCAAAGAAAAATTTCTGAAAGAGAAGAAATTCTGCTGAAAACTGATGATCTGCGTTCAAGTTAGTTTAATTTAAAAGTAGTCTTCACTTTGCTTTTAGTACCACAGCAGTGCAAACTGTAACTCGGAGCTGATCTTCCATAACGGGATCTTCATCTGTCCCTCCACAGCAATTTTCCAGAGGCAGAATAATTTTGGACATGCTCAAGCAGATTTTTCCATGTTCTGTAAACTTGCTTTGATTCACAGAACTGTGTGTTTTAGAATTGGCCCTGGAAAACACTCCAGCCCTGATCTTGGACAACGTTTGAATCAATACTGGACTGGCACCAAAATGCTTAATATCTCTCAGGAACACTTCTTCCCTTTCTTTCCTTTTTTTGGCCTCCCCGTCCCTTCCCCATGGTCTTGTTCTTTGTGCACGCTGTCTTGTACGCTCATCTTCACGTTTTCTTTCCTTTACCTCACCTTCTCTTTAACCTTTATTGCCCTGCTTTTCTGTTTCCAGCATCCTATTTTATATCCCTCCTGGATCCACCTCGTCATTTCTCAGTGCCGTGGGATCAGTGCCGACTTCCTTTCTGCAATCGAAGGGGAAATTCCTGGAGTCATTTTATGAGCTCAGTCCACAGCCTGTGACATGTACTTAAACCCCTCGCTTTCCACCAGCCTTTTCCACTGATACGTTGAAGTTGTCACATCAAGAACCAGAGAGGCAATACCTCCTGATGCCCTTCAGGCTCCCATCCTCTCTTCTGCACTTTGTGCACGGCTTCATTTTACCACTTTACTGATGCTGATGATTCTGACATTGATCTCTATGTTAGGTGTGATAACGAGACTTGTGGTGTGGAGACACCTACTCTTCATTGGTTTCTAGCTTTTAATGTGAATAAAGCAGTTTCTCTCTGCTTCGCACTTTATAGGCCCCGCTTGGCACAGGGAGCACCCATGTGAGGTTGCTTTTCGTAAGTCACATTTGCAGTATGTCAGCAGGAGAGGAGCCCATGGACCCTAAAAGCCCACAGTCATTCCCACCCTCTCCTTGTTTATCAGGAGAAGACTTTTGGGGGTTAGAGCTGAGCAAAGCAACTGAGGACAACTCCCATCTCTGCCAATGGCAATGGGATTGACTGTAGGCAAATATTTCCCCATCGATATCTCCGTTTGCCTAGTCACACAAAGAAATCCGTGTTCCTCTCTCCTTCCTTGATCATAGAATCATTTGGGTTGGAAGGGACCTTTAAAGGTCATCTAGTCCAACCCCCTGCAGTCAGCAGGGACATCTTCAACTAGAGCAGGTTGCTCAGATACACAGATACTTTTGATTTGCCCCTTTGCTGGACTAAAGGAGACCTAGTTACCAGGCATGCAGACCATGCTCTGGCTAAGCATGGGTAATTCCTCCTCTTGCTCCTATAAGAAGTTCACCAATGTGGGGCTGGGCGATTAGGGGGTCTGAAGGACCTTAACGTAAGCTGGGATCCACAGGCAGAGAGGAGGAGGGTGCTTTCAGTGAGCTCTTGTAGTAATCCTGACTGAAAGACCATTGTACATCAAGGACATGGTGATCCACGTAACAGTTAACCTGAGTATACCCAGGACTGCGCTCTGCTGCCCTGTGCTGCAAGACCAGCAAGACCAGCCTGGCCTTTAGGCCTGTGTTGTGCTGCACAAATTCCTCACCCAGAGGATAAGCTCAGCCAGCTCGGTCTAACAGAGGAGCCTACAGGCAGGTCCTGCTGGGTAACAAGGATTAAGCCACCTATGTGTCCTTGCCTTTATCTAACCACGCAGCAAGAAGTTCTCATGAGTACATCCTTTCTGTTTGACAGCAGAAATGATGACTGGAGTTGTTTTCTTGTTAGAAAAACATCCTATAATACCTTGAATGATCACACTTATGGATGGGGTGTGACTAGCATGCTGTGTGTGGATTGGAGGCCCCCTTCAATGCTACCCTGCTTGGGGTGCCCACTCTCTAAAGGGACATAAGGTTATCTATACTATTCTCATCTTACAGTGTTAGCTCTAATAAATAGCACTTTGATACTCCACCGACTCCAAGTGCCTTTCTTTCTGGGATCATAAGGAACCAGCACCACCCAGTGCAAAACAGATGTTAGGACACAAAGCCCAAGCCCAGTGAGGGAGGAACAACCTCATAAGCTCAGGTCTGTGTGAGCCACTAAACTTCATCAACAACAGTATTTCTGGCAACTTTATTCCACTGTTTTCAGCTTCCTGCACTCTGCCTGTCCCCCCCATCAGTCTTGGCTGCTAAATCAATCTATTTCTGCACAGCAGAGCACAAGTCATCCATAAGGTTCCTGGAAGGCATTGACAACTGCTTCCTGCTGCAGATCACAGAATCACAGAATAGTAGAGGTTGGAAGGGACCTCTGGAGATCATCTAGTCCAACCCCCCTGCCAGAGCAGGGTCACCCAGAGCAGGTTGCACAGGAACGCGTCCAGGCGGGTTTGGAATGTCTCCAGAAACGGAGACTCCACCACCTCTCTGGGCAGCCTGTGCCAGTGCTCTGGCACCCTCAAAGGAAAGAAGTTCCTCCTCGTGTTTAGGTGGAACTTCCTGCGTTAAAGTTTGTGCCCTTTACCTCTTGCTGGACATGCCGACTAGGAACAGCGCATTGCTAGATTAACTGCTCACAAATCAATAACACTTACTTTCCAACATTAACTACCAGTGGTAGCCTTGGATACAGCAATCATAACATTGTGGGGTTGAAGATCCTTCTAAGCACACTGAAGACAAGTGGTGGGACAAAGACCCTTGATTTCAGAAGGGCCAGCTCCAATATGCTCAGAGCCCAGCTGTGAGGGAGTCCATAGGAAGCAACCGTGGAGGGCAAAGGAGAATGTGAGTGCTGGGAGTTACTCAAGAACAGCTTCCTGGAAGCACAAGAACAGTCCATCCCCTACAAAGCGAAAGAAATAAGCCAGAACAAGAAATCACCTTGGCTTAGCTTTTGGGTGTGCTTAAACACACACAAAAAGACAAATAATGGCTATGGGAAGGTGGCCACATATCCATCAGGGACTATTAAAACCTTACTGGAGCATGCAGAGCTGCAGTCAGGAAGGCTAAGGCTCAGCTAGAACTGAAATTGGCCAAAGATGTCAAGAACAACAAGAACAGGTTCTTCAGCCGCATGACCAGTAAGCAGAAGCACAAGGAAAGCACAAATCCATTGCTAAACAGGGCAGGGAAACTGACACGGCGGTTCTGACAAGCAGAAATAATGCTGACAAGGCAGAGGTTCTCAAGACCGTCTTTGCCTCTGTCTTTACTGCCATAGCTGGACCCCAGTTCACAGCCTCGTGTAGCTGCAACAACGTTACATGTCAACCCACCAGTAGTGGAGGGAGAGCTGGTCTGCATCACCTTGCAAGCGATCAATGGACATAAATCTACAGCCGGGGCAGAACCCACCCCAGGGTGTTAAGAGAAGTGGCTGACGTTGTTGCAAGGCCAGTGTCAATAATCTTTGAAAAGTTGTGGAGATCAGGGGATATCCCTGATGGCTGGGAAAGGATAAGTGTCAAACCCATCTACAGGAAGGGCCCAAAAGAGGATCCGGGAAACTGCAAGTCCATTAGTCTTACTTCGGTCTCTGGAAAAGTAATGGAACAAGTTCTCCTAGAAAGTATTACAAAACAAATAAGGTGGGTGACTGGGAAAAGCCAGCATGGATTTACCCAAGGCAAATCATGCCAGACTTACATGATCACCTCCTACAACAAAATAACATTTTCTGTCTACATGGGGAGCACAGTAGATGGCGTTTATCTGAACTTCAGCAAAGCATTTGACACTGTTTCCCACAGCCCTCTCCTGGACAAACTGGCAAAATACAGATTGGTTGGATGATGAATTAAGAAATTGGCTCACAGGCAGCACTCACAGGCTGGTGGTCAACAGGTTGTACTCAGCCTGTCACAGGTGGGGTGCTCCAGGGGTCAATACTGGGCCCCGTGCTCGTCAATGTCTTCTGGCCGATGGGATTGAAAGCACCCTCACCAAGTGATGACACTAAACTGGGTGGTGAGGTGGACACGTCAGAAAAGAGAGCCATCTTACAGAGAGACCTAGACAGGCCGGAAGAGCAGGCTAGCAAGAGCACTGTGAAGTTTAACAAAGAAAAGTGCAAGGTCCTGCACCTGGGACAACATAACCAAAGAGCCCAGCACAGATTAGGAGCTGTGTGGCTGGGGAGCAACGTTGCTGAAAGGGACCTGGAGGTCCTGGACAACAAGCTGAACATGAGTCAGCAGCGCAACAAAGACAAATTGGACCCTGGACTGCATCCACAGGGGCATTGCTCGCAGAGATAAGAGACAAGACCGTTCCACTCGGCACTTGTCAGGCTACGCCTGGAGTACTGTGCCCAGTTCTGGTCCCCACAATTAAAAAATAATGTGGACAGGCTGGAAAGGGTCCAAATGAGGGCTACAAAGATGATCAAAGTGACAGAGAACCTCTCCTATAAGGAAAGACTGAAGCAGTTAGGTGTCTCCTCATGGAGAAGAGAAGGCTCAGGGAGGACGTCATCGTGATATTCCAGGACTTAAAGGGCAACTACAAAGAGGATGGAGGCTCTTTTTCACAAGGAGCCACATGGAAGAGACAAGGGCCAATGGGTACAAGTTGCACCGGCAGAGGTTTTATCTCAATATAAGAAAGACATTTTTTTACAGTGAGAACAATCATTCACTGGCACAACATCCCCAGAGACATAGTAGACTCTCCATAACTGGAGGTTTTTCAAGATGTGATTGAATAGGGTAAAAGTTTTCATCTAGGCTCCCGTTCCCATGAAAGATTGGACCAGAGGATCTTTCCAGATCAGTTCCAACCTGGGCTGTTCTATGATTCTGTGAAGTATTTTAACCCTTTGATGATTACAAGGGAGGTAAAAACTAGGTAAAAGCAGCACACCTAGCACTTGTGCATGTTCAGTAAAGGCGCTCCTGTGAGGTCCTGGCCACTCTGCTGGGCTTTCCCTGGTGTTATATCCCTGTTGTGAGTTGGGAAAGCAATGCTGATATGGTTTTTGGTGTTTGAAGGATTTGATTTATTTAGATCAGGTTCAATCCTGGTTGAAAAATACAATAGCCCTGGAAATGTACATCTAAGATTATTTAATACCAAGTGCTGGCAGAAGGGATGATCTTCTCCACCTCTTTCCCATCCTCGCTGAGCATTTCTGCCATGTGTGCTTCTGATTCACTAGTGAGGCAGTTCTAGGTGTTAGACCAGCTGAAATCAAAGCAAATCAAGAAAACTGCTCAGTTTTCTGCTTTTCAAACTGATCACTTTGAGCCCAGATATGTGCCAATGCACGTGCATGGGTTGGGAAGGAGAAGAGGAAACACAACCAGAAGTGAGACCCTGTCTTGTTCCTCTTAACAATAGTAGAGCCCGTAGCTGTTGTGTCATACTCTACCTTAATCTTCCTGGGCAAAGATTTTTAAATGCCATCAGTGTTTTTGAGGACTGAACTTGGGTCTCTTCAAAGAAGGCTGGTTTTAATTGGGATGGGGGGTTAGCACTGGCAGTTGCCTGCCTTTCATGAGCCTCAGCCTTCTGGTTGCTTCTGGAAGCTGTGGCCTTGCATCTTGGAATCTATTTCTTTAAGATGATTGTAATGTTCAAACTTTCCTGGAGGACGGGTATTGTCCAAAAGAGGTAATTTAATAATTTTTTTTTATTATTTTTTTTTTTAGGAGGGCTCAGCTGTGGCATTCTCAAGCTCAAGGATGTTTTGCTTACTGTTGTTAGGAAAGACAGTGGAATAAACATGCCTTCCTGCATGTAGTGTTACTGTTTGTGACTTATTAGATGACTTCTACACGTATGGATAATTGTTTTTTTCAATGGGCATACGGCAGTATTGGTGCAGTGCTCCCTGGGCAGGAGGCTGCCTGCCTTGTCTGCCCCAGCTGTGGCACAGCTGAAAACACTTCCAGCTCCCCGACTTGTGCAGGGCACTGACTGAGCAGCCTTTCAGCTGGGGAAGGGGACCAGAGGGGTGCCGCCACGGAGCCCCATGCATCCCGGGCACGGAGGATGCTGCCATACAGCTCTGCAGGTAACAACAGCACAGACTCCCTGAGAAACTGATTTATTTTCTTATCTTCCCCCATCCAAAAGCCACTCTCCCACGCTCGGGGAGACCAGAGTTACAGCAGGCACAGATGTTGAACCATCTGGTTTCTTAAGGGATAAAATAATTGAGAATTTGCTGCCCTGAGCTCACGGACACCAAAGATAAATCCCCCTCTCTGCCTTTCCCATTCCCCAGTGTCAGCTATTTCCATCCTGGCTGTGAGAAGAAGGACATACAAGACCACTCTGGGCCACCAGATCTTTACAAAGATCACTTTAATATCATAAAGCAGCAGTTGTTATGGGAGTGCACGACATACAGGATTACTTTGTTCCAGAGTTTCAAAAACTATGGATGCTACTAGTCAGCATGGAAATCTTTCCACCTCTGAAGGCAGGAAAGGCTTCTTATCACCTTTGCTCCTTTCCCAAAGCATACAGAGAGTTGCATTAAAAATTAATAGATTAAAAAATAGTTTCCAGGGCCAGCAGTTCTGTATTGGCCTCACTAAGATTAGCTAGCTTCAGGGAATAGGTAAAAGAGGCCTCTGACAGCAAATTATGATACAGTTTGCTCTTAGAAATACACCCAAGCTGAAGTCCCAGTGTCCTGCACAGCAGGAACAAGCCCAGTTCTCATCAGGTACTCCTAAAGCAGCTGGAATCTCTCCCCATTTGAGGTAGGTGAATAAGTGTGTGCCTCTGACGTAAGACCTCAGAAAGGATAGCAACTTCTGCAGGCCTTCCCTTGGCACAGGTGTCCTGCATGAGCCATCGCATGGTAGCTGTGAGCTCTGGCTTCACCATCAGAGTATAAAATGGAAGCCTTTGAGAGGAAGGCTCCTTTCCTGCAAGCTATGGATGCAGTCTGGCAACTGTTGGTAAGTAAATAAAAAACAAGACAACTCTTTAATTTCCTAATAAGGTATCCCTGTCTCTCAAATGGTTGTGCTTGGTGGTCATACAATGTTCTTTTTGCTATAAAAAGGACCCTTAAAAGGCGTGTGTGTGTGTAAGAGTAAGATTGATAAATGTTGCATTTCAGGTAAGGGGTTTCCCCTGTTAAATGGTTATTTTTCCTTTAGTAAGGCTATTTTTCTGGCAGAATAAGATGTAATAGCACTCATGCCGAAAGGAGTAGTCTGCAATAATTGGTTTTGGTAACATTCCAAGTGCAGACAAGCTGTAAAGAGCAGAGGGTGTAAGATGATTAGGAGCTTCTGTGGAACACTGAATCTGTATAAGCAATGCCTGTTCTTGTTTTGAATGTGCTCCATTCTTGAGTATTGCGGTATGTGTGGTGGTACCTGTTGTCTCTGGAGCAGCCTACAAATTTTGAAGCAAAATATGTGATTTGAATTAGATCTGTCTCTATAAGTTACCCAACTATGGTCTTATGCCTACTGGACTAGTAAAATTTGAGTTACAAATAATTGTCACGGAGTGTTCTATCACTTAAAGAGTCAATGGATGGAAAACAATACATTCTGCAGTACATGCGCTGTTGATGATGCACATAACCGCTCTTTTATTCAACTCTGTGTGAGCAGTTGGGTAGATTGTGCCGCTTGCTGCTTAATGCACTTTTTTGTGATGTTTTAGGTATGCTTGGGAGATGGGCTGCTTTTTTGGAAAAAGTTATTTTTTAAACAAACAAACAAACCCTTATGCTGTTTCACTTTCTTTTGTGTTTTGTGGGATAAATACTGCCCTGTCTCAGGTGCATGTTACCAATTGCTAATGGCTGTAAGGGGTAGAAGATGATTAAAGTGAGAAGGTGTCCCAGGTTATGTATGTCCTAACTGGAGAGCAGCTGGAGACCTGGAACAGGCTTCCTAGAGGGTTTGGTCGATGCACCAAGCCTGGCAGCGTTTAAGAGGCATTTGGATGATGTCCCTAATAATATGCTTTAACTTCTGGTCAGCCCTGATGCGGTCAGGCAGTTGGACTAGGTGATCGTTGGTGGTCTCTTCCAACTAATCATTCTCTTCTCCCTTTCATGCCTCTCCTTGTGCCTGTGATGCTGCACTGAAGTGGAGTTTAAAGGGATAGTGGTGCTCAGGTGATGTCTGCTGCGTCTGTTTCTGTTGCATTGGCATGTCATGAGTGGTGGGCTTTAGTCAGAGTCTGGGGAGTGGAAAATAACTAACTTTGTAACGAAATCTGTTTCACGAGAACTCTGCTACCTGTATGCAAGCAGGAAAACATTGACATTTCTGTAGTGTGCTTTTGTAGCTAAAACAAAAATACGCAAGCAGTTATGTATTTGCCTTGCATTGTAGAAGTGATCCTTGGCGGGACTTAAGGCTGAACAGTTGTCTTAAATCTACCTCTCTCATTCTGTTTCTCTACCCCATAAGAATAGTCTAATCACACGCTCCCAGTCTACAAACTGTCGTATCTTAACAGAGTGATGTGGGGCAAGTGTCCACCATGACCTACCTGGGCAATAACTGGAAGGAAGGAGGAGAGTCAGAAGGTCTTCAGAGGGGAGTAACTGCAGAAAACCTTTAATCCTTTGGTTGAGTTGCTCCCTACTTAAAAGACAGGCAGATATTCTTGTAAGGTTATTTAATTTGAAGCTGATAAATTCTTATTGAATCACTATGCTGTTGATAAAATGCACTTCTCTTTTCTTTCTCTGTTTGGCCCCAGACACAACCTAAATCAACCTGTAGGCAGGAATCAAGTATTACTCAAGCTTGTAAATCTACTTTTTCTTTTTATTTGGCAATCATTCACTTTATTATATATACATATTTAAAGTCTGTACATGGTAAAATACAAAATAAAAGCGTTTCTTTATAAGTTACAAAATTAAACAGCTACATTTTTCTGTCGTTTAGCTGTCATTTAATTAAAAAAAAGAGAGAAATCTTGTTGAGCCATCGTTATATTCATTCACAATAACCTTGGTATAAAACATCCATACAGAGTAAGTGTACAAAATAGTGTACAGTTCATATAAGCTGTGCAAAGACAGCAAAGTTCAGTCAAAAAAATCAAAGAGGCACATCCACTTTCCTCTGTCCACACCATGGATAGCAGAAGCAAAGCGGAAAAGAAGCACAAGCCTGTGGGCAAAAAAGGTGGGTTAGGCGGTGCTTCCAATAGAATATTGATGCATAAATTAAAATGAAAAACATATAAATATATGAGGTCCCCATTACGCAAGGCACACTTGCATTATACCTTAGAAGTCATTCCAGGGATTTCAACAGGTCTGCTGCCCAAGTATCATGCTATTTGGGGTGAGGAGGGAGGCAGCGTTTGGTCTGTGTCCCTCAATAACGTTGTTTAATTTTGGAGAAAAGGGTTGCTACATCAGACCAGTCTTCAGGGTTTTGAAATCTTAATAGTTAGCTGGAAATTCACTTGAAAAATAGCAAAAATGGCCACAGCATCTATATTGTATTTTTTGTTGTTTCCTATCTGGGAGAAAAAAAGCTTCCCTCTTAAGAGGCTATATTTTCCTCCCTGCTATAAAGCAAGGAGCTGCCTGTTGCTTGCTTTCAGGAGAATGTAGCTAATTAAGCAAATGTTGATTGTTAAGCAGAGGGAGTTATGAAGAGGTTCGCAGATGCTACGAATATGAAAAACTCCACATGGAGCAGAAAAATAAGGAA
This sequence comes from Dromas ardeola, assembly GCA_013398915.1. NCBI lineage: Eukaryota > Metazoa > Chordata > Aves > Charadriiformes > Dromadidae > Dromas > Dromas ardeola. The sequence continues at coordinate 128,296 of VYZM01003143.1, read as the reverse complement.
TACCTATAACTAGAAAGTCTTGCAGCTATGCGATAAAGAACCTGCACTGGAGAAGCATGTGGACATTTGGGTGGGACATCACCTCTTCAATTTATAGCACTCTGTTTTATTTACATCTTTGCAATGTCCCCTTGTGATGGTAGGGGCAGGCAGGGTGATCTAAGAGACTGTTATCTCCTCCTCTTCCTCTTCTCCTTCATCATCCTCTTCCTCTGAGTCTGAGAAGTCTGAAGGTTTGCTGGGGCTGCTAGAATGGGATGGAGAAGGAGACATCTGGGAGTCCAGTCTGTCCCTCAAGTGCAGATGTTCTGGGGACTGGTGGTAGGTTAAGGGATGTTGGGGGCTGGGTGGGCACACAGGGGCAACCTCCTCCTCCTCCTCCTCTCCTGAACATTTCTTCCCTACATCACTGAGGTCTGGGTGAGGGTTGAACTTGGTGGGTAGGGTCTGTTCTCTGCAGCCACCAGAAGAGAGGAGCTCTCTTTCTTTGGAGTTCCTCCACTTCATCCTCCTGTTCTGGAACCAGATCTTCACCTAGAGAGGGGAAAACCACCCAGAAATGAAATGGTTCAGTAAAACAAAGACCAGAAAAAGCCTTTTTGTTGCATCCTTGAAACCCTTCTCATGCCCATACTGAAGCTAACAGAAGTAGCAGAACCTGATCTTTGAGGACCCTAGGAGAGGGGCTGGGGGGCAATAAGGCTGTGGTCTGTCCTGTTCTACTTGCCCAGCTGGGAATTGCGCCACTTTCTTGACTCCGTGGATGCTCATGGCCCAGTAACTTGCTTTGGGCTTTCTCCTGGTCATGGGTGGTTCTCCCTCCTCCTGTCCACCTTCTCTCAAGCTGCCCCCAGGGATGGAGGGCCCAGCTCCCCGCACTCCCTCTGCCCTCCCCACCCAGTACCCCTCTCACCTGCGAGTCCTTGAGGCCGAGCTTGGCTGCCAACTTCTTCCTATCAGGTTTGCTGATGTACTTCTGCTTCTGGAACATCTTCTCCAGTGCCTTGCGTTGCACATCGGAGAAGACAGCACGACGTAGCATGCCACGGCGGGGCTTGCCGCGGGCGGCCAGCGGCCAGGAGAAGGTGCCAGGGATGGGGACCACGGTGGAGGTGGCTGCAGGGGGAACACACAGCACTGAGAAGAGTGGGACTGGACCCCATCAGCCCCCCCCTGCCCTTCGGGTGGGCACCCATCAACCTGGGGCTGTGAAAAGGAGCTTTAGGCTTAACTAAGCGCCCCCCTTTCAGCCCGTGATCACTGGGATTAGATCTATCAATTCAAACGTGTAAAATGGATCAATAGTGGCTGGTTTTGTTGGGAGATTCAAAGGTCTCCCGCCTGAAAAGGCAAAGTGAGGCGTACCGGCTAAGATAGAGGTATAATAAAAAAGCTTTCCCTCCCACTCAGAAGCATTTGATTTTTTTTTCAGACGCTTTTATCATTTCAGATGCTTTATTATGCTTGAGATGAAAATGAGGACTTTTCTGATTCTGAACAAAACCGCTCCTCTTCAGATGCAGTTTTGATCAATCAGTATTCATCTTTTTATATTAATCTCTTCTCTCCCCCCTCCAAAGTTGGAGAATTCAAGCTGAAGACATGAAAAGTAACAGCTAATTAGCACATTGCCTGGTTCCCAATGGCATTGGTATGATAAAAAGGGCAGAGTTTCGTCTTTAAAAAAAAAAAAAAAAAAAAGGGGGGGGGGGGGGGGGGGGGGAGGAACCTCCCCAAGAGAGACAGAGATGCTAATGAAGCGTGAATGGTAATTGTGTAGTAATGAACTAACAGAAAAAGACTGAGGACAAGCAGCTAACGCCATATATTATTGGAACAAAAGAGATTTACACTTTCAAACTAAACACAACGGCATGCCAAGCTCCTCGGGAGAATACTGATGGCACAATCGTCTCTTTCCCCAAATCATTTTCATTAAATGGACATGAAAAGCTATTTATAAAGCTCAAGTTGTTTTTGTTAGGCTATTCACATGCTGGAGAAAGGAAGCAAATTCCATTATCCGAAAGATGAATGGAAGAGCTTGGGTTATTTTTTTCCTCTCTCCCTTTCCCTGTTTTCTTTTTAAATTAATAGCTTGTTTGTGTAATTAGATTTTTTTTTTTTTAATTGTTCTCTCTGCATAATAACACTTCAGCGCCGTCGTACCCCCGGTAGCCTGCTTTCTTGCCCAGACCGTGCCGTTTGAACACCGCTGACGGTCTGAACGAGAAGCGATGAAGTGGGAGACCCAAGGCGGAGGAGGGTTAGGAGGAGGAGGAGGAGNGCGCCCGCGGTACCCTCGATCCGCCTGTAAACCCAGCAACCCGGCGGGGGCGGAAAGATTTGGGGAAGGGGGAGGAATGGGAAGGAGGAGCAGGGCGGAGGGCAGCTTTGCAGGGGAGCTCTGCCCCCCTCCGCCTGCGCGGAGCGCGTCCGCGGGGGGCGGCG
>VYZM01003143.1:101637-121142 GCA_013398915.1 Dromas ardeola | reverse complement strand
GAACCGGTGCTTCCCGCATCCAGGTGAAAGCCAAACTTCTTCCCCCCCCTTTCCCAAGCAGGGAAATACTCTACAAGGGACTAGGCTCCTCTGGCCCCGCGGCTTCTTGTTCTCCAAACCTGTGTGTAAGCGTTTTGTTTTGTTTTGTTGTTTTTTTTTTTTTCTTTTTTTAATTCTCCCTTTTTTTCCCGGTGAGGGATGCTCCGTCCCCCCTCCCACGGTGCGTCCCAGCTCCCTAAGGATGCTTCCCGACCTCGTCGGGAGCTTGAATGGAGGCTGCGGGAGCTAATCTATATTAAGACACCTAAGGCTTCACCTTTAGAATTCAAGCACAAGGAACAGTAACTGTTGGTTCGTTCAAAGCTCTTCTAGATCCACCCCCCCTCCCCTTTCTTGAAAATCCTTCTATTGTGCCAATCAAGCAGATGGTTTGCAGGAAATATAGCTTGGCCCCAGTGACCGAAACTAATTTTAACTAGCTTTCCAAGCCTGGCACGTTTGTTTTGCTCTTACAAAATAGCTAAAAAAACAGCTGGCAAGGGTGAATTAAACCCATTAAAGACACATTTATAAGAAATTATATTCACATAGGTTGCTTGAAACCCCCCTAAGAGGGGAGAGATGAGCGTATTGAAATGAAAATGTCCCTGAACACACTACCCTCCTTAACATCGCCTGAGAGTCTCAAAACATTTTACTAAATAGATTAACTTGACTATTGTTTCGCATCACATTTATCAGCTTCATTAAGTGAATAGCTGAACAAATATATTACGCATGCATGAAAAGCTCTTTTGGGGGCTGCCTTATTGTGTCCTCAGCCCTGACAGGTGGTTAACTGTGTTTCTCTCTCCTCTCCCCCCCTTTCTCTCTGCGCAAAGAAAGAGGGATCTCGGACAGAGCGCGCAGCCCAGACTTGGCAAAGGGACCTAGAGGGGAGAGTTACTTTCTTTTCCCTCACCATTCATGCCGGCCAGCCTAGAGTGCACGCAGCCTGAAATGCAACCAGATGATCTGATCATGTCAAAAGTAATTAACTTTAGTTTAGTCTCTGTGTCTTGCTTGCGCTTTACTAACTCCTTCCAAGCCTGTTTAATCTGCATCCTTTCTTCCAAATTTGATTATTTTTGTCCACTTCGTCCTTTTATCCTTTCCCCAACCTCCACCTTTGTTTTAAAAAAAATAATCTGGGGTTGAACAATCCCTCTTCTTTCTTCTTCACTGATCTAACAAACAAACAATCACGCAACCTCCCTGAAAACAACTCCTTTCTTGAGCTAAGATTTGCACATTTTTGGAGAGCTAGGGTTTGCAAAATGCAATACAGTGTTTTACTCGTTACCTTAATTTCATGATTATTTAGCACAGTGGAAACTATCTGGGAGCTGGGCAGCGGCTGTTTGGATTCTCAGATGCTGGAGGCCATGGTCCTGCTTGTTTCGGTTGTGGTCTCTGCCCCAAGAGTTTCCAAGTTAGACTGCATGGATGAAGCGTGAAGGAGGAGAGAACATGATACTTTCACGTTTATTTTCTCTAATATGTATTTCTCTTATTTTACTCAAGTAGGTAAGAAGAATTAAAAATCCTTTTGTTTTTCAAATCGGGTCTTAAATCTGTTCCTGCCACCTCAGTGCGAACCAAAGTGGTGATCCTTTGCTTACGATGGCAGCAAATTTCTCTGTTCACTGATTCACTGACATCTCTAGGCAGTGTGCAATTTTAGTGCTAAGAGTTGAGGATCCCGTTACTTTTCCACTCATGAAGTCCCAGTTCTCTTCCCCATTCTCCTGGCTAGGAGAGGAAGGACAACCTTGCTTGGAGAAAAGGACTCAGGGCAATTCAGCAGGAGAACAAGCGTGTCGTGGAGTGGATCTCAGCAAACCTGAGTTTGTTGTCACCTTAAACTGAGGATCCCTGAGCCCATGCACTGCATCGATGTGTCCACTCTTGCAAAAGGCAGTCTTTTAGAAGCTGCTCTTCACCCCTCTGCCCACTGGAGCAGTGTGTAGGGACCTCTGTCTCAGAGAAAGAACAGGATCAGCATATAACTACCCTGTAGTTAACCAGGACTTTCTCTTATTTCTACACCTTTTTTTAAAGGGTCAGACCACCACTAGCCCTCAATCCCTCAACTTTTACCATGCCAACCATCTGATACTACACCTCCTTGGGGCTTAAACCTCTTTGAAAAGGTCTGAGAGGCTCAGATGATCCCATAGGATGCTGATGAGAGCCCAAGTACTTGGAAACACTGTCCCCAATGGAAAGTCTTCCCTGATGGATGTGCTGGTAGTGAGTAGCCAGAAAGATGGTGACGGGGCTGTACCACTCACTTTGCTCGTTCTAGGTGAAAATATCTTCAGATGCTGGGATCCAGTGGGGGAAAGGTCTGTCTGGGGGTTTCCAGGTAGGTGGCAGAGAGGTTTTAATGAATCGGTCACCTGCACTGTGGTGTATCACCCTGTCTAGAAAGTCAGACAGGGACAGTAGTCCTTCCTAGGGCAAATGCTTTGACCATGCAGGTATCAACTTCTTGGCACAAACTTATTGTTGCAAGAATATTCCTGATTTGAAGGCGTGGAGGGATCTGCTTCGCAACTCAGTGTTTTTCTCTCTTTAAGTCCTATGCGAAGGTGGTAAAAGTTCTGTTGACAGGGATTAACCTATACATCTTTTGGTGGGACCAAAAGCCATGTGATGAGGAGAGAAGAGAAACTCCAATACTCTGTAGCAGTTACTTAGCAAGACAAGAAGTGCAAAATTTCCCTGCTGGGATGCTGCAATGTTCTTACAATTGAAACAGGGGACACTCTTAAAAGAAAAAAATCATTTGTGAGTTCTGGGGTCTTTTTAATCATCAAGTTCCCATGGCATGTAGTGATTTCACCCTGGAAGCATTACACCTGTGAACTTGTCCATTGAGGCAATGGATTCACACTTAAATGGTTCTGTTCCAGACCAGGCCCTAATTCACGTCTATAGGTTGCTGGCAAACTGTACCGCATGAATGGACAAAAAGACCGTGTGCAGGCTTCTTTGGAGAAGTGTAACACTTGTTTTTTTCCAGAAATAGAAAGCTATCGATATAGAGTGTGTTTGATTTCTGGAGCTCTGGCAGAAGAGGAGAGATGACAGACTTCATCCCTCAGGGTTTCCCTTCATAGAGCCAGTGAGAAATGAGTCAGTAAGCACTGGTCCATGCCGTCTGCTCCCAGTTACTTTGTGGAAATTGGATTCTGTTGTCCTTTGGGGATCCTTTTTATCAAGTGAGGTGCTTCAAGTAGAGAAAACCAAGGAGAATGGCGCAATAATGCCTCAGGAATGATTAGCTTCATAGTCTTATGCATCGTATGCATATCTTCAGGATTGCCAAGTGTAGGTCTCTGGATTCAGGATGCCTGGCTCCCTGCGGAGCCAATAGATTTTACACTGGATCTCCACCCGTGAGAAAGAGTTGTTCCCTTTAGAAAACATTTAGGTCATTGTGGAGATTGAAAGAGGGATGCCCCCCTTCTGGGCTTTGCTTTGCAACCAGGGCAGCTTCATGGTGTTCAGAGGTGAAGGGCTCTTCCATTTTACCACTGGGAAAAGCTGATGAGGTTCTGATTTCCCTTGCTATTTCAAGGAAGATTTACAAGTGCAAAGACCAGAAATTTTCTAATGTGAGCTTACCCAACCTGAAGAAAGCACGTTGTTCTTCTGTGTTTCTTCCTGGGACATGGTAAAAAAACACCTTACTTGTTTTCCACCAGCCGTGAGATTGGATACATACATGGTGGAATGCGTTGCCCATTTATGCCTTCAGCTTTTTGAAAGCAAACGGAAATCTCTAGGACTAAGGGGAGTGCAAGCGTGTAAAGAAAGTTGTAGAAAAGCTTTCCCCTATGCTTTTGGCCTGAGAATGTTGCTCGTTCTGTCAGGGCTGAAGTCAGGGGCAAAACTCGTGCTAATTTCAATGCGGTGGGGTTAAGCCCTAGGAGAATTTGAATGTACTTGTCTCTTTTCAGTACTTTGTCAGGAGTGTTTTGATACTGCAGGGGAAATATCAAAGACGACTGAAGTTTAGAATTAGAGAGCCAGGATGTTTGAATGGGATCGTCATAGTCTGAAACAGGTTTTCTCAGGTTTCCCGTCATGCCTGTAGAAATGAGAACTACTTAATGAAAATCATGTCTTAGTGTCTGCGATCGCATTTTTGGCTCTCATTGTGACATGAATTTTGTCTTTTTTTTCCTCTCTTTTTTTCCTTTTCCATTAAAAAAAAAAATAATATAAGAGGGTGGAGAGCATCTACTCATGAAGTTACTCGTGAGGCTGCTACTCATCAGACCCAGAAAGGTCAGGAGAGAGGAGGTCAATGTAGCTTTAAGCTACATATGCATCCTCCAGATTTGTGGATGTCCTGGGATAAGGGGTAGTTCTCTAGTGTCCTTTAAATGGCTCTGGCTTAGGTCTTAAATGGAAGTCTGTTCCCTCACCTGTCAACATTTATCAAGCTTTCCTTAATGGTATCACACTAAAAAATTGTCTATTCTCCGTTTTTGCTGAAAGTTTACTCTATCTACAGGAAAAAAAACCCCAAACTAAAAACCCCAAAAAGCCCCAGAACAAACCAGCAGAGGGGAATGCATAGAGACAGGGCTAAATTGCTGCCTTGGGTCAGAGCCTCTCCAGAGCGGCAGTTTAAGCACGAGGCTGGATTCTGCACTGGGGCAGTAAGTGTCCAGGCCTTTTCCCTCCTACTGAGCTTATAGCAGAAGCAGGAGGCGTAGGATGGTTATTGAAGCATGGAAAAGTTCTCATTCCCTGCTGCCTGTGACAGCTGTGAGTATGACAAGTGTCTCCTGATTTGCGAAAGGAAGAACGGAGCATATCTTCTTGTTGTCTTCTGCTATTTCTACAGTGTCCTTTAGCCAAACAGAAGGCTTTTTGATCCCAGTTCTGATGCTCCAGCCCTAGTATTTAAAAGATGGTTTCAAGAAGGATGAAATAACCATGAGATTTATGAGGTGTACTGATCTGAGCAGAAGGATCCGGTAATTGGATATCTTTCTTTGGAAAGCTTGATTCACACAAGGGTTTGCATCTGGTTTCAGGCCCCACAGTACAAAGTGGGACTGACTCTGGTCTGGACTGGGCAGGACTGTGAAACAGCCTTGTTATTTCCAAGAAAAATATATAGGTTTTGTACGAAAGCTTTAGGAAGAACCTTGTCTGGTCTTATTTTTCATTTCCCATCTGTCTTCCTTACAGGAGCAGGTAGGGCTGATGTGTTTCGACATACTGCAGCTCCTTCTCACCCGCTTTTAGTGTCTCCAGGAAGCCAGTACGTTTCAAACCTGCCATTTATGTTGGGAAACTGCCTCCAGTACACAACTAGCCTGTCTGACCACATGGAAAAATCCACAAAGACAGAAAACTAAAGTCATCCTCCCAGGCTGGGGACTTTTCAGCTCTCATGGCAGGGATCCGGGATGTTGCCTGGAGCTGGGGCCATGTGGCCAAGAGGACTGTCTTCCTCCTTCTCCCCCATCCTGTTCACTGAGAGGTATGTCCTTAAGGCAAACATTACCTCTTTAACTCCCTAGCTTAGATGTGTTTTGAGTGGTGCTCTCCTGAAGAGCTGCCGTTAAATCATAGGGTTTGCTTTATGACTTATATTTCCAAATAAAGCTTTGTTTAAGTAAGGCAGCCAAGTAATTACTTGTAGCTTTTTAAGAATGTGGACTTTGTTTTCTTTTCCTCTTCATTTAAATTCCAGAGTGCACAAGGACTCCTATTTTAAAGTAGATTTTAACCATGACTAGAGAAGCGTAGTTATCAGTTATGCACTATAAACAATATGCGGGGGCGGCGGGGGGGAGATGTTTTGATCAGAACTATTCAGTCCTTGCTTGCTAATCTAATTACAAAGTGTAGGTTTCCTGACACAGAGCTGCTTGCATAGAAAAGGCTTTTCTCACACCTGGTGGATTGTTTAGCTGGGCCTTTAAAATGCTTACAGTTTTAAAGGGGAAAAAAAAAAATCTTTTTAAAAAACAAGTTCCTGTGCAGGGCAATAGAAAGAATTTAGTGGTTGTCAACATGAGTTTAGTATAAGGGTGCTGTGTAAAATGTGGGTTCACTTTACATTGACCTTTGGACATAGTAGCCCAAAACATTGTTTTACTTTTTTTTTTTTTTTTTAAGGGTTAAGGAGAGTATGAAAGATAACAGATGTTGGTCACTGTATTAAATTAAATGTGTGTGTATATATATGGATGGATGGACGCGATGCTCCTATATTTTTGGGTGTTTATTGTTAGCGCCTCAAGTGCTCCACAGCTCTGAAAGGGCAGCTTTGAATCGCAGCCCCAGCAAAACAGTATTATTTTTTTTTTTTTTCCTGCTGTTTAGTCCCCCCTCCCCACCTCCCCGATTCCTACAAACAAAATAAAGTACCTTGTCGAATAAGGGCCATTGAGCAGGGATGATGGGTTAAGAGCGGGGGTCCGAGGTGGCGGCGTGGGTGCTTGTTTATCAGGGAGGAGTTGTCAGTTGTTGGCTGCGCTGGTGAAAGGAGGGACGCTAGAGTCTGATGGCTGGGAGAGCATTGATGTGAGGTAACGGGGTAATCGGATTGAAAGTTAGCCATGGTATTTATGTCAGTTCACATTTCGTCAAATGAATAATATGAGGTTGCTACCTAGCCCAGGCCTTGGCCCGGGGGTTGGGTTATAAAGAATCTAAGGCCTCATTTGATTCAAATATAAATTAATTCTCACTGGAGCGTTGGCTGATTAATCTATTTGCATAATAGTAGAAAAACTGCAGTGTGGTTACTTTTGCGGGGATTTGGACAAGAAAAGCTTTAAATTCATTTGAAAGAATAGTGTGTGAGAAGTCAGGGAAGCAAAAGCACCTCTATAGGGCTCCTGAAGCCATTTCTTTTTCTCCCGACCCTGATGTGCAAAACCGAAGGCTAAACTTGTTCACACGGAAGTCTGACACCCTCCTGAAAGAAAATTGTGTTCTGATGTCTAGTTACACTTACATTTTTGCATTTGATGTAAATGGTGTTGCTTTCAGTCGTTAGAACAACGTCATCCTTTTACCATTTTTGATACTGAATAAAAATGAAGCCTAAATAAAAAAGTCATACTGTGTAGGGGGGCTAAATGCTGAACTGCAGCAAGGCTATGTGGGGAGATAGAGAATGAGGAGAACCAAATTCACTTGAAATGTAAATGCTGTTTGTGTGTAAGCCTGGTTATCCTTTGATATAGGGGAATGAAATCATGGTTCTGTTGGCCACACGTATCTTAACAGCGGGGCGAGGGAAGGAGAGCGAGTAGGTGTCAGTGCTGTCACCGAGCACAGGCTCGAAGAGAAAAAGGGCTTTTCCTCGCCTCCCCCCAAGAAGTCTCTCCACCATTTCACTTTTGGAGATGACACCTGAAGCACACACTTATAGAGGACAATATACCAGGGGTGTGTGCACCCACACTCTTGCGCAGTCACAAAAACACGTTATTCTAACACATCCCATTTTTGCCTAAATTTTCAGGTGAAATACTGTGTTATCTCCATTGCCTGTATAAAATGTTATGTAGGGTTTGGTTTGGGTTCTTTTTCTCTCACTACCCACATGACCAGCGTTTGACTGTTTGGCAAAGGATTGTATGGTTACACACAGATATTAAGACTGTTTTGTGAATCGAGTTTGGGTCCATTGAGTGGAGAGAACCACGTAAAATTCACAAAATGCAGCAGCGAGAAGTTTCAAAAACTAATCCAAATCCTACTCTCACTGAAGCCTGCAGACATTTTGCCAGTGAGAAAAAAACATGCAATAATTAAGCAAAATGTAAAACTTCCAGCAAGGATGTTGGGATGCAGTTCTAGCGGATCAGTGTGTGCGTATATACTGGGAACCTCCAGGTCCATATTCTCTAGAGTTAGTTGAGTATTTGCAGAAAAGTTGGGCTGGTTCTTGGACTCACTTGAGTTTTAAAGTATCCACTAAGACTAAAAATGTCAGGGGTTTGTAGCGAAGATGCCCCCTACTGCAGACTGCCAAAGTTTTCACTCTGAATTTTGTTGCTTCTGCTAATACCTAATGACTTCAAACACAGGCAGTGTGGACAGGAGATGACCCACCTACCCTCTCCAGCTAAGGGCTGAGAAAGCTTGCAATGTCTATTTCCAATGAAACCTTTGAATGCAGATAGTTGGAAAGAATCAAATTGATGTTGCGGATTGTAGTTATGCTAAAGCAAGTGTAAAAATAGTTTTCACGTCCTGGGCAGGAGTACTGTAATTTGTAGATCATCTATAAGTGTGTCTGCACACAGGAAATGGGGTTTTGTAGGAGTGTTGCCAGCTGCACCTGTACTTTAGTATTTGTGGATGTCTTGGGCACGCACAATTCAGGTCAGATCTTGTGCTGAGGCTTCCGTGATGCCAGTGGTATTGTACCGACTTACAGGGACTTTTCCCATGCGGGCTCTTCGGCCAGTTTGGCAGCTGGCTGTTGCTGGACGGAGAAGATCTGGTTCCTCCTGTCTCGTCCCTTTCCTGTTCCTGGCCACGTAAGCACATGAGGGTCCTCTTTGTCAGCTCCCGTGCTAAACAGAACCTGTGCCAACCTGTCGTAGTGTCCAGGTAGAAAACTAACCTGAGGAAACAAAAATAAATAGTTTTCAGCTGGTGTGGCCGGCTGTAGCTGAGTGCAGGGTGTCATGAGGGAAGGACTGCAGGGCCAGCGGTGGTGGTAGGGATGTGGCAGGTTCACCAACTTTTGCTGTGTGCAAGACATGACGTGAGCTCAGGCTGGAAGGCGTAACTTCATATTTATGTCTTAAATTCTTTGGTTACCACTTCTACCTTTTCAGTTTTGTTTTGCCTTTTTTCTTTACTTTTTCTTTTTTTCTTTTCTTTTCTTTCCTTAGTTTAGTTCACCAATGCTGTGCTTCTAGTGTAATTATTATTTTGACCCGGCCTTTCACCCTCTTGATCGCTTTTCAGGGCAATTTGGGAAGGATGTGCTGTTCCTTAGTTGAATGCCGTCTTTTTTTCTGAGCCAGGAATTAGGCAAAAGATCTTGACAAACTGCCATTGAAAAAGGAAAGATGGTGGTCAAAACCTCTTATTTATGTAAAAAAACCCAACTGCTATAGTGTCTGTATGTTCACTGTTGCAAGATCAGCGTCTGAAAGCACAAAACAAATTGATCCTAGCCATGGTCATAAAGCAGCTACACTGCAGTATTTTTGTGGTTAATTCTTGTGGAAGGGGAATGTCTGGGATCTGCAGAAGGTTGGGCCATACAAGCAAATGACATGCCTGATTAACAGAACGTTGTTACGAGATAATAGTGACTCTGCTGTCTTGCTCTGGTATTTATGAAGAATAAACAAGACCAAGAAAAAGCCAAGACATCTGCTTTCTGAACAGAAGCCCTCAGTCTGTTGACAACCTTCTAGTCCAATTACTCCATGTCTTTTACACCCAATGATTGATGTAGGTCTGATCGTTTAATCTGGGGGAAGTTGAAGGCGAATGAAATGGAGCCTCTGTGCTTGTCTGAACGACCTGGATAACACACCCATTTGAATTAGCTTAAGACAAGTATAAGACTCTTATTTACCTTGATGCAGTGGAAGGAAGAGGTGCCTAACGCACCAAAGACAGTACAAGACACCAAGGCTCCTGTGTTCTTTTTGTGGTCCCATCTGCAGAGTAAAATGATGTAAATTGATTAACTTCACTGAGCCTCTCTATTGCCTGACCTAACAGACAGAAGAAGTGTTCACAGTGCTTACTTCAAGAAGCTTTTTTGAGACTTAAGACATTGATCTACTTCTGTTTTTCCATAATTCACCAGAAATAGACATTAAAATAGTTATGCTTACAGCTTAAAGGAAAGCTTTCTCTTTTAATATTTCTTGTTTCTCCACTGTACCTTTGCTGCTTGCTATATAATTTTAGTGGTTTAGGTATCAACTGATTTTACTTCCAGTAACTCACTGTCCTGGTTTGAGGTAAAACAGAACTAACTTTCTGTTCAGTAATTTTATTTCTTAGCTAGGCCTCCTCTAACTCTCTGAAATGAACAGCACGTTGTGTCTGAAACGGTTCGTTCAGAGTGATAAGAGAGTTTGTGCCAAGGAATGGCATGCAGTGAGGCTCTTGCTTATACTTATTGCTATAACAACCAAGGTCAGCTCATTTCGTTATTTGCCCCGTTGGAGGGTTGGAAGTGGAGGGGCGTAGTGGGGTCCCACCTGCGGGGAGGAGCGGACAGGACAGGTGACCCAAAATTGACCAACAGGGGTATTCCATCCCACCTGCCCCATGCTCAGTATAAAAGCTGAGGGATTAAAGGGTCAACTCTCTTCCTTCAATGGCTGACATCCGAGGAGGACCCTGTCTGCTCATCTGCCTTTGATCCCGATTGGTGTCTTCCTGACTCCAACTCTGGAACCCGGTTCCCACCCGTCGCTGAGTCCAGCCTGGGACTTCCCCAGTGCCTGCCGGTGACGTCATCCTGGGAGCTTAATACGGTTTTGTATATACTGTATCTATTTCATTATTTTCCTTTTTATCTTATTATTAATATTTCATTAAAGTAGTTTAGTTTCTTCTAAACTTGTAAATCTCTATCTCTCCCCCTCCTCCCCGTGCACGAGAGGCCGGGGGGGAGCATCTGTCCGGCCAGTGGCCAATTTGTCCAAAGCCATGACACTCACATTGTGTGAAGGGGGAATAGAAGAAAAGAGAAAAGACAACTTTTTCTTTCTTTCCCTGTCACATCAAAATTGTGGAAAAAAAAAATTATTACATTTGAAAATAATAAGGGTTAAAAAAAAAAAAAGCTGTTGGATGGGCACTGCTGATTTGTCAAAGTTGTTTCATTTATTTTCAATAAACCTATCTGTCCAAGTTGCACAGCTAAGTTGAAAGTGTTTCTTAGAGGCTGCTGTTAGACAAAGAGGCCAATCTCTGTCTAGCAGCTTGCGCGTCCTGGAGGGTAGAGTCGCTCCCTTGTCTGTTTTCACCACGTGAGTCTATGGTTTCACTTGTGGCAGTTCTGGCGCTCGTTTGACCTCCTTGTGAGCCGGTTTAGTTCACTAACTCAACAAGAAGTTCATCAAGAAAAAAAAAAAAGAACTTTTTTTTTTAAATTTGGGTTTATGGTTGAACGTAATTAGTCCAGCTAGGGACATATATATTTTTAATTTGATTCCTATTTTCAGTTTAAATTACGGTGTGAGAGAGATGTGTGTCAGGAAATTAAAGGAATCCCTCTCCAAAGTTAAACGGGCTTTGCCTGACCTCCTTCAACCAGACTTGTTAATCATAAGTATTTGGGTTCAGGGTAAGTTTGAAAGTGATGAGTTTTTCTGTTTGTCTTTTTTTTTTTTTTTTCTTCCATCCTTTATTCTTCTCTTCATGTCTTTCTACCCAGAGCTGTCACAGAGAGCGTGAAGTTAAGGTGAGTGTAATAAATCCAGAGCAAAGGGCCAGGTGGGCGTTTCTGGACTGGAAAGCCATGAGTACCGACTCCATGAAAATTATATTTGTACGCTGTACAGGCTGTTTGCTTGCAGTTGTAAGGGCTTAGGCTGGGTAAGCAGGCAGGTCAGCTTATGAAACTGCAGAAGAAAAGGAATCAGGTAGGTCTTTGTGCTTCCTTCTGGAGCTTTTTTGAGTGTAGAAACACCATGACAAGCTGTTTCAGCGCCAGCTACAAAGCCAAGCTTGTAGCCAGGCTTCCTCGCCGGTCACTGTCCACCCGTGCTTTTATGTTTCACATTATTTGTTGGTCAGGGTTGAACAAACCTGTGTTTGACACTTCTAGCACAGTTCATTACTGGTAAAAAGGAAACAAGGAGCTTTTCGTGTCTGCTGGGTAAGTCAGATATATGACACGGAGAGAAATGATCTTCCTCTCAGAGCTGTAGAAAGTTGAACGGCAGAAGTAAATAACCAACAATGGGATATGCTCAACAATATTTATGTGAGCTTTGTGTTCTCAGATACACTTGGATGGCGGTGAATTGTCAGTTACTATATCAATCTGCCAAGTATGAATAGCTCTCAAAGAGCTTGAACGTTCTCAGGTTAAGGCATCTGTAAAGCTGATAGAGATCATGCATGATATTGATATGACCTCATTCTGAGGGCATATAAATTAAATCATTCCTAAGCAAGGGCATCGGCTCCTCAGCAATGTTCACATGGAAACATGAGGCATCTTGCAAATAGGCAGATACCCTGGTACTTGCCTGTCAGATCAGGCATGGTTCAGTTCATCTTTATCTATTGTTTTTATACTGTGCTCATCACCATGGCTGGCACAGAGAGCTTAAGAGTTTTCACTAAATTGTCTTTATTTGACAGAGGATCTTTTTGGGAGGGAGTGGAATTTGTACCGTACCTGTGGCGTGATCTTATCTACAATATTTTACTGCACAAAATAGAAAAGTGCCATTCGCCACTTAAGGGTGTAGAAACTAGAAAAGAGTGTAAGGGTTGTACTGATCGCATCCAAAGAGGAGGGTTTGGCAGTGATTTTTAAATTGTGGTTAAATGGGAGTCTAAAGCCATAGCCATAGATTACAGATTATTTACTTCCTTAGAGATAATTGAGTTCTAGGTGGATTATAGGCTTCTCAGTTGAACCATATGGTATTAATACACGGTACTAATACTTTCCATCTTTTCTGGTTGCCTTCTATGGCAGGTTGACAGCCATTCCATAGACTTATTTCAGAATCTTAGGTAGCTCTGATCAAGTCAAAGGTGCTCTTGATTCTCTGCCTGCCTTCAGTAAAATAGCCACAGCTGATCAAACTCACTCTGGAGAAGATCATGCAGTAGTTCAGGAAACAACGTGCAAACCTTTTCTTCAGTGGACAGTACCCCATTTTTTAGTTATTTTTCAGTGTTTTTCTTCTCGTTGACAAAAAGAAGATCCTCCATGCTCATTATCATCTACATATCTTCCGTGCTGTACCTTCTGACAAATAGCATGCTTGTATTGCTAACGCATTCTGTGCTATCAACCTGGTGACAACCTATTGGCAATTATTTGAATCTGTTTTCAAGAAACTGCTGTAGGTGCAGCTCTCAGTTTGCATCTTTGTCGCACATTAGAGGGATATAGGACAGCAAATGGAAACAAACAGGACCACAATATGCAACTTAGTAGCCTGGGACTACTTGTATCAGATATTAAGGATAATTGCTGATTCTTAATAGTGTTTCATAAATTCACAATCTAGAAAAGAGAGAGGATGGAAAGAGAATCTGAAGTTGTATCTTCAAACTGAATAGGGAAACTTTCTGCTTGGTTCTTATAAAGTTACACAAGATATGAAGAAAGAGAAAGCAAAAGAGGTTTTACCCCTTTGTATAAAGTTACACAAGATATGAGGTACGAAATCCCTCTGTCCACCACCGCAGCCACTGGTCTTTGACCATCAAGGCGAATGAGGCGCCTATGCTTGTTCTGCATCCTCAATGTTCGCGTCTTAATATCGCAGTCTCCTCTGCTATGCAAAGAGCACGTCAGAGGCCATGCCATAGGCTGTGTGGCAGCCAAATGAAGGATTCAGATGCTGTTAAAATACCTCCATTTCAATAGGACTAGACTTGGCCAGGACCGACAAGGACATTGTGAGAAAACACGCCGTAGGGAGGGTAGGTGAGAGAAGAATCTTAACCAAGTGCAAATGATCAAACAAAAATGAATGAGGGTCCCCATTCAGCAGCATGCATAAACCAATTTGAACTTATCCTGTACACCAGTTCCTTCAGTGAACGAACACTCCATTAAATGCATTCTTGAAGAGTTATTTCACTGAAATCAATTGTTTTAACTTGCAAGAGCAAGGATTATTCATGAGACTAAAATGCACGAGGCCAGGTCTTGCACTGACTTATACCACATCAAGTCCCGCTCGTTAGAGCTGTCATTCACAGGATAAACTCCAAACCAGAACTGTTTTGGTATGATTGCAGGGTATTAAAACAGTAACTGTGGCGCAGGTAAAGGGAAGGATGGCTCTGAGTCAACAGGAATAATTGCGGGAGGAAGGAAGGAACCCTCCTTTAATACAAGGCCGGAGAGTGGCCCGTTTCATTATACGTGGAAAACCATGCTATTTGCCAGAACACACTTACCTTCCTGGCTTAAAATCCTTCTGATTTGTCTGTCTAGTATAGTTCATTGCCAAGCACAAGTTAATTGATTTGCAGTTCCTATGGGTCGGTGGCTATTCCTTTAACATTCGTGGGGAGTCCTGGATCCAATGTGCAATTAACTCATCTTTTTAAAACTGCCCCATCTCTCATTTGCTACATATTTATACAGCACCTGACACAGCGAACCATTACCTAATTGAGGCCTCCAAATTCCTCTTTCTTTCCTTTTTCCCCCCACATTTGTCTGTGTAGTAGAAGTGAAAGGAGTTTTTTAACTCCTTTGATTTCTGTGGTCTGGTGTTTACGGAATGTTTGACAGTCACTCTTGACTGGCAGTGATATTTCTGATTCCCATCCAGTGCCATCCAGGTCAAGGCTGCGTAGCTTTCCAAAACAGCTAGAAGCAGCTGCCTTTGGTTACCCTTATTTTTAGGATTAAATAGTAAAATATTTTGTTACTGTGCGAAATAATGTGACAAAATGATTATCTGTAGTAATTAACTATCATGCTTTTAAAAAGGATATTTTATTTTTTAGTAAAGGCATTGTTCTTGTTTCGTTATATTTTCGTTGTTATTTTAATATTACTAAAGGCAAAGGAAAGATGAAGGCGGCTTTGCCATCACGTAGAGCACAACTGCATTTGCTGTTGGCCAATTTTCTAGTAAAATTATTTGGCAGTGACTGTATCTAGTATAAAGCACATTGCCTTGCCCACCAGCAGAAAATGACTGCAACAGGGTAGATGCTTGCATTAAATGGTCCTACCTAATTGGATTCATTATCATATGATTATAGCTGTGCTATTTCAGTGTCTTAACACAGTCGGCATCTCTCAAGCTAAATCAAAGAATGACAATCGTCCATGCTGTTTATTTTCATTTTACACTGGTGATGGTAATCTTCACGTTACTTTTGCCTTTTCCTAAAAACAAATGACACAATATCTCTAACACCGTAATAAAGCCAATTTATTGATTTTAGCGCTTGGCTTGCCAGAAACAAACCACGCTGTTTATCCCATTATTATATGATCTTGTTCACTGAAGCAAGCATTAAAATTAAAAACTTTCTACTGAAAGGTGGCCCATGTAATATTGGAGAGAGGGGGGTATTTGGTGCATATCTATTACAAATAAAGTGTGATGATAAAATGCAATTGAAAATATAATGGCTTTGCATTAACTGCAAATAAAATGAAAAGGAGACAGGAAGATGGGTGAAGCTGTGAGGGGGTTTAGTTAATATTTTTTAATTTTTTTTTTTCCTCTTTTCATATACTTTAGTGAATAAAGGGCCATACTGCTGCTTTGGAATTTGATCCTGGTCAGTATGGCACAAATCTCAGGGGGAAAAAAGGTCGTTAAGAGCCCATTAGGACCTTTTGAACTCACTCTGCTCTGCAAAAACATCCTCTGAAAAGAGGTGAGCCACTGCCCGAAGTAGGGCAATACTAAATGAAAACTCGTTTGGGTAGTGATCTCTTTGCTAGCAGTGGCTGCAGTTGCTGGTGGGTGAATAGGAGGTGCTATTTCCAAACCCTTACTTGCCCTCTCATGTAAAAGAAAAAGCCCGAGTACATATTAATTAAATAAACATTGTTTCCTTTTTCCTCCCCAAGGAAGACGGGTGCTTTTCTATCCTTCCAGGGCAAGCAGCTAGTATAATTTAGCTAGAAAAAAAAAGAACTAACTGCGAAGAGAGGAGAAAAAAAAAACAAACAACCCGCCCTGAGACATTTTCTCTCCTTTTTTCCATCTCTCTATAATTGCTTGGATCTGTGCGGGAAAGGACTCCGAGCCCGAGCTTTGCACAAAACTCATCCAAGAGTGAAGAGGGCAAAGCCCAACACTGAGCCTCTCCAGCTGCCTGGAAGTGAATGGCTTTCTGAGGGGTATGAATGCTCGCTGTCTCTCCCCATACAATGTAGGTGTTACTGCTCACGAGGAGAAAAAAACAAAACAATAATCACTTGAAGGGGAGAGAAGGCCGTCCCGGGCAGCGGGGGGAAGCGCTCTCGCTCCTGAGGATATAAAATCCTGCTGCCTTCGTTTCGGTAAGAGGGACTGGGCACAAAAGGTGAGGCAGGGTGGTGCTCTCGCAGGCAGGGGAACTTGGAAAGAATGTTCCCTTCTGACTAAAAGGGGATAAAAAGTGTGCTTTGCAGTGAAATAGCAAAAAATCTCTCAAACCCCCAAAGGTGGAGTAGCACATCTGAAGATGCATTCTCTTCTGGGCACGTTTTCATAATCGGTTTGTTCTGGTTTTCTGCCCCTACCTGCGCCGTTAATGTCTCTGCACATGACCGAGCAATTAGTTAATGAAATCACAGCATTTGCTGTTTTCCTTCGTTCATAAAATCGAATATGAAATTTAAGTGCTAGCCGCTTTTCTGCATGGGACTTCAGCTAACACAGAGAGGAAAAGAGCTGGTGATCACCGGGATAGCAACGCTTCTGTGCTTTCTAATGGCACTTGTGCACGTGTAAATGCATCTGCACGTATGGGAGATACCTCGTTTGGGTCTGGAGAGCGATGGAGACGCAGAGGATGTGGTGTAACAGGGCTTTTCTTTCTTCATCTTCCAGTGTTATTACATTTTTTTTTTAAATGTTTGTTTTGCCCCAGTCACCTTCGTATTTAACGTGCACCTTTGGGAACAAGAGACGAGAGCAAGCAAGGCAAGTTGGGCGAGATGAGATGCTTGCACTTTTAACTCTGATCTTGTTCAGTTTGTATTTAGACCTTCTGAAGGCCTTTTGCATTCGTTACTTTTGGTCGGAGCAGACCTTTACTCTTATGTCAGCACAAAGGGGTTAGGTGCAGCGCTTTCTATGGCAAAAAGCCCTCGCTGAGGCTGAGCAAAATCTCAGCTTTTTCAGGAGCAGAGCGACACAAAAGATTTAAGGGGGGAAATTGTTAAAAGGGAAGCCCTTTTCTCTTTGGATTGAATGCAGTGGGGAGATTAAAACTTTCATTTGAGATTTTGGCGTATTCATAGTAGCGAGGCCATGAATAGGTCTAAGTCAGAGCCCACAGTGGTTGTGGTGTGCCCTTTTATTCTCTGGCACATCTTCAGACACAGGTTGTTTTGCACTTGAAAGAGGTGAAAGAGGGGAATGTGGGATTTTGACAGCTGATATTGGCCTCTGAGCTCTTGATGGGGATTTTCTAATTAACCCCAAGGGCCCATCAGGTGGTCAAAATGGCCTTTCTGTCAGAAAGGGCAAAAAGTTGGAGTTTTCGTTTTTTTTTTTTTTTTTTTTTTTTATTTCGGACATATACACTGGGGATGATTTTTAATGTCATATATATAATGAAACCAATTAAGAGGAGGATTTTGGATTTTTTTTTTTTTTTAGGGCCCAAATACTCCTAAAGCTCAACATTTCAAGGAAAACTACCTCGCTCTTGAGGGTTTTTTTTTTTTATTTTTTATAGTAACAACAACAACACTAGTTTAAACAAATGCCTTTTGATCTCGATGAACTTCCCCCAAATCTGTAACACTGAGACAGTCTGAGGTGGCACACTCCCACCCTGTCCTCTCCAACTTTGGGGACTGGGAGCAGCAAGTCCTAAGAAAGCAGCTACGGGATCCTTACTACCAAAGCTTATTAGGAAAGCAGTGATAACGCAAAAAGATTGGACCAGAAGTGGGATATTTTGTACACTGTATAAAGCTTGCAAAACTTACTCCTTAAGTTTTAAAAGGCAAAACGTGAGCAGACCCGCGTGTGTGTGTGTTTGCACAGTTTTTACAGTATTGCAGGTTGTAGGATACAGAAGCACATGAAGTTTAAAGGCAGCTGCCCTCGTTATCTAGTCTCCTTCTGAATCCGACATGCAGGACGGAGGATTAAAATGCTAGGAAAAAATAAATCTTGACAGTTGTGATACCTGTGAGTTGGGGGAGCTAACAGAAAAGCATTTGATATTAATTTTGTATGCTAGTGGTGCTGAAAGAAGAATGGGATTAAAGCTTCATAATATGTGACTTTGTACTGATGTTTATATGGGATGGATAAATAGATCAGGTCTAAGATCTAGCACAGAAACTTGAGTGACTTGTCCAAGACAATATTAATTTACTTTTCTGTTTGGGGTATTTGAGAGTTGTAAGGGGAAAATTGTATAGCAAATGAAAGGAGAAAAAGGCAGAAAGAATATGAAGGAAGATAAAAAGAATCCTACTGAATTCATTAATCTAGAAGTAATAACAAATCTAATTGGAACAGGAGATGTCTCTCTCTGTTCCTCTGCTTGTCCAAGGCAAGCCGCAAACTTCTTATGAAATTGAGAGCCAAGGGCAAGATGTTGCAGTAGTTCCTCCTGCTAGTCAAGGCAAAGGTCATATGGGACATCTCTGCTTTGTCTGTTATCTCTTCAGACTAGAAGTATGCCCCATCCGCTTTTCCATATCCGTCAAGTCCAAATTTCATAAGATTTGAAACTCAGTTGGAAGTAGCATCCTGGACCAATCTTAGGTGGACTGAGAAAAGGAGTAAGATAATGAAGCTGAATATGCATAAATAGTAAATTTATCAGAATTATGCTAGCAAAGGGTAGTCATTAGGGGGAGAAAACGGAAAATGTAAGGACTGCAGAATCAGACCAAACGTTTCAAAACAAAACTTAAAACCCAGCAAAACTTGCTTTCGCTCACATTTGGCCACAAGATGTTTGGTACAGGTCCAAAAATGTTTTTCTGGAATTCAGTGAGTGTGTTTTAAGTGAATAGAGCTGTAGAAATAGAGCTATTTCTAGTCTTATCTAATGCTTGGAGGCAAAGTAAGATATGCCCCGTCTTCTGCTTTTACAGAACCGTAGATACTTTAGCATGATGGATGAGTTTTTGACATAAAAGCCTGCTCCACTAGGATAATACACAGGATGAGAGCAATCTAATTTGGCTAGTGAGACCCAGGATTAGTTTGTAAAAATATGTAGGGCTAGTACTTGGCAATTAAAATAGATGCTAAATAACTGCAAGAAAAGTAATATGGAATCCAAAAATATGTTCAGAGTGTGAGCCCTTTGGAGAGTCCAGTTCCTCTAATCACTTATGTTAGAAAGAGGGAGCCACCCCAATGGAGACTTTGGATGTTTGGAGAATGCCTGCCTACGTATTATTTAATGGTCTTGAGAATATGAATGAATAGATTCGACTTGAGTCAGGAGTTTTATGCTCTAATTAGCCAGGGATTATTCTTAAGAAACCTGATGAGATACAGACATTTATCCATCCTCACCGAAGTTAAATTACTAGTGTTTCTTCTTGCCTGACATATGCTGGAAATGGCCTGATTTCCGCC
>VYZM01003143.1:78450-101611 GCA_013398915.1 Dromas ardeola | reverse complement strand
TTCCCCCCCCCCCCCCCCCCCCAACTCCAGTCCCGATCAGCATTGCAGTGTGGATGAACAAGACATTCATCTTGCTGACACATCTTGTTTCAGCTGTTGCTGTGACAAATTGTTTTTGCTATAGTTCAGCTGAAGTGCTGCAGAGTTGCTGGGAGTGACTACTGTACACCGGGGGTTGTTCATAACAGATTTTAAATTGTTTTTTAAGGACAGCCTTAAATCAAAATCAAAGCGAGTGTTACGAAGCACTGCCAACCACAGACGACTTTACGTAGAGAGCTACTTCTAGAGGGACAAAAAAGTGCAAGGTCGTTCTCGGTCCTACGAAATCTGCCCAGTTTCTCAGCGGTGTTATGCACAGTAATTTTTGCCAGAAAATGTAAGAAAGGAATGTTTCCTCTTGTGGAGGAGGATTTGGCTCCTGAAACAAAATCCCACTTCCACTGCCTACCAATAAAACGAATTGTTTGGGAGCTGGCCTATATATTTTATGAACACTCCAGGGCTTCTCCACTAGTGATTGCTTCAGATTATGAGATCAAATTTCATATGTTTTGGCAGGGCTGGAGAAAATAATTCTACCATGATGATGACGATGCTATGTGATATTAAAGACATCCACATGCTCACTCTGAACTCACCAATTTTCTTCTCACGCTTCAGAAGAATGGAAAGACCCTATCTCTACTTGGAATGATTTATTAGGGAAGGGTTATGGTCTTGAACCGGCAAGAGCTCGCCAAGGCATTCCATGTTTATGGTTCCTTTCTTGCTGATGGTTGACCCTTGGTTTTGCAATATGTTCCTCCTCCAGCTGAATTACCTTGTCACCCTTGGTAGACTTAATTCAGGTTTTAATTAGTAATCCATGAGGAAAAACGTCCATCGGCTCACAGAATAACAGGACAGTATCAAAAAGGAAAGCTGCTTTTCTAGGCAGTAGTTGTTACAAGTCCTATTTCATCTCCCAGTGAGTTTGGATAAAGCCATGGACTTGTGATCTTAAACGTTTAAATATGTCATGACCTGCCAATTAACAAGATTGACTTCCCCCCGAAAAATTTGTCAACTGCTTTTGAAACTAACTGGGAAGAACTGAGACACTTTCTCATTCCTCTTCCATCCATTTAGAGCAGAGAGACTTAATCTAGTTTATCGTCCATATCGTTGTGTTTCTTCTCATGCATTTGCAGAAAACGAGAGCTCTAAGAAATTACAAACTTTACAGGGAGAGATGTTTAAAAGGGAATTTTGAACTGGAAACTCTTTTGGTTAACTCTCTGTGTCTTTCAAGTTTGAAGTAATGGTGGAATCAAAATGTAAACAGTGTCTACCTAGTGGCTTAAGAAGTAGAAGCTGTAATATTAATTTAGCAACTGTATGAAGGTTTTCTTTGTTATGCATTAGTTTTGTGTGAGGTTATAAATTAATAGGCTTTCATACCTGTTTTCTATGTGCATTTTTTTTTCTTGGTAAATGTCACATAGCACAGGAGGATTGCATGCTTATTTGTGAATGGTGTTTACTTATTTTCTTTCTTTGTGCGTACAGAGAGAGATGCAACAGCATCTGCTCTAGCAACAATCGGGGGAAAATAGTTTCTATATATTCTCAGGTCACAAGACAGATGGAGAGTGGTTTTTGCCTTGTTCTGATGATGTTATGTTTTTTTTGGCTCCTCCTTTTTCTGGCACTCTGTCAGTTTTAAGCAATTATCAGTCTTCCTGAGGTAACTTAAATAGCTTTTAATAACAACTAAAAAAACCCCAAAATAAAACTGCATCTTTTTTTTTTTTTCCTAAGCACTACATCCTGTTGCTCTTTTTGTTACTGAAATTGTTTATTTTATTCTTGAATACAGTATCTATGCCTCATGTATATTAAATGTTCTTCCTTACAACACCTTCTGATTATAAGGGCTTATCCGCACTTTCTAGCTTAATCACTGAATCACCAGGAGATTAAGGCTCATCTCTAGAGTATTTAGTAAGCCAGCTAATTGCGGGTGAAATCAGTGGGCATTAGAGAAAGCTATGGGGCTTTGAGGGCTTGAGCTTGAATGGCTTGGGACAAGGGAGAGCAGCAGTTGCTGCCTGACTCTATCTCCTGGGGCCCCGGCTGCTACCGGCAGTTGTCATTTACTGGTTGTACCCCTTACCGGTCAGATCTTCCGACTTTGGAAGGTTTCGTTAGCCAATCTGACTGTACTCTCAATGGTTTCACACTTCTACAACAAAGACGAACTCTAGTTGAGAATTTGTGGGTCTTCCCGTGCTTGGACTTGAGGTAAGGAAACTCATTGGCATCGGTAAGAGAAGCCTTTGACTCCTGTGGAACAGGACCACAAAATACATACAAATGTGTTTAATATGAATTAAAAAGTAAGAATGACAGCGCTGTGAGGGCCGGGACAGGGAGAGATGCTTGGAAAGCATGTGGTGTGTGGAGGGAACCGCACCCTTGCTGCGAGCAGAGCAGGCAAGTTGCACTTTGGTGATGTTCTGTGCTGGTGAGGACTGTAACAGCCTGAACAATTAACCTGGCCTTCAGCTTCCCCTCCTCCTCCATCAGAAAAGAGGGGCAGGCAGCAGAGCACGGTTCAAATGTCACACAGGATCCTTTTGGGCTGTGAGCTGAGCCTGTTTCAGGCAGGGAGCTCATTTTGTCACCACCTCCTTCTGTGTCATTGGACTTTCTGGTGATTCAGACTGAAATACGTAAAGATGTTGGTAGAATTAACAGAATAAAGTCCCTTGCTATAATGAGTCACTCTTAGGGATAAAACGCTGATCTTAAACTTCCAAAACCACATTTCTAATGACAAATCAGTCCTGAGTTGGTTGAGGTGGGTCCTGCTTTTTCATCAAAGCAGCCACGAGAGGGCAACATGAGCATGAGCACAACAAAGGGGATGTTAAGGAAGACATCGGTGATGCAAAACATAACTTGCGATTCCTGCAGCACTTGCGCGTATCGCTTTGCATTTACCTTGCTTGCTGGGAGGTGAGGAGACAGGACTTCTCCCTGTTCGGCATTTACCTTGCACTTTGTGGAGCTACCTAATGCCTGGGGGAGGTAATGCACAACTATGTTACACGACAAATTTTCACCCCTACTTTTTCCAGGTGCAAAGATTGTGTAAGACTTTGGGATCTGGAGTGGTGTTGCTGCTTCTCCCGGTTTCATGGCAGAGGTACATCTGCTTCTGGGGCCATCTGAATATATGTGAACCTCAGCTTTTAAGAAAACAGACCTGGTCCTCAGACCTGTGGAGAAAAAGATTAAGAGATGATTTTAAAAAGCAAACAAAAAGGCTTTATGATTTTAAAAGAGTGGTAGTATGATGGCAGCTGCCAGAAAATGAGCCCTATGTTTGCTTGGCTGGGAAGTTCAGGAAAACATCCCCAGCAAGGAAACCTCGGGATGTGTCGGACTCAGGTGGCTGATTCTGGCGAGCGGATGAAAGCTGGGCCAGGAAAGAGCAGCTTTTTTTGCAGGGCCCATGCCCAAGACTGACCGAGAAGCCCACTTGTGCTGCCTTAAAACAAAATTGAATCTTAGGTCTGTGTCAGCCTATAGCAGCTAAACGCATAGGGAAATTCACAGTCATGCATTGACTTTCACATGAATGAATACGGTCTTGAGCTCCAGTGTCAGAAAATCTTGCTTTCAGATACCAAAGATGAGCGTTCCAGGGTCTGGGAGAGAGGTCTGTTACTGCACCGCTCTTTCCTAAATACTTGTATACCTGCTGCATGGATAGGACACATAAAAGATAAGAGAGTATTCTGTCTACCGGGGTGGGGGGGGGCTGGGAAACACCAAACCACTTTTGTAGAAGACCTGAAAGGTTGAAATTCACGTAGGATTAAAAAATCACATATAAATAACTATAAATAATTACCACTATTTCAAAGAAATAGTTGGAAGCATTTTCTGCCCCAATAAATTGGACTTAGAAGATAGTTTGGAAAATGTGTTAATTTCTGACTGCTTTTACGTTTCCAACATGGTCATTGTGATCCTTTGCAGCTGTTCATTTACAAGCAGGGTGTGCCCTTGATGGAAAGAATAATTTAAGAAAGAAAACAGGAGAGAGCAGACTTTCTGAGGGTACTCTTGGAGGAGGAGATCCTGTCTCTGCAAATGTCAGAAATTTGTGTGATAAATATCTTTCCAGCAAACGAATCCCATCCTTGAAGGGGTACTATTTCTATTTATGACCAAGCGCTCTGGATCACTGGGGCTTTGAGCAACCAGGTCTAGTGGGAGGTGTCTCTGCCCATGGCAGGGGGGTTGGAACTAGGTGGTCTTTAAGGTCCCTTCCAACCCAAACCATTCTGTGATTCTATGCTGAAATCTGGGTGCAGGCCAGAAGGTGACAGAGCTGTGGGCTCTGCTCTGTATCAGAGAAACACTTGTTCCCGGGGAAAGTGCACTGCAATGTTGGGAGCTAACACACATACTCACACACAAACGAAGTCTACGCTCCCTCATTCACGCAGGGAAGAGCTCCTGTCGACAGGCAAGCTGGGTGAGATAATGCCGATGGGCTTTTCTTCCAGGGTGTTCACCTGTATTCATTCTCTCCAGTTTGCTTTCTTGTTTCATTTGCTTAGTTTTCCAGTTTAAATTTTAGCTTTCTATTTCACTGATGAAATTCTTAAGATAATTTCCTCTACTAAGGAAAATGGCAGCTGCATTTTCCAAGCAATTCTTGATGCTTTCAAGAATCACTAAAGGTAATGTGACATATGACCTTTGCGCTTTGTGCATTTATTTATTTATTCACCTGGCCACTATGGGGGAGCAAGGTGTGTGAAGACTCCACTGTAGCTCCAGGACTAAAGCTGGGAGGCACCCAGGAGATGGGGACCATGGGTTGGGAGGCTTCCAGATGGTCCCTGCTAGGTCGTGGGGGGCTCTGGAAGAGGGCTACCCTGTTGTCCATACTCTACCTTTCCTCTTTTTTTGGCAATAAAAAGCCTAGCTCAGTCATCTTCCATTTTTGTGGAGCTTTTCATGGGCTATCTTGTGTCAAGTTGAAAGGTGCACCTCAACCAACAAGACATTGGAAAGCACTAACGAACTTAATACACGGTCTCTTCATATCTTAATTATTTGCGTGACTATTTCCCTTTGACCTTTCTCCCTGGGCATCTATTTGATGTATTCATGCAAAGAGATGTTTGGCACAGAGGGAGGAAAAAATGTTCACCTGTTCAAAAAGCTGCCACCAGGACGCAGATACAAGCAGAGATTCTTTCTCTCATCACCGTATTATTTTCCTGAACACACTGTAATTTCATCAATTTTCCATGCTTATGGTCATGAATGCTTGACATTACCATGTCTTTGCGTTAACAAAAAAGAAATTTCATGGCTTGAGTTTTCACTAGAAGAATAGGGAAAGCGTGAAAAGCCAGCCAAATTACGGAGCGCTACAGTGTCCTTTGTTCCACAGCAAGATTTCCTTGTGGAGAAATTTGTATTGTATGTTTTGGGTTGTTTATTAGTTACATGTTTATAACAAAATAGAACTCAGGCAGGTTTCTTCTGTTTTAGCGGTTTACTGGTTTGCATCTGAGTGGCGGTTTATTAGATTTCAGGGTATTAATGGAGCGAAATGTAAATATAATGCAATGTTTAAGGCTTTGGGTATTTGGAAGACACAAAAATATTTGCAGGCCTAGATCTTCAGCCACTTTTGAATTAATGTGGTGCTGTGTTGGTTAGGACCAGACAGATGTAACTCCCAATATTTCTAGGTTACAGTTTTTTCCAGTACATTACCTGGACCTTTTGGAAATAGAATCCTAACAAACAGGCAGGTGGGTTAGGATGGATATGACATCCTTTACTTTCAAATGTTGATTTTGTGTGCCAGACAGATGTGGCCATGACCCGAACCCAGAATAAGTTAGCAGGATGTTTCTGAGCAACCTAAGAAAACTTCTGACTTCTTGTAACCAAAGTTACACACTTTTTTTGCTGATCTCTGACACAGAGCTGGTGATGATTCTATCGTAGTTGCCATCGCACTTGCTGGTGGCTCTGTGAAGGGAGTAGATTACATCACTTTTGTGCTTAATGAAATACATGCCCTGGCTGGTTGACATGTTGAGTAAACTAAGCCACAATTGGAGACCTTTCCTGTCTATTTATACAGAGAATGTGAAATCCACAGTGGAGCCTATGGAGCCTTATTTGCCAGTGGGGATGTGATAATACAACGTTGCTTTCCCAAACCTCCGGACATTTTTGTGTCAAAGGATGGCCAAGCCGAATTAAGACCTCAATAAATATTTTTTAGAATGTGTTACAGTTTTTCTTTGCTGAGTACTGTTTGTTCTACCCATTTCGTTTTGTAGACAAATGTCTACACAGATGTTTGATATGTCTTTCCGCTATGAGAAACAGCAGTTAAAATAATGCAGATGGGTTTAGGTTGGTGAGTCTGTAGATACAATTATTGTATTTTCAAGTTCCAGCTGATACTGTAACTGCTGCACAGATGTCCTCACTTGTGCTATCCCATCAACCTAATGGGTCGAAGAACAAACACATGAGAACGCTGGGCGCTCCTAGTAGGAATTTTATTTAGTTAATGAATTCAAGGTTGAAATGTGAAATTCTTATAGCTGTTGATGGAAAGGAGGGACTCCTCTGAGTAAGAGAGGAAGAAATGGCATCTGGCTTTTCTGAGGCAACAACGTAGGCCCAGCAAGTACGAGACAGAGACTGCTACTCCGTTTGCTGGTAGGTAGCCACATATTTCTTCCCATGGAGCACTTTCAGTTGAGACTGGAACAAACGGAGTTGGCTGTCTATGCAGCTATGCTCGTGCTAGTAACTTCACTCAAGTCAGCAGTTACTAAAGCATAAAGCTGGCATAAGCAAAAGCATCTCAGGACCTAACAGATGTCTCCTAAGGGAAGACTTGAGCTACCAAATTACATAGCAGTTTTACTTTCCATGAAAATGAAATTAAATCAGACTCCCATATTCATTCCTCTAGTCTGACAGCCAGGCCTTGATTCATGTACTGTTTCTTCCCTTTCCGTAATCTTTCAGCACACTACAAATATGCTAATGGAAAACATAAACTGCCCGGACAGCTACTCTTGTGCTTTACTAATAATAATGTCACTAAAATACTATTAGGCACAGTAGGAAGAGTAAACTGTTACGGATGATTGTACATAGCTCCACTAGCTGTTTCCATCTTTTGCTTCAAAGTGCGCAGATGCTATAGGAAAGACTTAATACTATCTCTTTAGACTTAAATGATTACTATTTCCATTTAGGCTAATATAACCAAATTTACCTTAATATTGTATGTTTGCTTGGACTCCCTTCTCATTTGACTTACTGGATGCAAAGGAAGATGTCTAAGATCAGCAGGTGGGAATATTCCTAGAAGTGCTTTGTAAATGTTTGCTGTAAAGCCATGACGGTTTGTTATCAACCAGGTTTGACAGGAGTACGAGGTGTACGCTCGGTGTCTTGGGAAAGTTGAGCGTGGCCTTTGAGAATGAAATGTCTTGGCATACAACAGCGCCAGGCACTGTGTGGGGTGAACAGAGGATGACCCACCACCCATCTCCCGCTCATCCTCCCCACTCCAGTGAGAGCAGCGAGGTCGGGATTCGCCCTGTGCTGGGTTTTGGGCTGTAGAAACTAGACGATGTGAAACTAGGCTGAGATACGACTCTTCACAATGACAATGAGCAGGTGGTAACAAAAGGTTTGTTCAGTCACTTCTAAAACAGGGCAGCTTGAATCGATCAGACATACGTTAAAAACTCCCCACCTTACGTTTCCTTAAGCAATGCAATGTCCCAGTAATTACGATTTTTTATTAATCTTTCTCAGCTCTGATAACATCTATGCAAAATGCTGCTCAAAAGTCATTGTAGTGTAGGAAAACACATTAAAAATATACAATTAGACTATGTCGGATGACAGTGTGACATGACTACAACGATAGAAAAGTATTTTTTGAAAGCTATTGACTGATAAGTCTCTTGTGAGTTATGGTTTGTAAGTATTGTGTGCTTTTTGTACAAGCTGACACATAATGAGACTTAAGCAATGCCTTCTTATTCTAAATCAGCATGCACGTGAAGAGATGCTGCCAGTAAAACACAACCCAAATCAAAAATGTATCCATCAAGAAAAGTCCCTGGATTTTACATTTGAGAGAGAAAAATGGAAGCTTTTGTGGAAAACAAGTTCTATCCATTAGGAGGTTGTATCAGTCATATCTTTGGCATATTCTGATCCGCAGGGAATCACAGCACTGGCAAGTTGCTCTTTGCTAGAGTAAATGCTTGTTCCATGACCCACGTTCAAAGCAGAAGCCTTTTTAACTCAAATATCAATTCTGCTTGACTTATATGCTCATGTAATAGAACACTAAAGACATAACGATATGTTTAGAAATTTCTTTTAATTTTGAAGTTTGCTCTTTGTTTCTATTTTATTTAGAAATTTCCCTTCTATTTCTTTCTTTTTCTAGCAAGGACTGAATGTATCCTTTACCACGTTTTCCTGTATGTTCTATTAAGGAAATATATTGGTTTATTATTTTTAAGGGCACTTACAATTTCGGCAGCTAAAACATCAGGTGAATTGCTTACCTTTACATATATTACTTGCACGCTCGTATTTTGCGACCTTCACTTGAATTTCACAATGGACCTGATGGTCCACATGGTGTAAATTTTTTTATGGGTTTTTTTTTCATTCCTAGTTATAATTATTCCTTATTTATTTCAGCAATTTAAATTAAGAACTGGATTTAAAACAAACTTTATATGTTGACTATTTCATACTCCATTGCATAGAATTAAGAGACCTGTTGCTGATTATCAGCTTTGTTGTCTTTGTTTCCTTTTCCCTTCCTTTTGTGTATTATCCCCGTACTTGATAAAAGTCAAAAAAATCAAAGCTGCAGAGAAGATGGCTCACTGCTGCCAAGTGACTTGTTCAGTGTTTTATCTCCTGATGGGCAGAATTACATCAGCAGTCTTTGAGAAACACGAAGTTGTGTGGGTTTGGGTTTTGTTTGTTTGGTTTTTTTTTTTTTTTGTTTGGGGTGGTTTTTTTCTTTTTTTTTTAAATAGCTTTGTGAAGTCTATTAGTTTCTTCCCTTCTACCAAGTAGCACTGAGATATAAAAAGTCCACTAAGAAGTGTTTAAGCTCCTCAAGCCTAGAATGATCACCTAGAATGATCAAAATTGGAGATTTTTATCAGGCTCTTCAGGGTCTCAAATCCTGTGATTTTTAGTATAAGACAGATCCGTGAGGGTGTTTTGTTTCATAAATTTATTAAGTTAAATTTAATTTACTTTCATGAATTTAGTTAGATTAATTTGAAACAAAAACTGTAAACCTCAGTGCTACAGAAAAAGGCTAAAGCGCACGATCAAAGCAGATCTAATCAAACCACAATATAAATGAAGGTAACTCTGTCCTAATTCCTTGGAAAAGGGAGAAGAACTAGCGGAATTGTCTCAAATTCATTGCATTGCCTGGACAGAGGGCTCTGAAGGGGTGGTGTAACCATCCTGCTTATGCTGTGTTTTGTGGCGGTTCAGCCTTCAAACGTTGACCAACTTACTGCCGCCTCCGAAACGGTAACGACAGAATGGGGTGCTCGCTGTGGAAAATCTCCGTATTCCAGCACTTCTGTGCCCTGGTCTGGAGGCTGTTCTTGCCATAAGCAAGCACTATATCAAGACTTCACAGCAGTAAATGTTTGCAGAATCAAACAGTCTCTCAGAGTATATATAATTTTCAAAGCAGGCTCCCATCGCACCAGTAGCCCCAGTAAGTACTATAGCATGCTCATCTGAGTAGGAGTTTTTCAGGGCATGGCCATTGTTTTAGTTATTTGCAAAGTATATAGCATATTGTAGATGCTAAAATAATACATTTTTTCTTCCTTTGACTGACCAATACCCTGGGTCGCATGAGTAACACAATAATAATCGTTTGCATACCGATGATGCTATTCTTCCCCTCTCAATTATAAATGAGACCAGATGTGGAGAAGCACAGCCTGCCTCGTGTTTTAAAGAGCATTGAAATTCACTCTAAGAAAGTAGAAGATAGGTAGAAATAGAGCTAGATAATAGTTCTTTACTATACTCTAAATAGTGTCTCAGTATTTTATTTATCCCAAAGTGTTGTCTTCTAGGTCGCAACGAAATATTAGACAGAACAACGTGAGGTTTCTTAAATTTCTATGTGGTAGCATCTCTGTATTTACAAGAACAGCCAGCACAAAGAGCAACGGTCTATGTTGTGACACTGGCGGGGAAAAACAAAACATATTTACGCTCATCTGCTGGCACTTCCTAACAATTCATTAGCAGCTGGCAATTATCGTAGCCTGATATGCTTGTTGTACCAGCAGAAATCAAATCGACAGGACTGAGCCGTCTGTAACTGTAGCTGTGAGACTGAGAAGTTCAATTGTGTATACGTTGGCATGAAATTAGCTCTGTCTATGGCTAGAAAATGACGGGACCGAGATGGAGGTTTATTGCATAATTAGTTAAACAATATTTCATCTGTGGGTCTTATCAAGCTGTAAGACAGGCATATCTGTTGTAATTATATTTTACATCGGTAATGTGACACATTAATGAAATGTGTCACCACACTAGCGTTAGGATACATTTCATTAATGCAAAACACTTTTGTTGTATGCTTTACATTTGGAAACAGATTTAAGTATTAAGTGGCTAATGTCTGCAGCCAGGGAATCCTTTCCGAATTTGTAACACTGACCAGAACAGACCGCATTACACTCTCCAAATGGTGCATTTTTGCATTTGAATGTCTGAATTATCCTGGTTTCTTAGAGACGACCACAACACCAACATCTTAAATCCTCAAAATATTGTCCGCTTCATTGAATGCTCGTGATCTAAGCATATGTGTAATTATTCTGTAATTCTCCCCAAAATGTGATTCCTTGGAAATGCATACTAGATTTCCTCTATTGTAGCTGCAATGACTATTTCTTTGTGCCCGCTTCTTTAAATACGGTCACAAGGAAGTCTGCGTGCCTTGGTGCACCGCATGTGTAATGATGATTTTTTTTTTTTTTTTTCCTCCCCCCCAACTCCTAGTACACCCATCAGGAGAAGGAAAAAAAAAAACCAAAACCCACAACAAAAACCTGCTTCATTTGTTTCAGGGTACAGAGCGAGGTCACAAAAAGACCATTTAAGATAGTATACATACAACAGTAATCTTTCTGACAAGAAATGGGCCTAATACCACCTACAATGGGCTTAGAGTTAGGCAAGTTATACAAAATTAGAATTTGCAAGAGTTACCAAACCTGGTTTCGATAACATATGCATGTGCACGCTTTGGAAGAGGGCGAAGGGGAATCCCGTGTACCTTAAGCAGATTCAGCACACACCATGCAACAGTGAAGATGACTTTTCAGAAATTGCTGCTAGGGCAAAATATACAGGCTCTAAAAAAAAAATAAAATAAAATAAAAATCCTATTTATCTGTAGGGAAAATTCAGTTTTGCTCATTTAAAGAATTACAATTTATTCAGTGATGCAAAGAAAACGTATATGCATTTTTTACGAGACTTTTACATGTTTTTTTCAACTGCAGGAAGAAAGTTCTTTGGCAACACGAGTATTGCAGACAGCAGGAGTGCAGAGGCTGAGACCTCATCTTATTAGTTGTTCTTCACAGGTGTCTTTATCAGCCCAGTTATAAGGGAGCTGCAGGGAAAACCTGAGTTCTAAGTCTTTTGTAGTAGTTTCTCTTAACATCTTCCATTTTAAAAAAAGTTATCTGGATCTTTAGTATGTATTTGATAAAACCTGATAGTTAATTCTTTCATTTGAAAGGACCAAATTCAATCTGGATTAGAAATATGTGAAAGCAATGCATTACTAAATAAATTCAAGTCGTTACAAAACTTGCCCCAAGTATATAGAACCGTTCCTTGATAAATATATTTCTCCCACATTTTTCAGTTAAAAAAAACCTCTTTAAAGGCGTGAAAATATTTTATGGAATTAAATCAAAGGACTTTTCTAAGGAGGATTTATAAAACTATGCTTGCTAGATATTCAAACCTGAGAGATTATTTGGGATAAATACTGTGCAAAATCTTCCACAGTAAGAAATGTACAGACTCGCAGCTTATTTTTTTTTCTTTTATGCAAATAAACCATAAAGGTCTGAGTTGAGGAAAACAGGTTTAGCTGGATAAATAAAATAAGCACTGCTATATGCGAAGAAATTCATATGTGCTGAGAAAATTAAGCCTGTGTAAAATAGTTACTGCATCAATTCAGTGTAATAACTCCTAGCGAGTGTTGTGGTGTTTGGTCCCTTGCACCATTTCATCTTATATTAGTACAGCGTTTGAGTGTATTAATCCATTTTTTGCTTTTCACTGTTAGATTTTCACAACTAGAATTGAAATAAAAAATACACTTCTAAGGTTCAACCAGGAAAGAAATCATTAAGACTGTGGAGCGGCAACAAACAATTTAGTATTACTCTGGTTTTTACTCTTTAATTAAAAAAACCCCGATATTTCCTGTTTGTAAGTTGTACAGAATTTGGATGAGGTAGACTGTTACAGTTCAATAACTGTTTGAGGCCCAAAAGTAGGTGCTAGACCTGAAGAGTTGAGTTCCCCGTGGTTGTATCCTCAACCCCCCCAAGAGAGGGGTAGGTTTCCACCTGTGATTTCTTCCTCGTGGCAGGAGAAAATCGTCATCCTTCAGGTTTCCACCAGAGCGGACGAGGTATGAATTTGTACAACGTACGTGTGGAATTCATAGCCTCTGAAATGCCATTGACCCATTAGGCATGGGCACAAATCCCTTTTCTGCTAAAATGGGCATTTCTTCTGTGTGTGTGTGTGATGTGGCACCCAAGTTGGCAGAAGTCAACCAAGAAATGGTCTCTGAGCAAGTCATCCCCCACCACATCTCCTTCCTCTGCCTAAGTGCAAGGAGAAAGTTCCCAGTGCAAGCACGTAATGAGCTTCAACCATTCCAGTTCCTTTTTTTTGGAACTGTGGGGTAAAATCCTGACCCAGTGAAGTGGGTGGCAAAATGCCGAGTAATTTGAGTGTTGTTTGGATTTCGCTTGTAAAACTGCTCCCTGCTGAATTAAACTGGTTGGGACTGAGAGCTCTGGGTGCATTACAGGTCTGTAGTACACAAATGGGAACAAATATCTCACTCTTTCAGAGATATAAATATTGAAATAAATATATGAAGTGCCAGAGTGCAAATTTATTTTTACATGATGTCTAGATCTGCTTTTATTATGAAAAGAAGTAGTGACTGAGAAGTGGCTTTCATTTTAATAGAGGATTTTTTCGTTGCTCCAACTGTATTCATCCTCTCGTGCTTCCCTCTCTATCGTTATTTGCAACATATTTTTTTTTTCCTAAAACCCTGAAATGCCATCTGAATAAAAATAATCTGGACAACTAAGGAAAGTACCTATAAATAAACATTTGGCAGAGAATCTTTGATACTGTGTGAATGTTGATTGCAAACATTTTAATGAGGCCAGCCTTTCTCTTTTTTTTAAAAAAAAAAAAGTTGATTGTAAATCAGTAAAATGTGCTGGGCTTTCTAAGCTCCGAGTTGGCAACAGCTTGTTGAGAGTAAATCCTCTCATGGAAGGTTTTGCTAATCTGAATAAATTCAATTTCAAAATCCTTCCTTGATCTAAGCTTGCTTAAGCTCTCACCAAGGCCTAAGGACCCTGAGGGTCAATTCCAATAACAAAAGATAAGAAAAATCTGCCCTTTCTCATATCTCTTTGCAATACACTATAAGCTGTTACCTCACTGCAAAAATCTTTAGGTTTAATGAAGTCGCCTTTTGATACTTTTTGAGGATGAAGTTCAATGTTTCCCACCCTGGTGCATGTCTGCTCTGCATGCCACCCAGGACCGATGCCAGAGGACCTGGCTGGCTCCTTCCCCTGCCCCTGGAAAAGGAGAAGTCCTTGAAATCACTGCGCTGAACTACACAGCTCGAAGAAAATATGATAAATGGAGCTCTACAAATTAGATTTTTACTTTTTTTTTTGGGGTGGGGGCGGAGGCGGTAATTGATATCATGTTAGGCAGCCTGCACTTTTCAGACAAGATTGATTAAAAAGTCATAAAGGAGAAAGTTTAGCTCAAAACCCAAACATATTCTGGGGCTGGGCTGTGATTCTGCGACTCTCCTGCTGCCCTGTGTCGGTCTCCTGCAGGTCAGACACCCGTTACTTCTGAATGCTGCACGTAGGAGCTGGAAGTGAGACGTAAACAGCATTTGTGTTATTTTTCTTCCCAATAGCCCTCTGTTCCATCTTCCCTTTCGCTGAGGCTTTTTGTAGTGAGTAGTATTTTATGCGAAGACAGTGAGACCTCATCTCATTGCACTAATTGGATAAGTAATGCAAAAATCACCGAAAGTGGAGCTTTTGAACAGCATCAGATCCTGGGCAGCTGTAAACTGATTGTAATCTGGCTACGTTGTTTCTATCTGAGTTTCCTGGGCAAGTGAATCCCAAAATCAATTCTGTTATGATAGCTAAACTTGTATAAAAGGAAGTACCGGAAGGATTTGGTTTCTTGCTCAGATATTCCATCACAAAATGTAACTTCGGAGAGTAGAGAAGGGATCGATCACAGATTAGAGCAGACAAAAGGAAGTTTTATGGGCAAAGCAAAGAGAGTCTTCAGACGAGTGTGACCTATTTGTGAGGCAGAGGGACCTCATGGAAGTTAAAAATCTGTTCTGTCTCCCACTGGAGCTGTTGGAAAACTGAGCTCGCTCCATCCGTGATTAGCTAAAGAAAATAGATCAAAAAGCCTAACAATTTCTGGTAACGTGACATAAAATTTTCTACTGTTTTGTTTGGCTGCATGTGGGAGGATGGGCTCTGCAGAGTCAAGGTGGAGTTGCGTGTTCCTGAGTATGAATTTATTATTTTATGCTGCTATTATTCTGAAATAATTTCCTCCATATTTTTAGGAGACTGGGTTATTTTAGTTCAGTTTGATGAGGCTGTGGTTGTGTTTGTTATTCCGGTCTGATGAGCCCAACTGTGAGACTCTCGCCAAGGCTTGTGCCCAGTGTTGGCACTGCCAACTGGTGCTCGTAGTGCCTCTAGCTCATGCTGTGACTTTAGGGCAGGCCCTTGGACACTCCTTGGCTCCTTAACTGGTAAAAGTAGTATAAATCTATGTAATAATGTCAAAAGATTAGTAGGAAAATTCATGTTTACCCTGTGTGAAAGAACAGAAGGTCTTCAGGGGAAGCCCTGGTAAATTGAGGTCTGGCAAGTGAAGAGAAGGAGGGAGGCATAGGGCTTAAGGGGAGAACCAAGCCATTTAACAGGCTCCAAAAACCCGTTTAACGGACTCCGGTGGGGATCTCTCTGAGGAAGAGACGTGTGAACACTTTTTTCATAAGGTTATTCCTTTATTGGAATTTGAGTTTTCTCCCAAACTTACTGTCTAGCTATAAGCTTCACCCTGAGCACCTCTGCTGCTCTACCAGTTCTGCCCTTCACCCTGTTCGTGCGAACACCAGAAATCAGCTCTGTTTGCCACGGCCTGAGATGAGCAAGTGGTATTTGACTTAACGTGCGGCTTCCCAGAGGGCTCCTGCACCATGCCTGAAGACAGGAATCCGGCTTGTTGTGTGTGATGACAATTAATGGCCCTTACAGGAGCAGCGGCAAATACTCGTGTGCATAAAGCTCAAGAGCGAGTAAAGCACAAGACTGGACCATTGTGCCAATTTTCATTGCTGGGAATGTTTTCATAAATTCACTGATAGCACTGCAGTATTACAACGAAGATTAGGGTTTGTGGTTTTTTTTTTTTGCTTATGTTTGGTTTTTCTACCTTTTTTTTTTTTTTTAAATTGCACAGTTTTCTGTGATTTCTTTCTGCCTAGAAAATGTATGGAGGAACGCCTTTTACACAGGAAAGGAAAAAGTCATACTACCCAGATAAAGCAATCTGTTTGGAAAGAATCCCACGTCTTGAATAGGCAAACATAGCATTTCTTAATAGCAAACGGCATATGGAGGTGTAAGATGGGCTGTTGTGCTGACCTACTTCACCTATGTAACAACTCAGTATATAACACCTATTTACTAGTTTGGCAAAGTGGCAACCCGACAGCAGTTTCACAAAATCCGTGTTTTAATTTTAGCACTGTGGATGTCTTCTTTACTTCTTTAATATTCTTATTATTTCCTTTATTAAATTTCGCGTATTAAACTGACTTCTGTCTCCGCAGATATCAACTCCAACTTACATTTAGGTTTTAAAACAGTCCCTTGGAGCTTATAAATACTTGTGTTTAAAGTTATGCAGGCAGACAGATAGTGTTACCAGTTATTACACAGTATAACCAGCTATTCTCATGGACTGGATAATTTGTTGGAAGTGGTGGTTTTTGTCAGA
Source organism: Dromas ardeola (assembly GCA_013398915.1). NCBI lineage: Eukaryota > Metazoa > Chordata > Aves > Charadriiformes > Dromadidae > Dromas > Dromas ardeola. The sequence continues at coordinate 85,120 of VYZM01003143.1, read as the reverse complement.
GCCACAGCTCCTGGAGTCATATCATTACAGAAGAATATCGGATTTCTTTAAAAAAAAACAAAAGGAAAAAAAGAATCAGTCTCCCTGGAAGCCAGGAGAAAAGATGAAAAATGGCTTAAATTCACCAGCAAGATTTAATTTTGAAAGTCAAATAAAGGATCAATTGTAGATTTTAAAGCAGATTGGAAAAAAAAAAAGAAAAAAAAAGATTGGCATATGATATTTGAAAGCTTTGCAGTTAGCAATACAATTAATTTATGCTTGTACTTCACTTAGCATCTGTTTTTCCAAGTTCCCAAATTTGTCTCAGAGTCATTGCAAATAACTTGTCATATGTAACAAAAATAACGGTTTAAATAGGAAGGACACTGACGATGGCATTGACTGATCATGGTGCGTGTGAGTAATGCAGTTAATATTCCTGCATCCCATTTCAGTCCCTGTTTTCACTTCCGTGGATTTTAGTACTATTTGTTTTGAGATCCTTAAATCGATGGTGCTTGCCCTGTAGATTATACACTTGCCCCTACTTTTTTTTTTTAGCTCAGCAGTCTGAGTGACAAATAGGGTTTTTAAACAAAACTTCATTTGGGATTTTAGATTAAACTTTTTCAATGAGATAATTACTCCCATAGTCTCTGGTGCATGTACATTAATGTCTTTATTTAAGAGCTTGCTTTGTGCCTCAAAATGTCTTTATGTCAGATATACGGCACAGTTATTAGAGTGAAGCTAGCAAATTCAAACTGTGACGTTCCTAAAGTGCCAGTTTTGGTTTCTAATTTTGAACTGCATACGACTAATGAAGAAAATTTATTTTGTCTTGATGCTTAACAATTCAGGGAGGGTCCTGAAGCTCGGTTTATACATAGCAAAAATAGCACTGTAGCTGAATCTGCTGATTTTTGTAAATTCCCAGGGAAACTTGGGCGAGTGATGTACCTTTCTGTATTTATAAATTTTATTTTATTGAACCGGTTTCTTAAAAAAAAAAAATAGTAGTAAGTGAAGCATTAACGCAGACAAACACAGATGTAGAGCTGTTCCTTGTTAGGGGTATTCATAGTGTTTGCTACAGGCATGCAGATGAGATGCAAAGAGCTCCTGAGATGGTCAGTGCAAAACCAGTATAAATGGTAATTTACATGCTAAGATCATACTCCTAAATCTGAGCATGGGAAAACCTCAGCAGTTTTTTGTAATTACCTGTGTGCCACAGATAAATACCTCTGTACTGCGACTATTTGCAACTTTCAAAAAATGAGAAAATTAGTTATGAAAAGTGGGGAATTCACTTTCTGGTTTCTCCTTTGAAGTGGATAAGAATATATGTTTCTATTTCTAAAACTTCTGACATGGAAAATTAGTTGTTAAAGACATTGGCTAATAGAAAAACCTTTCCTATTGCAGGTACGGCAGTATCATGCAAAGAGCTGTATGATTTTATCTCATTCCATTAATTGCTGTATTGAGCTTTGATGTAAGGGAAGGGACTAATTGACCTTTCGAGTTCCCTAGTGTCAGCTCAGAAATCTGTATTTTTGCTACTGTTTTTCTAGTCCCCAGCTCTTGGAGCCATATAGTTAGAAAGCAGTTGCAGCCTTCTTTCTTTTTTCATTTAAATGTACGCTTTTGGCTCTCCTGAATGTGCAATAAATCTTGAAAAGATTTATTGAACATGTCTCTTAGGATAAAGATCAAAAGGCAGATAATAAGAACTCCTACTTTATATTTTTTAGAAAAATCTTATAATTTTGAGGACAGCCTCCAATTTTCATAATTGCCAAGTCTACAGAGTATATGACATAGTAATGTTTGCAAATAGATTTTCTTATTATTTTATCAGTTCTGTTTTCAGATAAAGGTAGCGCAGGATAGTAGAAGGATTTTAGCAGTTAATTAAAAATCATCTTTTCTTCTGCAGTGGGGACTGGACAAAGATTTGATGCAAACTGAATAGTGAAAGGAAGCCAGTGACTTGCACCTTGGGAGGTAGACATGTTCAGTACTCAGCTTCTGATATAGAGGAATAACCAAATAGTAGAAAAGCCCTGCAATATTCACTGTAACACTCAGTTGCTAAAGAATTTTTGTTGCCCTTTTTTTTTTTTTCTGTGTAGTTTCTTCTAGAAAATAATAGAAACGGCTTTCGCTGTGATGGAAGAAAACCTTTGGGATGTGCGAATAGTGAACACAGGAGGGGATCAACAGGCATTGGGTGGAAATGCTGGCATTAGAAGTGTTTATCTGGCTAAAAGCAACACATGTGCTGTGGCAAGTGGTTTCCTTTAATAGGTTACCAGACGAGGCAGAGGGAATAAGGATTTCCTGTAAGTTGCCCCGTTTCTCCATGCAGTTTCTAACGGCTCTCTGGCCTCTGCTCAGCACGCTGTTGTGCTGAACCACACATAGCAGCCCTTCCTGGAGACTACCCAAGACGAAATGCTATCTCCTGGGATTCAGGATAACTGATCAACTATTTTTTTTCAAACTCATTTGATAGATTAGGTGAACTAAAATGTCTTTACACCAGACATTTGAATTGACAGAGAAGGGGCACAGTGAAGGTTTCTCTGATCAATTAGGACTTACAATTTGCTGGCTTGGGTTTCCAGGACTTTGTGTAGCTCCATCCCCTCTGTGATAAGTGAGGCTATCAACCTTCATTCATCTTCAGCCTCACTGACACAGAGCTAACGCGATTCCCACATGCATAGTATTTACCAGCAAACTGCTTGTTTATTGACTTCAGGTCTTCCATTTCCAGGATGGGGATCTGCATACATGTACAGGCACATATTTATTTATGTATTTGGCATATTGTGCGTTTCTGTAGGTCATCAGCAGTTTTGGGCACATCAAGCCCAGGTAGCAGGAAGAGTGACAAGGCTTCACCAGTGAAGTTTTTCAGCCCAGCTTGTGTAAATACTCTTCACACATTACGTACATATTTAAAGACTCAAAAGTTTTTAGAGGCGATCACAAACAGTCTGCAGATAACAATCTTCTACAGAAATCTCAGCCAAAAACTTCATCCAAGGTCTACCTCGAGATGGAAAACAAGCCGTGTTGCCCGTACTGCCCACCATAGTGCTGCTGTTTTCCTAAGACTATGTTATGCTCACACATATTAAGGAAAAGGATCTGTAAACATACTGGGCTCTCTGGTGAGTGCTATTGTCACAGTATAACATATGGCTCCAAATGAGATTTATTATCAGCTTGAACCTTCATGTTTTCTCTTTTTCTTTTTTTTTTCCCCCTATGAACTTCCCTTCAAGACCTCTTCCCCAGCATTGTAAATCTATCAATTTTTCTTTCAGACCCAAAGTACTGGCATTTCTTTACATATTCCTACACAGTGGTGTTATTTCGAAAAATCAACTGGCACGAATACTCAAAAAGAGTATCAAACTTGACTTTAACCATAGCTTTCAGTGAATCTTTGTGCTGGTTGTTCCTTGCAGCCTTCTTGGACTTATCACTTTTGCCATAACTTCCCTCTCACCATCCTTTAGCAGTTGTCTTTGTTTTTACTGTTCTTCTGAGATCTTGGGAAATAACAAAAAAGGCCTGATCCTTCCTAGAGGTCTCTTAATTATGGATAGCTCCCTCATTCCTGAAAATCCACTTTCTCTTCCATCTCCAAGGAGATTGAATTACTTCTCTGTGACATCTTCTCTTTGTAGAAATTCATGTCCTATTTCTATGACGTGGCAAAATAATTTTGCTTTTCCCTTACCCTATGCAATAGGAAAGCAACGGTGTTTCCCAGCTTATAAAGTAAAAACCTGGTGCGTGCCAGGCAGCACACAGAACCTTTCCAAGGCGGCTAACAGCATCCTGGCCTGTATCAGGAACAATGTGGTGAGTAGGACGAGGGAAGTGATCGTCCCCCTGTACTCGGCACTGGTGAGGCCCCACCTCGAGTGCTGTGCCCAGTTTTGGGCCCCTCACCACAAGAACGACATGGAGGTGCTGGAGTGGGTCCAGAGAAGAGCAATGAAGCTGGTGAGGGGTCTGGAGCACAAGTCTGATGAGGAGCGGCTGAGGGAGCTGGGATTGTTCAGCCTGGAGAAAAGGAGGCTGAGGGGGGAGCCCTTCTCGCTCTCTACAACTGCCTGAAAGGAGGGTTTAGCGAGGGGGGGGTTGATCTCTTCTCCCAAGTAACAGGCAATAGGACGAGAGCAAACGGCCTCAAGTTGCGTCGGGGGAGGTTTAGATGGGATATAAGGAAAAATTTCTTCACAGAAAGGGTTATCAAGCATTGGAACATACTGCCCGGGGAAGTGGTGGAGTCACCATTCCTGGAGGTATTTAAAAGATGTGTAGACGTGGCACACAGGGACATGCTTTAGTGGTGGACTTGGCAGCGTTAGGTTTATGGTTGGACTCGATGATCTTAAGGGTCTTTTCCAACCTAAATGATTGTATGATTAATGAGGCCTTTCTGCATTAATTAGAAAATTTGTACTGTCAGGCACATAAAACATTAATTTGACTGTCAGTAATGCAAGAAATTTTATGTGGAACATTGGGGCAAACATGACTACAGCAAGTTTCTAGAGCCAGAAGCATTGAGGAACAACGTCAAATCTTGTTCGTTGATGGTATTTACAGCAAATGAAAGGCTGGATTCATCAGTCTAATAAGAGAGTCAATGTCTGAGCTACCAGTCTCAACTGCCTTTATAGCTGCTGAAGAGAAATAAACAGATCTAAGGTGTGTGACTCATCATCTCTTCCCAAGGTTGGCATTTAGAATAGATCAGATAAGTAATACCCTAAAAGAGGATATTTCTTTCCACAGACTAGGCTAGTTCAGATGTAGTTGTCTGTCCTATAGACCTCCAAAGTTAGATGAGGTGAATCTCATCCTAAATTCTTTGCCGATGAAGGTACGAAGAGAAGCTCTATGTTTTAAGCAGAGACTATATGCATGAAAAGACACGTGTGCATTTTTGAGTGGTTGGCAATTAACACTACAACTTTGTATTTCGTTACGTGTAGACAACAGAAGTAGTTTTGCTGTGAAAACAGTAGGAAAGCATACAGGCATACAAGGATTATTTCAGTTTATTGTTGACAATTCATGTAAAGTCAATCCTCATTTATTAAAAAAAAAAATAAAAATCAGAGCCTGAATTACAATCATAAATTTGAACTATTGAGTCTTGACAGTGAGGCTGAGAGATCTTCGCTGTTCAGCCTCCGGCACATCATATGAGGAATCAGGAACACTTTATTTTTTTTTTTTTTTTAAAAAANAAAAAAAAAGGAAAAAAGAGAGAGCAGCACTGAAGCTCATCCCATTGCCTTTATTACTTTACCACCATTCAAGTATGGTGAGAAAGGCCAAAAAGCTTGCATGACAACCAGATTGGGTAATACATGAATAGGAAGTCTAGTTTCTTTACTTCTCTATGACAGAGCTGAACAGCAGGCTAGGGAGATTTGGGGCTTTTTTCTGTTGTGTTTTTTTTTTTTTTCTTTTTCCTAATTCTCTTCTTCTATATAACTTCTGTCAGAGAAATCACCCACGAGAACAAAGGTTTGCTACAAGTGTCACTCATTTTGTGCTAACATTTACCAAGAAGTCAAGATTCTACCAGATATATACATTCCATATAACAAATATGTGAGAAACAGCGGGAGTGTATACAGCATGCAGCTCCAGTCGTCTTTAGATGCACAACAAATTCCACTATAATAGCAACTCTCTTTTTTCCTGCGCAATTGGTATTCTGTTTTTATTTTATTTAATGTTTTTAGCATTTCTCTCTTTATTGTAAAAGTCATTTTGAATAGGTAGAAAAGCATAATGCCATCTATTCTTTTTTTTTTTAAGTGAATCAGTCTTGTGTAAAGACTTTAGTGTGTGGATCTACTAGAAATGAATAATGACTGATGAAATTTATATTATTATTTTATTGTGTTGCAATAACACATTGCTTGGGTAGGAAACTTCTCATTGTATTCCCTTGGATTACCTCAAAAATGACTTCTTGGGCTTCTCTTGGTTTTGTTGGATGTAATATATAGTTTTGCAGCAGTATCTCAGCAGAACCATAATGAACAGTTATTCCCCTGAATTCAAAGTTAACTTTATTGTCAATGTTAACTTTGTGTGCAAGGAACAGATTATTTACCAGTCTTTCTTAAGAAAAATACTAACTGTGCTGACATTGTTAGTGGAACAATTTCTGACCTGTGCGAGATGAATTTTAAAGAGAAAATTAACTAAGAGCATCAAATTGTGAAGAGTTTTCATATTTTGCTTCGTAAATTTGTATGCGTTTTCAAATTGCGTATCAAATAGGAGATGATAACCTTAGATATTTGAAGTTGGCTCAAACAACCAGTTATAAGTAGTAATCTTCCAAAATCTTAAAAGCACTTTTTCATCAAGATCTTACACCACCTTCACGGCAATCATTTGTCTCAGTCTTTAAAATATGGAGGTTTGCACATGCACATTGGAGCACTGAAGTCAGCTACCTGAGGGCCTCTCCTTCAAGAACCATTTTGAATCTTTTCTTTGAATCTTTTGAAGCCGTGCTGCAAGATTTACTGGCATGTTCATAAAAAGCAATTAGTAGGATCTGAAGTAGTTTCTGATAATTTTTTTTCTTTATTATGATTGCTACAAGGAAATGTTTACACAGATGTCG
>VYZM01003143.1:73102-78410 GCA_013398915.1 Dromas ardeola | reverse complement strand
AAAAAAAAAAGAGGGGAAGGAAAAAAAAAAAAGCCCTTACGTAGCTGACAGCCCAACAACTTTGCATATGTGTGTTAACAGGAGAATGCGCTGTGTTTAGGATGAATGGAGAAGCGGGCCTAAATGACTTTCAGATTAGCTGGAACAGATGGAAGGGTCACAGTTGAACAACTTTACACAGGAACATAAAGGCAATGTTCAAGTGGAGTTCATTGCCTCTGACAGATACTGTCAATCAAACAGGGGACTCTCAGTTAACCAGCAGCCTGTCCTTTTAAAGATTAAATTAAAAAAAAAAAAGAAGTATTGTGAGGCGATGACTGGAGTTTATCTGGTCTATGTCAGGCATAAACTCCACCCCGAGTGACTAGCGTTTTCAAATCAAGCACAATAGGTTGTGGATATTTTGAAGACAAGTGAGTTACAGGCTATATTGAGAGGCAGAACTATGATATCATTTCTGCAAATGATATGATTTCTGGATCATGCTTTCTAAGGGCATATATCATGTTTTGGTAGCCAAGAATCTCTTGCTGGTAGCCCGTAGGTCGAAAACGAAAATATCCCGGAGAGCGTAAAGCAGATTAGAAATACAAGAGGCAGACGAGTTCAATGGGGAGGATGGAGGTGGGTGTGGATGTGGAAGATGGAAAGAAGAACTTCTTTTCTTAGGCTGAAAACAGGCACATGAAAATACTTTACATGTGAAGTTTCTCAGACTCAGACGCTGTCACACAGACTCAGACACCCTTTCCTTCCCCCTTTCCAATTAAATGGAGACAAATGGAGCAATGAAGGTCCCTTGAATATGTGTGAGGATATATTCAGAAGCATCTCTTGTTTATACAGCTCCCTCCAGCTCAATGAAAAAGAAAAGTTATAAAAGCAACAGCAGATGAAATTTTGGAAGAACAATTTCTAGCAGATGAAGATAAAACTCGCACAGTTCACATCTGTGCCTGCAAAGGCCCTTCCAGACATCGAGTCTTTTCCCTGCATCAGCTTTCTGGGTATTTCAGTTCTTCAGATGAGTCCATAGACTCAAATCAGGAAACCAGGACTTGATGAGATGGGATGTATTACTGGTATAGTTCCCTGATTGTAGCCATAAGTGTTTGTGAAAGAAGTATTCAGCCCTGCGAGACACCTGATCCTGGCTTTATCCTCGGCAGCTGGCTCGCTCAAAAAAACTATATTAAAGCAGAGATCCAGACCTTACTGATCCTTAGACAAATAAGCTTCGCCTTCTTCATTGATCATTGTATTTCATAAAATGAATAGTGTAGCAGCAAATTCCTGGTGTTTTACTACACAGCTAGGCCAAAATAACATTTCGTATTATCGATGCCGTATATACTCCTCGTTGGATCTCAATAGCATACAGAATCAAGGGCAGAAGCTTATGTGCTTTCCTCACTACAATCAATGCCAGAATGACAGATTTGATTGCCAAATCTGGAATTTCAAAAAAGTTCTTAAAAGTTAGTAGTTTTATGGAGCTAAATTACTAGTCAGTAGCCTGTGTCAGTAACGGCTTCAGCTCTTCCTGCAATTCTTGGCTATTTCTTTTGATTTGTCTTGTCTCTAGCAGATGGTGGCGTGTTTGATGACTGTCTGCTTTGTCTTGCGCTGCAGACAGTGCCGGTGCTTTCAATCTCTATTTCGAAGGAAACCTGTCATCTGCTCTCCATCAAAAAATAGCTGTGCTTCTACAAGAAGTGCAATTATTCCGAAAATTGCTGGAGTTAAAAACAGGAGAACGCTAAGGGTGTGCTTATATTCTCCTGAAGGCACCCCCTCTTTGCTACTGTTAGAGACCAGATGTTGGGCTGGTTGGACTGGGGTAATCCATCCAGGCGTGCGCTCTTACAGCAAGGCAGGGGGCTGGGAAGTAAAAGCACCTGTCAGGGCAAATATCAACATAGTCCAAACCCTGCAGATAGTGTTGCAATAAAAAAAAAAGCCCATAACATTGAAGTGGTGTAGCGTAAAGATGCCATATTTCATTTCACTAAGACAACACGCCTGTAAATCCCAGTATCCCATCACTTACCAGCACATTAGGCATTTCCCACTGACTAATTACAGCTCAGAGTGTCAGTGGGTAACTAGCTGTCAAGAGCATCTAGTTTGCTCCTATCCTTCAGGGACTGGCTGAAAAACTTCATCAAATTTTTTCAAGGGAAAATTGAGTTTTCCTCATTTTTCAGGTGGAAAATGTGTTTTCATCAAAGACAAATCAACATTTCATTTTCTTGGGGTGTATTTAGTTCCCAGACCTTTTATGACTTGAGACTTAAGTATATCGACTCACAGCCCTGCCCTGTATGCAGGTTTCTTGTAAATTTTCTTTTTAAAAAAAATGAAAATCTTTCGTAAACGGACTACTGATCTTTGGTAATGCTAGTGAAGAACTATTATTCTGTAGCAGACAACATGCCATCCATTTGTGCTCCTGTAAATTATTCCTACAATTTATCTTATGATCAGTTTGGCCTGTATCCTATTAATGAAATCAAGAGTAATAATGTACAGATAGTATGTGTCACTTAAGGCAGGTATGATAGCTGATTAAAAAAAACCCAACAAAATAACCAAAACCACCTTGAAACAACACTTGGCAATTACCATGCTATTATAATTGTAATATGCTACAGGAGACATATTATTTAATTGTGGAAGCCAGGAAAGATTATTTTTTTTTCTCTATGTATAGCATTGAAAAATGCGTATCAGTCTTTCATCTCCCATTGGCTGCTAAAGCACTGCAGAAGGTATCTGCAATGTGGAAAACAGTTTGAGTAATTAAGTCAAATTTTACACACATAAATTTTGCTTTGTGGCTGTGTCTGGAAGTAGAGGAAGCTCCAGGAACAATATGTCTTCTCTTGCCCTATGGAGTTGAACTTCTTACTTGGCAAGCCATCATTCTTTCCATTTGCCACCACTGCCATATTGATACACAAAACCTTTTTTTTAGGTCTAAAACCCATGAGTGTCACAACTCAGAAAAATGCTGAAATTTGGCAATTAGTTTTTTCACCGTTAGGTACAAATGGAGTGTCCCCATTAATTTGATGTCTGTCCATTTATAGTGATAACTGTGGCTTGAAATTCTGGGCCCACTGATTTCATCATTGATTGTAATGAAATTGTGATTACACCCAAGAAGTCTGTCCATCTAGAAAAAATCCATGCGTTCATTACATCCTACATACCTGTTTGTTCCCCTAATTTATTTTGGTGTAAACACATTGACTTGAATTATTCCTGGTTTATACGCTTAAATAGAGCAAAGAATCAGATTGTACATCGCTTCTGAGCTTCCAAATTGATTTAATTCAATTGATTCCAATGGGAATCAACTTTTTTTTCCCCCTATCAGATGGAAGTAACACAAATTAGAAAATGAGTGCTAAAACAGAGAAATAGTCATTGAGCCAGGAGGACATTTAACTGTGCGAAGAACTAATGTGACACATCCCTCTTTTATTCTGCATGACACTGGCCTTATTAATCGGACAAGCAAGCTTTGAAAACAAACAAACATCCAAACAAAGAATTGCAGAGATAAAGCAAAGCACCCGTTTTCCATTTAGATTCCCTGACACAGCATGAAAACAAACCCGGCATGGATTAATAAATGATCCCCAGATACGTCATTTAAGAGCCTTGTGTCAACCGCAAATAAAACCAGCCATGTCATGCATCCCTTTAGATGTTCGTTAATGGATCGCAGTTCTGCTTTTTTTGATATAATCGTGACAACTGGGCAAGATGCTTAACAAATCAACTTTTGTTTGGTCAAAGTTTTAAACCTCACTCTTTTGTACGGCTGCCTGTCTTGCGGTTGTCTTTTCTTTTTTTTTTTTTTAAACAAACTAGGTATTGGCTTGAACCAGAGAAGAGCTTCCAGATAAGCTATATTAGCTGAAGACTTCTTATATTCAATCTTTCTTTATGGCTAATGTTTTCCATTCTTTTCTTCTCTTTGCTTTGGGTTAGTGCCTGTCAGAACACCAGTTCTGTTGTGGACTGCAGTGTTAATGCAAGTTGCCTCGCATAATGCTGACCATTGTCTAGCAAGTTGCCACACCAACTCAGCAGATCAAGGAGACATGCAAATGGGTCAGGAACACACACAGAGGTTTTCTCCTCACCTAAGAGGATAAGAGCTATAGAGAGCTAAGGCAGTACGTTCATCATTACTGGCGACGTACTACAGAAAGTTATTTACGTTTAAACTTTGCTAGAAAGCAAACTTCTTTAATCAGTAGAGGGCCACGGATTGAACATCACGATTTAACAGCTCCATATGGGTGCTCCAGAGAAATTATTAGTATCCTTGAAGCTGAAGGAGGGTGTGTGTGGATATCTCTGGGCTGGTAGGCAAAACTCCCTGAGACAAGCTTTGCTAGATGGCTTTAACCTTCCGCTTTATGAGCTCCCCAACTGCAAAAAGGTATATTTCAGCCCTTGCTGTAAGGCTTGTTGTCATTTTTAACTAAGTGCAAGCCATTTTGAGATACCAGGATTAAGAGTGACATGGAATACAAAATAGTATTAAATCAATTTTACAAACAGTTCAAATCTGCCTGAAAATATGACCTTGACTGCACTAGCAGTAGATGTTAAAATAACTTAGCTTGTTCTTGTGCTACCTTTTGGGCTGGAAATAAGGGACTCAGATTTTACTGTTTGCTCTGCCACAAGCAGACCCAGGGAAAGCTACGCTTCCGCCATGCCATTTGGTTCTCCCCCATTCATACAGGCGATCCCTAGGGTCTTTGGAGAGGGAGAGCGGGTTAGAAGACAAGACTCACGTTATCTGCTTCTTAGTGCTGCACATAATAGCAACATTTTTGCAAATGCTGACAATTAGAAGACTAAGGGTAATTAGAAACCAAGTTGCCCCTGGAGGCATAACATAGATATCTATAAATTTCTAGAAACGTTGACTTTTTGAATGGGATTTGATTTAGGTTTGAATCCTATGCAAGCCATATGGCTTGCTCCCTACCCCAGCTGGGGACGTTGTCAAAACTGTGGTTCTCTACTAACGGATGAAATCCAGACCATATTTTTCAAAGTCCATCCAGTGGTTCAAGGGAGCAAATGACTTTGCACCCAGGGAGAGACCCTGCAGGGTCTGAAGGGGTTAAACCCCTCCTGGGGAGCATAATGCCTGTCTGAGCGCATGATGTAATGCTGCAGGGAGGGTTGGAGGGTTCCGGTGACCCCACCTTCCCTCTCTGGGGCTAGCAAACCTTCCCTGTGAATTTATTAGGTAGACTCAATCAGCAAAACG
>VYZM01003143.1:60602-68102 GCA_013398915.1 Dromas ardeola | reverse complement strand
TTAGATGTGCCATGGGAATATGGGGGAAGGCTTCTGATCTCATGTATTCCAGGGTATATCCAGAAAAGTTTGGTGAGGGCAGTACAGGCATACTGGTGCTGTACTGAGAACTGGGAGACAGAATGTGAGCCCTTTGTTTATTTGAACCCCTTATTCCTGTATTTTAAGAGTAACAGCTGTCAAATCTGGGTTTTTTTGGTGGGTGGGGTGTGGGATCTATAAGGCTTCTGTAACGAATGTTTTCTTGTTAATGCACCAGAACTGGTATCAAAAAGCCTAATGCCAAGTAATGGGGAGAGCCATAAAACACAAGGAGTTTGGCTGGAGTGTTTCTTTCATGGCGCTACTTAGTCCTCTACAGTTACTTACGGAGGAGATAATTTTCCCTGCTCATTTCCCCCTGTCTCCTCCAGCTGTATCGAGGTCTCCGGGAGGGTGACCTGCCAGGACAGCTGCAGCCAGCGGGAGCGAAAAGAGCCAAGAACAAGATTTGTTAGGGCAGAAAAACGGGGCTTCTCAATCGCTAATGCCATGTGAGGAGCTCCTCCTTCTCCCCGTCCCCCTCGGGGGACACGGGACTGGCTGCAGAGCTCATCACACCCAGACAGAAGTTAAACCCCTCTTCAGTTTTGGGGGGTTTATTTTTCACAATAGCTTTTCCATGATAATGAAAGCAAGAATAACTCCACCAAGTAGGTGGATGGAAATGTAGTAGGACAAAAATGGAAGAGAAGAAAGGAGAGGAAGGGGAGTGAAATAATAGCTATTGGCAGTCATTTTTGAAACCCTTTTGACTGCTTCACAGCAATTTTTAGAGGATATTTGGCACTTTTTCCTTTTCTTCTTGCACATACGTGCAATTTTCTTACGACTGAGAGAATTCAGTGATAGCAACATTATAGAAAGTCAGGTGTATAGAATATATTAGAAAGTCAGGTGTATAGAATATATTGGCAGGTAAAAGTAGATATTGGCAGAAAAAAGGATGAACAGCAAAAAAGCTGTTAGTCATATTATGGCTTCAGCCACACCATTCAATGATGAAAAATAATTCCTCTGGCTGCTGATAACAGATAATTAAAATTTTCAGGGAGCTGCCAGTGAAAAATAGTATTTTTCTTGTTGTATATATGGAAATCCAGCACAAAGCATGTGGTGTTCCTGTGGCTAATGAATTCTAAAGCAAAGCCAGGAGCTGGAAACACGCAGAAACTCCCCACTGCAGGGATCTTTGGCACCATTGTGTGCCTCTGTGGCTGAGACAATGGGAACAATTTTATGCTAATCAGCGGAAATAAAATGCAACATTTTGGTACAAGAGAAATTAGCTGACACCAGCACTTGAACTTTTCTAAGCAGGAGTCTTGGTTTGTGGGTTATCAAAGTGGATAACGCTGTGAGGCACTACAAATCTTATGCAAGTTCTGCCAGTTGGAACATGTGCAATTTTTTTATTTTCCCTGGTGTTTTTTTTTTTTGGCAACTAGAACATGCACAACTTCTTTATTTTCCGTGTTTATTTTTTCAGCTTCTTTATTTTCCCTGGGTTTTTTTTGTTTTGTTTCTGGCTTTATTATCTTAAGGGATATAAACTGTCTTTCTTACAATAACTTATTCCTTCTTTGGATGGAAATATCTACTACTTTCACATGCCTAGGTTAAATGTCCTGCTTAAGGGTACTTAAAAGTGATTGATAATAGGTCCTCAGAAAACAAATACAAAATCAGAGGCAGTGGCAGAGAGAGGTCAAAGGCAAAGGGCCAGTGGGGGTGAATGTGGTCAAGTAATAGGGGGTGATCGGCAGAGGAGGCTGCATGAATGTATGTGTGGGGAAAACTCTCTGTTGCGTTGCCTGTCTTTTCAGCCGGTCCTGCTGCCGGACCAGAGCTTTTCCTGGATCTTCATAGATAAACCCTGGGTAACACACGTTGAAAGTACGTTAAATGAATATTATACATCATTATGCTGTGTTGCACATTGAACATTGTAGAGACACACACACAAAATTATACAATTATATAGACTGTTTTCCTTGCAATGAAACTGCTTAAAGAACTAGTGAAATATGTAAATTAAGGTATTACTTTTTACGATTTTTATAAGCATACTACTTTAATTGGGATTTATGATTTTGGGAGGCAAGGTAAGCAGGACTCATGGGCTCAATGCGTTGGAATAGGAGCATGAACGAAGCCAGATACCGCTGTTTAAATCACAACTCTGCTGGTAGAGAATGAGGATTCTGTGAAAGAGGGTTTTTGTCAGGAGAGAGCAGACCCTGAAGCCAAGATAGACAGCTTCAGGGAAATCACCTGATGCGCTCTTTGGTTTTTCAATAACAAGACACGTAAATTGAACCGGGGCGTTACTTAGAATGTAGAGGCAGAACTATGGAACGAGCTAATATCTTTGATTAAATAAGTTACCGACCCTCTGAGAAACCGATGCTCCCAGTGGGTCTGCCTCTGTGGTAAATATGGTTTGTATAACAAAGCCTTTCTTGGATAATTTGCATTAGCTTGTGCTGAAGCGTTTTCCACTAGTGATTTTTAGCTTCCCAAATACTGTAGAAGTGCTCTGATTACACGGTAATAAACTATATCTGAATGTCCAAATGAATACAGATGTTCAGCCACTAGTCTTGCATCTCATCCAAGAAAAAAAATCAGCAATCGCTCTTAAAAAGGAAAGCTTTTTATGGCAAAAATAAAGGCTGTCTGAGAACACAGAGACTGAGAGGGCAGTTTGCAATACTGGCATCAAAGAATATGAGTGGAATTGGTTGAAAAAGAATCTTAAAATACGTGGAGCATTTGTGTGTGGTCCATAATATTCAAAGGGCTTTTTTCATGGCAGTAGTCACTATTCTTTTTATTGCTTTAGTAATAAAATGGGAAACACTTAAATTGATAAGCAAAAGCAAAAAATGTTGATACCGCCCACAGTAAAAATGATTTTTTAAAAGGCCCTTTTATCAAAAACATGACGTTCAAAGTACTTTTAACTAAATAGTACCTGATGAAAAACACCCTTTGTAGACACTAAAATAGAAACAAATTGGCTGCTCTAACAAGTAAATATCCTTCAAATGAAAATTCCTGTTCCACGCGTTTGATAAACTCCGAGTAGGAGAGGATTTATATCTCTATTGTGTAAGCCAACCTGGGTTTTGCACGGCTGCAGTTCTGATTGTGGGATGATATATAGATAGATAAATACCTATTTAGATGTATCTAACAGCAACTTTGGAAATGGCTTTAAAAACGTTTCTCCTAACTGCAAGCTGGACTTCCTCTGACACTAGGACAGGGCCCATACTAGGCATGGGAGTATTAAACACCATTGGAGATGATACCTTTCAAATGAGAAATACTTAGGTTGCAGCCGGTGGGGTTATTAAAGACCATGTCACATCCATCACTCCCCATTAATTAAATGAATTGTGTCTACCCAATTACTTCTTAAGTGAAATCTTTACTTTGTTGATGCTTTGGTTGACTTGTTGAGGATTTTATCCTGCATGGGAGTAGCTCTACGTTTTTTCAGTGAGAGACCCTTTTTGCAGCTCAGATAGCCTCAGGTGCTGGTGTGATAGACATATATTATATGAAAAGTGTTTCTCTCAACCCAACTGAGTTTAGTAGGATGAGAGGTGACAGGCAGGAAATACATTCATGCTTACATTTTTATATTGTGAGATTAATACTATTGTAAAGTTTCTCAAGCTACCTATACAGGTTAAGGATTTAACCATCAGGATTAAACTTTCCTGAATCATTTAAGACAAAAATTAATTATTTTTTATGCATCAGTGAGTTGATACCAAAATGCCTTTTGAAGCTTGGATTTTTTTAGTATGGGCATTTTAGTATTTATTGCCTTTCTTTAGAGAAATTGCTCTTCTTTTCATTCAGCTCACATGAAAATTAACTCCATAACCACAATGATATTTACAAAATTAATCACATCCTCCTCCATTCTCCCCAAACTCATTGAAAGAAAAGAAGAAAAAACCCTTATTTGAGTAAAAGTAGCAAAGAATCTAGAAGTCCTTGAGGTCCGCTAGGCATAACAGTGTTGCAAAGGGGGCAGAATATGGCCTTTATATAAGCTAAACTATGCGGCTTTTGTGTTTGCTGTTGCACAGAAGTGTACAAAGAACGTGTGTGTGAAGGGTGTTAACAGTTTGAGGTTTGACAGTTGGGATGGTGAGTTCAGTTGTCCCCATTTCTGTTCTATGATGCAGCAAAATCTTGCTGGCCCAGAACTTGATGTAAATTGAGATGAAACTACCTCTGTACTCCTAACGTTTGAATTTTGCCCTGTGGTCCACATTTTCTAAATATAGAATCCAGTAGCGATAGGGACAGAGCAAGAAGAGGTACAAGAAAAGGGCCAAGGTCAGGCACAGAAAGGAAATGGCGATAAACACAAAGCTTCCACATTGCTTTCGTTTTAAATTAAACTCAGCCGTCCCTGCTTTCTTACCTTTAAGTCTTCCATCTCGCTCCCGAGGCCCTGTGAGTTTATTTGAACCTAGTCCTGCACACAAATAGCGACAGCCCTCATATGGTAAAGAGGTGTCAAGTAACTACTTGCTTCTCCAGACCAAAGGAGAACTGGGCTCTGCTGGGCCTCCTTCCCTTCGAAATAAAAAGTGATGGATGTGGGTACACAAACATATGCATGCAGGCCTTCTGCGTCCTGCTTCGTCAGCATTTGGCTCATTAATACAACTCCGGTGGCCTCGGCATCCTTCAGTCAAGACCAAGGAAAGCTGTGGAATACAGAGCAGAATGTTTTTTTTCACTTGTGCGTGCTGTAATGCAGGAGAAATTACGGGTACAACAACAGAGACAAGATATGAACTTCCTTCTGTCGGTTCATTATGTTATTACAACTTTTTTTTAAAAAAAGGAACTGCAGAAAATAGATGAAGGATATTTATCTCTTACCTGTAGTTGATTTTTGTGTGATACCAAGAACCTGCAAGAGCAATAGTTGACACTTAGAGAAGAATCTCTTTTGACTTAGAGATATCAAAATACATTGTGTTCGGTATCATTCTTTTCAGGGCCACTCCAAGCCTTAGAAGAATTGCCACTTTTGCAGTCAAATCCAAGTAACATCTGCTCTATGCAACCAGTCAATATTGTGGAAAAGTTCAAAGAATGAAGATCATTAGTAGTGTCAGCTTTACAACCAGAAGGTAATGGCATTAAAGTGAGCAAGTATAATACCCAACAATACCAGGCTCATTAACCAGTGATTTATCATGATGAAAAGACCTGTTTAACCTTTAGTCTTCACATGCTTTCTGTTTTTAACAAAAAGACCTATTATTTCTAGTTGTCAAGCGATAATTTGTGGGTTGTTAAAGGGATGTATTAAATTATACTTTAAACGATTATACACAATTACACAAATATTGCATTTGCAATGGGATAAATTGAAGCAAATATGATTTTCCCCCCTCTCCTCTTTTAATTTTGTTCATCCATTTGGAAAGTAAAATGAAGGCATTACATATATTAAGGATACAAGTATGTGGCTTTTAAGCACGTTGAACTGGGTTTAATGTGTGCAGCAAGTGACAACGTTGTTCCACAGAAGCAGCAAAATCCACATAAAATATTTAGAGGGTTATATACACCAGTGCAGAAAGCTTGTTCTTGGCTCTGAATAAACAGGTTCGTGTAGCTGACTGTCCTATAAAACTATGTTTCTTTTATCTGTGTGCTGGGATGTTTCATTAATTTAATTCTTTTTTTTTTTTTTTCTTGGAAACGAAGCACTGTTGGGTCTAGACAGCTTTTGATAGTTGCCATGTAACCTCGTCTACAGCAGATCAGCCAACAAAACTTATTCTGACCTACAGCTGCCTTGCCAGCAATAAGCCTCTCTGAAAATCTCAGTTCTGTCAAGTTGTGCCAAACTGTACAGTGGCTTTTGTGACATAGACAAATGTCCATCAAGGATTGGAAAGACCATGAGGCTCATTTCAGATCTAATTAGATCATTTGTGATCCAATCCAGATTTACATTGCAGATCGCCAGGAGCACCATGTCTAGTTTCACATTTTTTCTATCTATCTATTTGGTTCTCTGTCTATCCTTAGTATGATATAAGGATAAATTTGTAACTGATTTGGTAATTCTCCACGTACTTCTGTAGACAAAGAGACTCTAGACACACAAACTAAGCTGCACGAGCAGATAAAATAGAATGATTGTGGACTTCACACCTGTTTTTTTACACCTACCTTCCAAATGTCATACCTTCAAATGTATTGATGTTTCACATACAAATTTGAGAAAAGTTAGTCAGTATTTAAGAAGTTGGTAGGAACAAAACAATATTGTTAAACATGGCAGGAGAGAGATCATGTACAATATTCAAAATGAACAATCCGGAAGGATTTTCTAATCTATGAGTAGATTTTGTGATTTTACAGTTGGAAGGCATCTTGGTAATCTACAGGTAATGCAGTATTTGTGACAGAGTTCTTCTGAAGTTGGTATATAATTGTAACACCTTTGAAATGAACAGAGATGTAAGATGTTTTCTTTCCCTCAAGCTTTATTAACACAGATTTCCATCTATCATTGAGAAAATGGCTAGGTACACATTTTAAATTACAGAGGCGCTAGATCTACAGATCTCTGTAGATATCCCCTTTCTCTGCTTACCTACAATACTAAAAT
The DNA here is from genome assembly GCA_013398915.1 of Dromas ardeola. NCBI lineage: Eukaryota > Metazoa > Chordata > Aves > Charadriiformes > Dromadidae > Dromas > Dromas ardeola. Next base: position 61,396 of record VYZM01003143.1, on the reverse strand, counting down.
ATTGATCTCTGTTTTCTGCTGTGAAAGTGTTATATAAATTTTGGGGGAAAACACTGAGAATGTTTCATTCTTGGTGATGCTGAGCCTCATCTCCTTGGTGATAATTTCTGGGTCTGATTAAACTTTTGGGGATGTACTACCATCTATCAATTTTGCTGTCTTGGTTGTCAAGAAAATATTTTAAATTCTTCCTGCATTTGAGGAAAAGTTTGGACTGAAAATAAGCCATAGCGATCCCTTTTTATCCAGTATTGTAGCAATAGCATATTTGTTCATATTTTTGGATTGCTAGTTCCAGTTTTCTCCTCAATCCAGGCAAAATGAAATCTTTGTCTCCCTTCTGCAGGGTGACTGCCCTGAGCACCATGGCATGAAACAATGGAGAGGGTGATGTGAGCTTCTCTTCTGTCTTGTAGGTGGTGCTTCACTATGTATTAAATAAATTTTCAATGAGAAAAGAAATGTAAAAGAAGACTCGAAGGACCTCATGATTAGGACACTTGGCTTGGAGAAAAGATACTTCTGATGCTGTCTTCAAAGATCATTGACTCTTTATGCACAATGGAATTGCAGTAATATGAGAGACTGGCAATCATACAGCATCCATGTCATCATATGTCCTGGTGGGTTTAGTGCTTTATGTAGAAGACCTTCAGGCCCTTTCAAGAAAGGGAAGGATTGAAACCAAGTCTTCTGAGTAGTGAGTGACCTAACGCCTAGGCTGCTGAAGGGACTGCGGACATATGTCAGTCTGGATTTCTCTGAACATACACGTTGTCTTTCCTGTTTTCCTT
>VYZM01003143.1:35934-59103 GCA_013398915.1 Dromas ardeola | reverse complement strand
CCCCCCCATTCTGCGCTGCCTAACAAAAGATTTTCAACAAAAGAAATTCTTCCTGGTTTGTAAAACAGTTGTGTAAAACTTGGACTGTAAAGCCACAGTTGACTGCTTTAATGTGGAACAGTTGGGAGGGTGGGGAATCGCTGGCAGGTTGGGACAGGACACAGCAATGGTGCCCCTATTCTGTCGAGGGTCTACTTAGTCACACCACCTGCTCCCCCTATTCTTTCAAAGGCAAACCAGTCATGACAGTATGAACAGACGGATGTTTAGCCTCAATACCTTGGACACACGGCACCAGACGGAGCAAGGGGAGTTAAGAAAAGATAAATTAAGTGATCAATAAAGATAAGGGACCTGTTTAGCAGTAAATGGTGGGGACAGAGCAGACAGAACAAGGGGTGAACGTGTGTTAAATAATGCAAGTGTGTGTTCAGCTAAACTCAAACTTTTCAAATCCACGTATTGTTCCCCAAAAAGCCTTTTTTCCCCCAGCGCTGGTTAATTGTGTTTTAGGTAGATGTAAAGTGTCTGTAGGCACATACGGGCTCCCCAATATAAGTCTCTTCAGAGTCAGCTGTGCTGCCTGGTACTTGGCTGGGGTGCGAGGAAGGGCAAGAGAAAGGAGTCTGTGTCTGGGTTGAGTCAATGATCTATTTGCACCTCCCACCTTTGCAATATAAGGCAAAGTATAGGAAGGGGCAATGAAGTTCTGATAGAGAATAAGTAACAGTGCTTTGACAGCCAATTGACAGTTAAGTGATCCAAAACTGTGGGATTATTTTAACTGGCTATCACACTCCTTGTCTCAAGGGCACTCTTCTTGTTCTGTCCTTCTGCCTAGCATAGCAAAGGACTTGACTTCAGGCTTAGGCTTCTAACCCTCCTGTAGTTAAATAAGCAGATATAAAAATCAACCTACACTCTTGCTTCACCCTCAGTGTAAAAAAAGCTTGCAGTTGAGTAGCTGCAGAAAAATTGTGTAGTTTTACGTACCAGTAGTCTGCACCATGAAGAAAGTTCTTCCACCTCTTGACCGGTTACAAAAGAAGCCTCTTTCCAGTATCTGAAGGGGGCCCACAAGAAAGCTGGAGAGGGTCTTTTGACACAGGCACGTAGTGATAGGATGAGGGGTAATGGCTTCAATCTGAAGAGGGTACAATTAGATTAGATGTTAGGAAGAAATTTTTCACTGTGAGGGTGGTGAGACACTGGAACAGGTTGCCCAGAGAAGCTGTGGCTGCCCCATCCCTGGAGGTGTTCAAGGCCAGGCTGGAAGGGGCGTTGAGCAACCTGGTCTGGTGGGAGGTGTCCCTGGCCAACGTCCCCTGGCAGGGGGGTTGGAACGAGATGATCTTTAAGGTCCTTTCCAACCCCAAACCATTCTATGATTCTAAGCTACCGACGTAAACGATCATGCCCAGCCCAAATCAGAGTTGTTTTTAAATACGAGTATGTGTCTCGCTCTCCTCTAATGCCCCAAAAAGGAGGTGCTTTTCTCTCTGGAACATTCAGGGTTGAGGAATTAAACCCATTACTGTGATATAACTGATGGTGTGTCTGACTGTGCCTCATCTGCTCTGTGGTAGCAGCACACAAGGGAGAAGCTACCTGGTGTTTCGCAAGGGGGAACCCTGGAGTAAGCGTAGGCATAGAGAAAAGTGACAGGCACTGCAAGTTTATAACTTTGCCAGGACACCTTGTTCTTGTGTTTAGTCTACTAGTATCACCCACTTATTCAGGAAATTGCACTTTAATTACTACTAATCTTAGAATAGAGTAGTTCAGTTGGAAGGGAGCTACAACTGTCACGTAGTCCAACTGCCTAAATGTGAGCAAGCAACATATGTTCAGTGGAGTAGGACCTTGTGGTGCTCTCAGCTCTCACGTTCTTTGGTTATCCCAATATGATTAAAGACAGTTAATTGCCAGACCACATTAAATAGGCTCTCCTGATTGCACTTGATCTAGTAGATCACATAGGTCCCATGGCCTCAGCTCCCATCCTTTCTATTATTTTTTGTGTACTTGTGTAATGCTAAAACAATGATGCTGCACAATAAACAGTAAAGTACTGTGAGGTTTTAAGGTGTCACTCACCAAAATATCCCAGGACGTGAAAACTGAATTGTAGTGGCGCAAGGGCGCACAAAATCGATTTCTGTGTTATAAAGGTCTATTCCTTTTCACTAGGCAGAAGAAACTGCAGAGCCCTAGAAGTCACTGAGAGGTAGACTTAAAGGACAGGGAGAAACATCTGACTCAAAAAAAAAAAAAAAAAAGAATTTAATTGGCCTTGGTGTCTTGGTGATGGCTTGTAAGTGCAGCTGAGCCTCAGCTGTTCTCTGTAGTGTCATCCTGAACTGACACTTTGATTTTCCTTTTAGAGCTGAAATGATTCTCACTGAGTGTCCTCCACAGCTGATCCTGCGCAGCTGTGGGGACTTGGGCAGTGGGAACCTGTTTCCTGAGGGGAGCGGGGCCAGCACAGCTGCATGGAGACAGCTGGTAGGGTCGGGTGGTTCTCATCACTGTGAAGGCGGAGGTGACCTCCACAAAACATCCCAGCTTTTCATGGCACAACAATATGCCTCCAGCCACCCTGCCCTGTTCCACAGCAAACCATTCATGAAAACCATTTCCACAAGATTGTGGCAATACTGGCTAGCTCAGATTGGGGAGCTTCCTACGCTCCAGATAGGGCTACCGCAGCCTTTCTCTGATGGCCACATCAGGCAGTAGAGGCTCCAAAAAGAGCTCTTTGTTTAAAGGCCTTGCATGGTGCAGGATCCTTTTATTTTTGCTGTGCATGGGCTTCATTGATTATGAGAATTCCAAGATAGGGATGAAAAATGAGGATAACCTGGAGAATGAGCCTTCCACCCATTTTAGATGTGAGCTACAGGTTGCTGGTTATATGCAACATTGATGGAAAGCTGAAATGCTTGGGATTACTCCAGCACCTGTGGGAGTTAATGGTTCTGGACCAATGTCCTTGATGGTAGTCCTTTGCCTTTATGCAGCTAAATGTTTTATTTCTCTGTAATGAGACAGTGGAGCTTTCTTCCAATGGGTGTTTCTTGGTGCCCAGAATCCCAGGGCCCAGCTGTGCTTCAGAGACCTGCCTAGGTTGGAGTTTGTAATGGTATTTCCCCACTTATATTTTTAATGGATTTTTTTTTTTTGAGGGTGGCGGCGGTTGTAAAGGAGAAGGTATGAAATAAAGAGAGTGGGGAGTGAGGGATATGAATGGCTTCTTGCAGTGTTGTTAAACCCCAGTACTACGTCACAGTAATGCTTGAAAATGGGATGGTGACGCTGACTAGAAACAAAATAAACTGTCAAAGCTGGCAGAAGTTAATAGTATTAGCAAATAACCTAATGCAAAATGCTTCCACTTTTAAAAGTTATTTCAGTCTTCATACACAAAGGTTTGAAGTGAGGAGAAATACAACCCCCTGCCCTCATTCTGTACTTTATTCTGTCAGTACTTGCAAGGAACATAATCTGTGGCAAAACCCAGGGTCAGAATTTCCTAAAACAAGGATTCTTTCACACTGTTGAGATGAATTAAACAGACAAATAGACACCAGCTCTGTGTGAGTCAAGATTTTCTCCTGATTTCAGAATTGGGCCCTGTTAGTTATAAGCATGCAATGAGGATTTTTTTGGTTCTCTTTCAAATCAGCAGCAGTGTTGAGATGTCTGCATGCATGCTAAATAAAAGTGACAGGCAAATGTCCTGTGCAGGCGGTATGTTAACAGTGCTGTAATGATCGTGGGTTGGCTGAGCGCTGTTGTTTTATTTGGACCTGATCCTTGTGGGTACAGAGTGACTTCAGCAGCAGGGAACTGCTGTCCGCTTTGTGCGAAAAGAACATAATCTAACCACATACCCACAGACTCCATAAAACAGATGCCTGGTTTGGTAATTACCTTGATACATTTTGTGATTAATGATTTGCATCTGTGGGATTATCATTCATAAGCCTGGCAATAAAGCTGTTTATTTTTATGAGATGTTCTATAATTCCAACTCCAAGAATGGCACGGTACATTAGTGTTGGTACATCAGCTAAATGTGCGTGCAGCATCATAAGATGATTCAAACAAACAACTGGGAGCATTATTATGTGCTCTGGAATCTACCACAGTGCAGCCACAGCATGATTCATTTGGCAGCCTTCTCCTACAGCTTATTGCAGTCATTTTAGAAGACCGTGGGTCTTTTTCCACATAAAGTCAGCTTGACAGTAAGAGGTATCCCACAGGTCAAGCATGTGATCCTTAATAATAAGCTACTCCAAAGTCGTCGTGAATTATTAACAAAAAATGTTATGTTGAAGAGGGGCTGAACTTCCTTCACTTTGGGACGCAAAGTGTCCTTTGTTTTCCACAAAGTAATTTCATTAATTTAAATAGTTTGTTTTCCTGAACTCCATGAAGTGTGCATTCTGGATTTCAGTTTTTATTTTTCTGGAAAGGCACGGCCCTGGGGTGGCCTGAGGGCTTTCCTCCAGTGAGAAGACTATGGGACCCCTTGCTGTCTGTCCTCTGCAGACCGTGTCCTGTTCGTTAGGCTATTTCTGAAGTTATCAAGTACTTTTTTATTAATCTCTCTTGCTAGAGTTCTCTATATTTTTCACAGTGTGCTGATTTAATTCTTCTACTTTCTACTACCTCACTTAAAACAGCCCAGGTCGGAAGGGACCTTAAAAGATCCTCTGGTCCAACCTTTCATGGGAAAGAGAGCCTAGATGTGATTATCTAGCACCCTCTCCAAATGCATCTCGAAAAACTCCACAGATGGGGACTCTACCACACCCCTGGGGAGGTTGTTCCAGTGAATGATTGTTCTTACTGTAAAAAATGTCTTTCTTGTGTTGGCATGAAACCTATCCTGGTGCTACTTGTACCCGTTGCCCTTTGTCTTCTCCGTGTGGCTCCTTGTGAACAGAGCACAAGTGCTCCTGTGCTCAGTGAGTTGGATCAAGACACTGATCCATGGAAATCTAAACAAATCCTACCCTTCAAATTCCCAGATTTTCTTGGAGCTGGATGGGTTCCTCGACCCAGCTGGACACGTAAGTTCAAGTGCCAGAAGCTGGAGGAGTGCAATTGAAGGAGCGAATTGGCATGACAGCTGAAGTGCACTGCAGTTAGTTGGTTTAAGCCAGTGGGAACTGGTCCATGGTGAGCTCTGCTGTCTCTCTGTGGTTATTTGTGAGCTCAGATGTAATGGTTGAGCTCTTTCGCTTGTTCCAAATCCAAATTCTCTGGAGACATTTCACCTAAGCTGTAGTCGTCGTCTTCGTCTGAAGGCGGATCTGCTGGAATAGAAATCTCATGATCCGAGTTTGGAGGAGCCTAGGCCACGGGATCAGGAGACTCAGAAGTGGAGGCCATGCAAGTAGAGTTCATATGAATAGGAGGCCCTGAGCCCACAGGCTGTGGGATGTGATCCAAGGAGCCGAGGGCATGGGAGTTGAAGCTTAGGGACTAGAGGCCACAGGAGTGGAGGCTGTAGGACTGAGTGCCACAGGATCAGAGGCTGTGGAATCCACGGCCATGGAAATGGAGAACACCTGAGTCGAGGTACTGGGAGTGGAGACCAAGGGACTAGAGGCCATGGGACAGGTGGCCACATGACCAAATTCCATAGGAGCGGAGGACACGAGACCAGAGGACATGGGATGGTAGTCTGCCTGAATTCTCTGCTCTCGGCAGAAGCGTGTGGCTGCCATAAATAAGAAGTGGGTAAAGATATGGTGAATTGCTTGTTTCTAACAGCAGATAGGGTTTACTTAAAACAGGGAGTAGACAGTGCCCTGCTGTGGTATCTCCTAGAGATACCTAAGTGCAAACACCTCTTCAGCAGTGTAATTCCAAAATTAATTTTTTTGTGGGGAAAAATAGGAAAAGAATTTGGATGTAGTTTTTTATTTGGTCTCTCGGCTGCTATGAACGCTGTTTTAAATGAGAAACGGGCAGAGCAGGAGTCCACAGCACACATATAGAGAAGGAATATTTTACACAATGCAGTCATCACCCACCGGAGGCCGTGGAGGTCAGTGAGTGCAGATATTCAGCTCCTTGGCCTCCACGAATCTTCAGCTGTCAGCACTGTATCTCACAGCATCAGTTTAAGAGTGTTTGAATCCGAGGATTAGACTCAGCTATAGGAGTATGAGGCTCCGCAGTCTCTGCGTCCTGCAAAGATGACAGAGCCAATGCACCCCCAGTTTATGTCACCTTCCAGAGAACCCTTCCAGTGCTTAGGGCTGGGGGATGTTCCTGGGGACAAAAGCTATAGCAGGAGAGCTGCAGTTCCTGTCTGGATTTCAGGGTCTCCAGCAGCCAGGCAGGTTGGTTGTGCCTGTCCTTGTTCTCTAATGGCCTGAGAGAAAGAAGATGCAAAGCTCTTTTTGGTGCATATCTTCTCACAGCCCTGAGCTGCCTCATCAGGTCAGCTCACAGCCTGCTGGGGCATTAATCAAGTCTATATAATTCAGGTACGGAATTATGGAGTAAACGTTGGGCTGTCTCTAATATAAACATTCTCCTTTTCATCCGGTTAGAAACACGGCATAGTCTTTTCCCTTTGTAAAATGGAAATGGTTTCAGGTGAAAGGCAATAAATGATCATAGCGTCATTAAAATGCGTGTAACTATATTGACCATACATAAAAGGCAGTAACACAGATTCACTCACTGCTTAATAATTAGGGACTGTGTCATTATAGTTTCACGCTGATAAAACTGTTCCAATGAGGAAAACCTGGGGCAACACAAGGGCAAAACACACATTGCTCCTTAGCGTTGCACAGCCACTGTGCATTTGGTTGTTCTAAAATTTATTTATTCTTAAAGACCAAAATATTTTCAGTTTTCTCACATCTGTAACTAAAGGAACTGTTAGTTTGTCTTATTTCACAAGCAACTGCCACTGTTTAGGATAAAAAACACAAAAAGGTGATAAAAAACAAATAGAGATTTTACTACCAAAATTTAGGGAAGTGTAATTAACAGAATGATGGTGTTAAGCTTTGGGGACAAAAAAAATATTTTAAAAAATTGAAAAACTATGCTGCCTGTGGGTGTTGCTTCTGTTCTTATTGTTATATTTGAATAGTCCCATCTTCTTTGTACCTCACGGTTTCATTTATGTAGTCGTTTTTCAAATGTTAAGCTATCCTGAACAGAAGAACACATTCTCCAGACTGTTGCTGAAATGATGCGGCCATGTTAGAATGTTTAAAATACTCCCCCCAAACCCCATTGTGTTTCTAATCAATGTCTATTGTGCATAACTTGTGCCTTCACATCCTGCCAAGCCTGTCTTTGGCATCGGGCTTTCCTGAACTGTTTAGTATGTTTTCTTCTTGCTGTCGCCGAAGGTGCATTGTTGGCACTATGGGAGAGACAATCTTGCAAATTATTTTTTTTTTCTACATCATTGGTCACACGGTGTGATTACTCCAGCTGTACAAATAATGTAGGAAATGGATTTTTTTTTTGCATTAGAATTATGCAAGTCCAGCAAATACTCTCAACAATTGCTCCTTAAGTCAGTGAAATTTCAAGCCATTCAGTTTTCTTGTAAGGAGCTCACGGCTTCTTTGATGATGAGGCTTGTTAAGCCCAAATGTGGAGAACTAATAAAATAATAAAAAGGCTCCAGAGGTGTTTATAGATTTCAATTATCTCTTGCTTTCTCTCCCAGGATTGGGCTAGGCAGGATTGTGCTGCCCTCAAGTAGTACTTGAGTCTAGGCTGCATTTTATGTTGGCTGTCTCCGAGGTTTCTTCTTTGTGGCTGAATCGCCTTAGCGTGGGTAGTGTACAGAGGTGCTAAGGGCTCCCCGAGACAAAGCAGCCATGCTTCACAAAAGCAAAGGAGCAAAAGGAAGCAAAATTGAATCTCTAGCACCCAGCTCCTGGGCAAACAGACGAAACTAATGGATCCACTCTTGCTCCTCCCATCCAATTACTGTGATCCAGTAGAGAGAATATGGCAACATCGGTTCACACAAACTCTAATACTCTTAATCCCTTCCATACATATAAACCTCACATTCACCACCCTTACTTCATTATCGAGCCACCCAGGCAGCCGGAGCGTCGGAATGGACCCACCGGCTGCAAAAACCTGCCTCCTTCAGGTTTTCATCAGCTAATGAGGGATATGCAAATGACAAGCTTATGGGATTATGCCTTGTCTAACAGCAGTCCTCCCCACAGTGATACAGTACTAATACAGGTGTTAGTAAACTGGTTATTAGGCGCTGGCTAATTTAGGCCCATTCACGCTGGGATTGTGCTGGCAGCCCTGCCATTTGTACTGGTGTTTGTGGCCCAGTAGGAGATCTATCAGGGCTGTGGTGGGTCTGACACAAACTCCTCGCCGCTAGATATGAAGTTAATAATCTGGTTGGTTTGGTCTTTAGCCATACACAACAACCCATGACAGAAACAGGGATCTCCCCCTCCACCCCAGCAGCCTGGGAAATTGTCTCAGGAGGGCAAAGGGGGAGTTTAATTAACAGTTATTTAACATTTATATGAAGTTTTCACATACTTTTGACTAAAATGTAAAACGCGGCAATATGATTAACCTGTATTTTCTCTTGGTCACAACTAGCCAACTTTCTCTTCCATGAAAGAACCTGCAGCCTACAGTGAGAATAAAATACACCACTTCTGAGGATGGGCGATCTCTCTGGGGCTCTGTCTGTTTCAGTGGTTCAGTATAACTTTCTGCTTTTTAATTTATCTATTTGGTGATATTTCTTTAAAAAGTTCCTTCCCCATGCAAGGAATTCTACGTTGCATTGCATTTACTCACTGTGTCAGTGGAGAAAACCAGTAAGGTATGCATAGACCCAGGCATATGATGTCAGCAACTTGTTAGCTGATACCCCTGCTATTTGGTTGTCTAAAATTTCCTTAAGTATACTCATTTCATAAACAGCGAATATTCCATACACATAAATATATGATGCCAAGCCTATAGCAATTTTCAGTATTTCCCTGAAGGACTTTGGTGCCATCTTATCCAAGCCTGCAGTAGAAATTAAGATAGGATTAGCAAATCGTTTTAAAGATCTCTGCTTTACTAACAATGAGATACAGAAGCATAGCTGTTTCCATGGATGGGGGACCCCAAATATAGCAGAAATCCACAAGTGCATCATCTGAGAAGTGTCAAAATTAAATAGAAGATGCCCAATGAATGGCGACTTTTATCCTCTCCAGTCAGCAGAAGCAAGGAGGTACTTTAAAGTAAATTTTAGTTTAAGGCACGTTTGAGGATTTTGCCAAAAGAGATGTGATGTTGTGAGGTTTTGTTTTTATTACAACAGTAATACTGCCAATTACTTCTTTCCGTCATTTAAACATTATTTAAAAGTCAAGGACCTCACAGACTGTTGAGCTGTCCTAAGAGAAGTCAGAAATTTGGGGGCCCAGGTAGCTTTCGGTGAGTTCAAAGCTTTAATTTCATCTTCAAAACGAGTAAGTTGGAATTGTCATCATCATACGTGGGCAGATTGAGACAAAGGTTTAAAGGGTAAAGTGTTCAAAAGTGGGTCCACAAATGTAAATATGCAAAGCCTCTTAGATTTAATGCATACGTATCTATTGTTCATCTGTTTGCTCTGACTGACCCTAACTAAACGTGTATCTTTAGAGGAAGGTTCTGCATCTGAAGTTTTCTTGTTTCACTTTAAAGTATTTGAAAATCAAACATGGGTCCAAAATTTGAAAATTCAGATCAGTGATCAGTCTCTTGAACCTAAGGATTCTGGATAAATGAGGCTGGCTCATCTGCTTATATGGCACTTAAATTAAGGTTCCTTCGCTCTCCTGCTCCGTAAACTGGAACCTGAGGTGGTGCGTGGACACTGTCTTGTTCAGGTTGTGCTTGGGATAACCTGTCGCTATGCAAAATGAATTTGCAAACGATGCACTGAATCTTGTATAAGCTAAAAGACATTGACTAGTGGATGGGGAGAAGCCAGACACTGTGGAATGGTTTAAATAGAGCACGTTTTTTTTGTTTCTTCATCGTTCTGTCATCCTGCTCTTTGTTCACCTCTAAAATAACCTGGAGAAAATAAGGAGAATTTGAATCACATTGGTTACAGTCCAGTGGAGTCCTACTGGCAAAATGTTGTCATGCTATTTGTAGATAACAGAGGGACCACTGTCTATTTATCTTTATGCTTTGTATCTGCGTGCTGTTGCTTTGAATATTGAGAAGGTGAGAAAAGTTTATCCAGGTTGGACCTATTAAAAATCCCAGGAGCCAGCATCCCTGAATGTTCACAAAGAACATAAATGCTCAGAAAGATTAAGGAACTCTTTAGAGCAAGGAAAAAACATTTTTCTTTTAATAAATATTTCAGTGAAGCAACAACATTTCTAAATGCTGGTGACTCTATTTACTTGAGAGCTGAGATGGTGAAGGAATTGAATTTACGAAATGCAACAGACTTAAGTCAATGCAAAAAACATGGCAGGAAAAAAGCCTGCTTGTACTTGGACAGAACAGATCAGAAATATTGTGGAAACTTTAAAGAAAAATATCTGATTTGATAACAGCATTGGCAATAGTTGCTATGAGTGGGAGCAAAAGAATAGTGTCTAAGAGTGCAGTTACACAATAAATTTGCTGTGTGTTTCTTTTTTTTTTTTAATGCAAGTATAATTACTTCTGGCAGTTTGAGGAGAGCACACACTGCATCGAAGAAAAAGGTTACTCCTTGATTTGGTAAAGAAAGTATACCAATATAGTGTTCAAAAGTAAATGTGTGTTTGAAAAAGTGTCCAGGCTCCAGTACAGAGAAACACATGGGCTGTAAGAATGAATACGTGTTGAGGGTTGAAACTGTGACAGTAAATATTAAATTAAAATTTAATTAAATTAAATTAAGAACCAACCCATGCTGATTTCCACTGGATGACAAAACCAGCTGCCAGGTGATGTGCTGTCAGCAGTGCACCGCTGGCAAAGACGGACGATCTTTTTGACTTTGCTGTGATCAGAATTTCACTCAAAGTCATTAAAGGGCAAAATAATTACTGCCATGCAGTGTTTCTTGTTTACTGAACACGTATATGTCTATTCAAACGTGAGACTGGGACACTTTGTTATACAAAGTGTTTGTGTTCCTCAGCGGGATCTGTTTTCTACTGCGATTCAGCCCTTCAGGTTTTCCCCACAGTCAGACTCCTCGGATCTTCTTCATGATTCAACACATAGCGATCACTTGTGGTAAGTAAGTTAGTTTTTTAGTTAGCGGTCATACTTTGCAAACAAACCCAGTACTGGTAGGAGGAACTTAGGCAGCTGCCAGTCTTGCATGCCAGAGGAGTAAGTCTTAGAGGTTGGAAGAGAAAGGAGTGCGTGCCTCATCTTCTCTCCAGGGACTCTCATCAGCCTAGCAGCAGCTTAATTTGCCAGGTAATGTTCATTTTTCTTTTGGAAGTGAACCCTTCAAACGCTAGAGCTTCCTTGACTTCCACATACACTGTAATCAAAGGACTGGTGAGATTGCAACTTCAAGAATTCCATTTTAGCCTGCTTTATTGCAAATGTTCTTTGAAATCCGCTGCTTTGGTTCTAAACCAGAAACAGCAAAATGATATTGCCAGAGTTCATAGCAGTTTTAGTTTAAACGGTATCCCCTTCTAGATTTCAGGAAAAATGCCTGGATTTTCAGCCTGCTGTTTTACTTGCGCTTTAGATAACAGCTCTCTCCTTGGTCACCCTTGAATTAATATTTTTCTGCCAATAGAAGTTGGTGGTTAGATGAATCATGCATCTGTTTTCAGGAAGTCACTGTAAAACATTTCTTTCCCGTATCTGCAGAGTAAATAACAAAGCCCCCCACCTTTACAACCAGGACGCATAGCTTTTTATGAATCAGACTCCCTGAGAGCTTCAGTTTGATTTTCAGATGCTGGGATCTATCTACAGGTGCTGGAAACAGATATGTTCACAGAAAAAAGAATCCATTTTTGATCTCCTTAACTTTGAAGATAGTCCTCCGCAGTGCTAAAGAGAATATATTATTCCCAGGCTACCAGAGTATCTTTAAGAGCTTCTACTTTGTAGGACCATTCAGCAAGCAATTGTACGTTGCTTAAAGAAATCCTATGTTCTGCTCACTAACATTCAAATATTTCTGACAAGAAGAGATGCCTAATCAAGAGATGGGGTTAAGATAACATTCAAGATCCACATTATGAATCTAGTCTGAGCCAACTGAGTTTTGTCCTGAACCGTCTCTCATGATGTGGCTGTAAGCAGGTGGTAGAGAGGCGTCTGTGGAGCAGCTTATCCGCTCTGGGATCTTCTACGCTTCCAGCTATCCCATTGTGTTTTGGCCTCATTCCATAGAATCATAGAATTTTCTAGGTTGGAAGGGACCTTTAAGATCATCGGGTCTAACCATTAACCTAACACTGACAAGTTACCACTAAACCATGTCCCTCAGTGCCACATCTACCCATCTTCTAAATACCTCCAGGAATGGTGATTCAACCACTTCCCCGGGCAGCCTGTTCCAATATTTGATAACCCTTTCAGTGAAGAAATTTTTCCTAATATCCAATCTAAACCTCCCCTGGTGCAACTTGAGGCCATTTCCTCTTGTCCTACCACTTGTTACTTGGGAGAAGAGACCGACCTCCACCTCGCTACAACCCCCTTTCAGGTAGTTGTAGAGAGCGAGAAGGTCTCCCTTCAGCCTCCTTTTCTCCAGGCTGCCATGTTCAGGCACGATCCCTTACAGCTGGGCATGTGATAATGCACATACGATCTAGTCCCCTAGACCTTCATACGTGCACATACGCTGTCCAGACACTTAATGTGGTCCTGCTTTGACCATTCCCCACCCTGTCCTGTGTTCTCTATATGTTTCAAGTCAGCAAGGAGGTCTGGGTTCAACAGTTGTCGGTGTCTATTTACCACTGAAGCATTTCTATGTGCAAAGGAATTCTCCCCATGACTGATGACTTCCTAGATCCACTGAAATCAGTAGGTAAATTTCTAGTAAGTTCAAGGGCAGGAATTCACTTCTGGTTTCATCAGAGTGGTTGGAAATACAGTTAAAGAGGAGGTGCGACCAAAATACATTGCAGTGTTGATGGTATTTTCTAATAAGGAGTACCAGAGGGAAGTTGTAACTCTGCATCATAGGTTGTAACTTAGTTTATATACAGCTCACAGCTCCTTTTCCGCACTCTTGCAGTGAGATAACTGCTAAGTCTGACTTCTTTTCTTATTCAAAGAGACCCTTATGTGGTGTGGTAGAATTATAATCGCTGCTTTTTCAAGCAAGTTTCCTTATCTGTCTGCAGCAGTTGTATTCTGCATATTCGTTCTAGGCAGTCATTTTCCATTACATAAAAATGTTAGGGCATCCATCTGCATTACATGGGTTTCTTTTTAATGCATAAGGCAGTTCTTTACCTAGCTTTTCACCTTTCCCAGTGAATGATTTCTGGTCCCTTGGGATAACTCTCCTATCAGAAAGACCAGTTGTCAAAGACAGCTTATGTCCCCCATCCCAGGGAAAGTAAATACGGCTTCATTCTTAGGCACTTCTGAATCCTAAATTGTTTGCAACTTCTTTCTGGAAAGAATTCTCAGTTCCCTCACTGCTAAACGGGATCACTAAATGGAAAAAAAAAAATGCACCATGAAAAGTAAGTTTGTTTGGGTTGTTGTTTGAGGAATTATTTGCAAATGCCAAGAGATGTGAGAAAATTACATCCAAAAGTTACCTTCAGAAAATCCTGAGGTCAAATAGCCTAGTATCTTTACAATGAGAATTTTAAGCGGATTCCTGCTGCATGGCAGTACATAGGGTTAAAGGTTAACAACTGACCAATTCCTTGGACAAGGTGTTATTCAAAATCAGGTACTTAAGACATTTGCTAGAGGACTTAGCCATTATAGCTGTTTGGAATCAGTGCATTTTCCAGCAGGGAAAGTATTTAGGGGAACAAAAAGAGTGCAGAGTCGGGGAATTCCAGAAAGCCTGTCGCCATATAAACTAAAAACCACCATTAGAAGCTGAGTTTTCTTTACAAAAATCTGACAGTATCCAAATAGGTGGTGTGGAAATCATGGTGGCTAGAAAGAGATGAGAGCATTCTCCGCAAATACTTTAGCTTGGCTCTATTTAAGCCCTGTTTTCAATGTACACGCGACTTTTCTCTTCCCATGTTGCTTTCCTTTGATGTAGTTATTTCTCTCAAGATTTGACTTCTTTTTTAGAGCTTGTAAAGTAAGTGCTAATTTTACAGACAGATCTGAATCAAAGGAAAAAGCTGTTGGAGGCTTGCAGTGTTTGCAGCGGTATTTCATCAGGGTTTGGAGTTTACTTGGGGGAATCCTGAAATAATAAAACCACCTCAGGTTATACTGTCCTATTTTGAAAAGGAGTTTATAGTGTAGGTGGCCATAAATATTCATATTGTTTAAGCTGCGAGTAGAGCTGTTGGATCTTCTGGGTTTTGGAGTGGTTGGCTGTTACGGACAACATGGCTATCTTCTTCGTTGGATATGAAAATATCCACGATGGTTTTGAGCAAGATTTAGAGAAGAAAAGACGGGCACTTGTACAGCCTTAAAGGCTAACATGGTTCTCAGGACTAAAACTTTGTGTGTGTGTAACGGGGAACATACTGGATTCCAGTAATATGTTTACAAAATATAAATCTTGGATTCCACTGCTGCCATGGGGGAGAAGATGTTTGTTCCACCTTCTGCTAAATCATTGGTTTGATTCAGGGAGATAAACAGCTGGTGCCCTACCAGCTGCATTTTGGATTTTCTGCGGCAGATCTATGTCACAGCCTCCCGGTGTATAAAATAGCTTTTAGCTACAAGGCAATTATAACGCTTAAATTAAAGGCATCAAGTTTGTAAGCAAGAATAGGAAATGTTATATTTAGATATATTTGGACCAAAAGCAATACTAGATAGCAAGGCAACACATACAATTTGGAGAACTGAATTTAGAATTACGTGGATTCTTTAATGTGCTTGCTTTAACGAATACTTCAGTACTTAGAGGAATTTTGAAACCCCAATCAAAACAGCCGTGTCTCTAAACAGAGTATAATAAGAAGATTGAGCTCAAACATGATTCAAAGACTAACTAAACAATGACAGCTTTGTGTAGCTTTCAAAATATTTTAATCTCTTTTTTTTTTTTGTCTCGGACTCTTCTCATTGTGGAAATAAAATTCTCAATACGCATTTCAATGAGACTCTTTTAACCTGCTTACCTCTTCTGCCTGCAGATGTGATAAAATTGATAGAATGCCAGTCTTAGATATGACAGTTGGGAGCTAGTGTTGTCCCACTGGACATTTCTCAGTAGCCTTTGGTTCCATCCAGTTTTGAAATGCATGCTATCCATTTTAAAAAAAATAATACAAAAAAAGATGGAGTGATTGTTTAAAAAAAAAAAAGATTTGTGGCAGCACTCGTAATGATATTTAACTTCATTTGCTTAAATACATTTTGCAGAACAGGACATTCAAACAAAGAAACAAAGGAAATGGTAGAGAAACAATTTACAGGAAGTCATATAAATATATATATATATGTATAGCAAACTAGTGCTGGGGCCAGGTACAATAGTTTGGTTTGACAATCCGCAACTTACTCCTTGTCTGAACAGTTATTAATGGTGTTGAATAAGATCAGCGTGCCCAGTCTAACCAAGCACAGCAGAACAAGTAGGGGGAATGTGTGTGGAGAAAAGATAAAAAGAAACTTCACCTAACAAGTATAAATGCGTTTCACCTATGAAATAGGACCTAGGTCTGGATATTCCAGCTCCCCAAACCTGGATGAAGTTTTGGGCTCTATCATATAAAACCTTTTTATTTATTCTGTTATAATGACCTGCAATTTGGTTGAGGTTTATCTTGCTTCCTTATTAGCTGAAGAATGACCATATGGAAGATGAGGACTTAGAAACTTTTAATCTCTTTTTATTACTTGAGTTATGACGATGGTTTGGTGGGCGTTGTGGCCTATAGTAAAGCCTGACAAGATCAGGTTAAGTAGAATTTCTTCCAGAATGTAGCTAAGATTGTAAAAGGTCTGTTTTTCATCTCACTCAAGTGTTATTATTCCAGCCTAACTCAAGTTTTAGATAAAAGATGGGAATTACAACAATTGTGCCATCCTCCTAGAGGAGAAGAGATGACTCCAAGAGAAATCAGGATTGCACCACTCATATTTGTCTTGCGATGTATTTCCTTTTCCCATGTGACAGCTGGTCTAGCCTGAGAGTGTGGTTGGAGAAAGAATAGGCGAAACTGTGGAACAAGTGATGCCTCCTGTTGCTGGCTGCAGGGAAGAAGGATGTAACACATTCAGCCCCCACATGTGTGAGATTATATGGATATGTATCATCTAAACACCTATTTTACTGATAGGTGCCTTCTCAGATGAACTGCTCCCTTCACAAAATAATGCTATTGCTGTTGTATATTTACCATCGTAGACAGGTAAGAGAGAAACAATTGCCTATGTGTAGAAGACAAACCAACAAAAAGTAAGAGTTATATCCCTGTTCTCATCTGAGTGAGATTCAGACATCACTTGCTTCAGTAGAAATCTCCAGGGCTTTAATTTGTGTGAATATCACCTAAGATTCAGGATTTAGCTCTCCTTCAGATGCCCCATGGCAGTCATACATTTATCTTTCAAAAGGGAACAGGAGGAAAAACTCTGTATTATACCAGCTCTGTCAGGAGCAGTTGTGTCCTCACCTCATGAAGATATCTGTCATTACAAGGGACAGAGCGTGGCCTTTCTCTTACTCTGTCACTTTAAACAACAAACAAGAAGCCCCATATTCCCTTCCAGGGATGGTTTAGACATTATTGGAGCATGTAGCTGCGGAGGTAACACTTCAAAACCACGCAGATGAGCAACCTTGCTTGACATGCAGGGCTTCTGTGATCTCTTCTAAACTCCCACCGATGTTTTAAAGTGCTTAAATACCTTAAAAATTTGAGTAGGAGAGCTGATCCTCACAGTCCTAATCTTGTGGTCATTGATAATGGTTTCAAAAGACCGGTTATGCGAATAAATGGGAGACTTGTTTGTGGAGCTAGGGCCAAATCCTGAACTGGGTCAGGCCAGATACCATGCAACCTGTGCAAGTTCTGTCTCTGAAGTCAAGCGGTGACCTCCTTGATCAGCCTGGGCTTCCCTCCGAGTCCTGCCAAGTCCTGAGCATTTTGTCTTTGCCCAGAAAATGCAATACTTCCAATTTGCTTATTATCAACTCTATAACAAGACATTTCTTTAAGACTTTCCTTATGTCCTTATATCCTTATGAAGGCAAGTGCCTTCATTTTGTACTAAAAGCAGTGAAATGAATAAAGCAAAGTCAGTTTTCACCAGTTGGGTCTTGCAGGTATTTTGCCCACTTTCTCCATTGTTCCTCCCCATTATGAGA
Organism: Dromas ardeola; assembly: GCA_013398915.1. NCBI lineage: Eukaryota > Metazoa > Chordata > Aves > Charadriiformes > Dromadidae > Dromas > Dromas ardeola. The sequence goes on along the minus strand of VYZM01003143.1, from coordinate 41,609 downwards.
GGTATTAAATCAAGTTGGTCATTTTTTTTCCTCCATCAACTCCCCTCCTCCCTGACAGAGCTACTAAAATTATGTATTCTTTACTGCTTTCTAAGAAGATTACTAAACCAGCTGACCCAAACAGCAGTGGCACCAATTAGACATCATTCAAAATTAATAACCACTATGATGATAACAAACCAAGAGATTGCTTCTTCTGATGGGAGAATCATTTTAATTAATTTAATCCTTGTTGAAAGATCAGCTGTGCACAGTCCTGCTCACCAATGGGGCCCATTTGTCCCTGTCTGTCCCGTCACCTAAAGCCAGTGAATATGATCAGTAGCCAGCACTTAGGGAACAATAAGAAACAGATTGTACTGTCAGGCTTCATTAAAGATCATCATTAGTATTCCAATTTGGAAACAGTCAATCTATCCTAACCTTTTACCAATTCTTTTCGGGCTGCTTTTGTGAAGTTTGGTTCAGCTGCTAAACGTAAAAACGCTGCGCAGGCTGTTTTAAAAAAGCAGGCTGGATCTCGGTGATGCCTGTCAGGCTGCGGCTTGGGGACAAAGCTCGGGGGAAATACGTGTTAGGCAAGTGGGCTCTAAATGATATCATGTGCAGCTGCTTATGATCTGAGTATTTATGGGCAATGAAACTTTCTTAAACTTGAAGCTTAACAATGATGAATGGAAATGAAATTGATATGGCACTTTCTTTCATCCCGCTGCTGAGAATTTTTTTATTTTTTTTTTGTGGTCCCCAGGGTGTTTTTGCAGAGCCAGCGCTGGCTGGGCTCTCCCGCTCCTCTCCGGCGCAGGCTGCAGAGGGCATTTTGAGCATGTTGATGAGGGAGATGGAATTTGAGGTTTGTTTGCAGTTCACTTTATCTTTTCTACTGAGGTCAGATTGCTTTGTTTGTTTGTTCTTGATTCTGGTGGCTGGAAATAGTTATGGACAAACGGCTAATAGGATTTTGGGGTATATTTCTATATGGTCATCCCTTTATCTCAGTCATATCCTCTGGCTGCACAGGAGACGTATCTTGGATCTTAGTTTTCAAAACAGTTTGTCTGCCAGGCAGTGATCTCATAATCTTAATATTCTTGACATTTATTATTTGCTAACCTTCACAGTTGTCCAACCAGCTTCCTGAAGATGGTGGGAGGGCATGGACTGTTCAGGAATGCTCTGCCTGAAATACCAAAAGAAAAATACAATCCTGTCATTTTGAATAATGTCTTAGAAAAGTGCTTTAAAAAAAGAAGCTCTATGAGTTTGGTTTTTTTTTCTGATGTATCAGGAGAGGTTTCACAGAGATTACAAACGAAAGCTGAATTAGACCAGTGAAACGGTGGAATGAAAGATAAGTTTTCAAATTTATTTTTACAAAAAAAGAACAACGCTCTCTCCAAATTACATTAACAACTAAAAATGTTGTTTTCATTACTACAACACAATGACACACAAAAAAAACCCAATCGAAAGAAAGTATGAATTAATGTAGCCTCTCTGTAAAAGCTCAAATAATTTTCTACAGTTTAGTACTACTTTATTTTCTGAGTGTTTTATAAAGTTCAGAAAGCCACTTGGAGACAATTATTTGCAATAACTAGTTGCTCGTTGCATCCTCATGAAGATTTCTACTATTTAATTCCATGTGTAAGTGGGTTTTTCTATAAACAAAAATTGTCACAATAAAAGTAGCTACTTCATAACGATGATTGAGCCCAAAATCTAGTCCTGACGCACTGCAGGACTTCTAAAAAACTTTTTAAAACCTTTCAAGTTTTCCAAAACCACCCCAGTTACAGTGAAAACATTATTTTTTCACAGTCAGCTGCATTAATATGGAAGAAAAGAAAATCCTTCAGTAGAAAATTGCAGCTGAAACCAATGTTAGTGAAGGTTCTGTGTGAACCTGATCAAATTTCCTTTACTTTTAAGCGGAAAACGAAAGCTCAGAGGCAACATTATTTTTCTCTCAGAAAAATATGAAAACTTAATTTGCTGAAAAAATACAACACTGCGGTAATCGAATTTCAAATATTTTGCTGTATGCTTTTTGCTGTGTGTAAGTCCTTGTCTTGTTTTTCTCTTTGACTAGATGGCATTAGTCAAAACTGAAAAGGAATTATTGCTTTTACAGGTTAGTACTTATTAATTGCAATGGTGTTGGCTCCATAAGTAGCTGCATATGTTACATTAATTAGCAGCATATATTGCAGTGGTGAGTAACACGTATATTGATATGAATGCAGATTAAAAAATTCTAGCATTTCACTGAGGAGTCTTTCAAACTACTAATATTCTATGGTTCCTTCCTTTTTAAAATTTATTTATAATTCTCCAGTGACTGCTTTGATTATTTTGTTAGCTTTGCACATGACAAACCTGTTACCAAAAGAAAGTCAGAGGGAGATGCTCCATATTCTTATACCAGTGCAACTGAGTGCCAAAGTATTGGCTCCATAAATGCTTTTTAGTATTTCTTCTTGATGTGCATCTTCTCAGTCACTTTTTTTTTCTTGATTTTGCTGTGATTTTTCTTTTACCACTTGACTTTTAGCCACTTCATCCCTTTTTTATCTCACATACACCTTCATTGGAAAGTTAGGCCTTCAGAAGAAGGTACATACACTGTGTTACTACCTTGACATTTTCAAATTAATTTTTTTTTAGTGGATCTAGTATTTTTTTGAAGGACTTTATAAGAAAGTGGCCTCAGTGAAAGGCCATCAGAGCGCTGTGACTCCCTTGAATTCAGTGGCAGCTGGTCTCAGGTTATGGCCTCAGGTTGATAGCAGCCCAAACTGAGCCCTCCTTTACCAGGATGGTTTAGCCACAGGTTGAGGCAGCACAGAGACCAACCTGGCTGATCCATTTTTGCAGGTTTAGTTTTGAGATGAATTAGGTTTTCATTTATATAGGGCTATCTTTGGGTGTGGTAGGAGCGTGAAACCAGAAACAGAAGCAGACTACGTCCTCTTTCGTCAGAAACATTATTATCAGTATCCTTATTATTATGTCTTATGAGGTGTTTGTAAAGGTGACTAGTATGTCTTCTATTTATTTTTTTTTTATCTGATTGGCATAACTACTTGCAACTACTCGACTTATTTTTTTTATCTGCCTTCAATGAATCATGATGTTGCTTGATGAACCAAGGAGTCAAATTAACTGTGTCAAATTAATACTTAGTAAGCTGAAATTTGAAATACAGAAAAAGTAAATGCAGAATTATCAGATATATCAGATAATATATCAGATAACAGATAACGTGCCAAATTAAATGTGTCAAATGAATACTTAGTAAGCTGAAATTTGAAATACAGAAAAAGTAAATGCAGAATTATCAGATATATCAGATAATAGATAACATGTCAAGATACAATGCAGCTCACTAAAACGTTAGCTAGAAATGCTCATAAAATAACGATATAAAATAATGGTCACAGCTATCGTCAATGATTTGTAAAATTTCTGTATATCTCTCTCTGCGTATATATCTTCCCAAGGAACAAAATCACCCATGAAAAGGATCAAACAGAAAAAGTGCCACAAATGGATGACCAACAGAATGTAATGAAACGTTTTCCTGATGAAGATCTATTTCAGCACAAAATCTTCTCTGCTGGTGTGGCCACAAATTTGTTGCCCCAAACTACTCATTTACTTCAGGGACTATTTTGTTAGGGTGGAATTAGACCTTTACTTTGCAAAATGCCTTTTCACTAGGGTATTTGGTTGGAAGAACCACTGTGGAATAAATACACTAAAATAAACGGAATGTGACAGTGGAAATATGTTTTAGAGAGAATTTGATGGAGGAGGCTGACCCAGTGGGAGAGATCAGAACAAATATGCTGAAAGGGTTACCAGGAAAAAATAATCACTAATCTTTTTAAATATTTTATTAAGTGGTTATTTCCTTTACCTATTTCACACATTTTAAAACCGTCCAGCTACTGTTTTTACCTCCAGTATTTCTAAGATGTATTTAGAGGTGTATACGAGTTGGCATCCTGACTTAACTTTTTCTGATGCCTTTGAGTCCAGCAGCTTGTTTATGCGCACTACAGATAAATGCCACGTACCCAAGGGGTACGCCAGCACTTCCAGAGCCAGCCGAGGAGGGAGTTATGGGGAGAAACAAGAAGCCATCACTGATGGGAGAAACAAAATCAGTGAAACCAGAGTTTGCCTGTGGAAATTTCCCCTCTTTTTCAGTTTAGTTTACAAGTTGCAGTTTTGGCTTTTTGATCCATAATAGCACCATTGAATTCCCTGTTAAAGATGACATTAAATTGTGGGCAGAACTTTTAGTCTTCATTTCCATAAGCAATTAATTCCGTTAGCAATGAGGTTTGGGTCTCCCCCACCCCCCAAAAAAAAATAAAAAATCAGTACACTGGCATCCTCTAGCACTGTCTTTTTATTACACACTTAAAGACTCTTGGTAGGGTCTGCCTATCACAGGTTATACAGTTGTTTTTAAGATGCTGAGACATGTAAGAAAGCAACTCTATTTATTTTATTTTAATCTCAAACCCCTTTTAATCTCGAACCCATGAACTAAGTATGTTACTTTATACGGGAGTTATGAACGAACTGCCTTGTTGAAATTGGTACTCAGTGTATTGGTTAATACCAACTGCGGTCTGGAAGAAGTTTGAAGAGCTTTATCTCGCAGAGCGGTTACTCGGTGCCTTTGGAAAGATCAATTTCAGACACGCTTGGTCTGCTTTTGAGTGCAGCCCAGGGAGACCTGAGCACTTAAGAGATGGCACAGGACCCCAGAGCGACTGTGGGTGATCAGCACCTTCCAGGATTTGGTCCCCAGTAGTATCGACAGAGCCACTTCCTCACACTTAGGGAATATTTGCTGCCTTCCCCCTCCCTCCCCTTTTTTTCCCCTGTCTTTTTCCCCCTTTTCCCCCTTCTCCCCCTTTTCCCTCTTTTTTTTCCTTTTTTTCCCCCTTTTTCTTTTATTTTCCTTTTTTTTTTTCCCCTGTACAGATATTTGCTGCGCATGCAGAGGTTGAGGAAGATATTTTTATTTTAAATAGCATAACCACAGGTGGGTTGCTAAGTGTGATAATGAAGGCAAGAGTAGAAGCTAGCCTTTAACTGGGATGGAGGCTTTGCTTGGACTTGGGCTGAGCTTGCTTTATGTCCATCTGCTTCATAGATGTTTGAATCCAAATTAGAACTGCACTGCCCTCCTGCGTCCACAGCGGAAAAACCGCGTGTGAAAAGGAAAAGGTTTCGGGAAACACGTTCTTGGTACAGAGGAAGCATCTAGTTTTGTACCATGAATGTTAAAAAAAAGAACAAATGGATTCCTGTGCTTGGCTACTTAGAATTGCATACAACTAAATTAATCTAGCCTGCTTAGGGCAGATTCTGCTCTCAGTTTCACCTACAACATACAGAAAAAGTGGATAATCCGATCTGTTTGGAGTGTTTTTTCCAGCTATGCATTCATTGTCTAAACAGTTCAGAACTTTTGCAAGATGCTCTGCTTTTATAGGCAGCCAGTTCAGGCTCCAGAGAAGCCTTCTGTGAAGACTTTAGGGATCCTGACCATTTTTTAGCTGTTTGGATTTTAAAGCCATCACTGAAAACACATCCAGTGGCAGAAAGCTCCTAATGCAGACGGGGGGGGGGGGGGGGCCCTCTTCTTCCCT